>JAANYP010002132.1:31192-299811 GCA_020465985.1 Centrapalus pauciflorus | reverse complement strand
AGAACCATGCTGTGTGCATCAGGTTTGCCTTCATCATTTTGGGCTGAAGCTGTCAACACTGCCTGCTTCACTCAAAACAGATCCTTAGTGGTGAAAAGGTTCAACAAGACCCCCTATGAGCTGCTCAAAGGGAGAAAGCAAAATGTCAGCTATTTCCATGTGTTTGGATGTCCCTGTTTCATTCTGAATCAAAGGGACCAGCTGTCAAAATTTGAACCTAAAGCTGATGAAGGAGTGTTTGTTGGTTACTCTTCTATCTCCAAAGCCTACAGAGTATACAACAACAAAAGAAAGGTGATAGATGAATCTATCAATGTCACCTTTGAAGAGTCCAAGAATGCCTCCACCAAAGCTGTTCCTAAATCAGTTTCAGGAGACCTCAACTTTGATGATCTGATGCATTCAATCAATGAAGAGGACTCAAAAGCTTCCACTACACCCAGTGTGGAACCTGTTAATCATGATGGACATGATGATGATTATGTCAATACACCCTGTGTGAATAAATGTACTGACTTAATTACAACTGCATGTCCAGATCCTATCAATGCTGATTTTCCCAGTTTCTCTGCTGATATGTTCAACAGTGGTCAGACATGTTCAACAAGTGAACAGGCTCAAGACAACAGTGTGTCTGAAAATCTTGAGAGCTGTTCAACAGGACCTGCTGAAGATGTTAACAACTCTGGTAAGTCATCATTGAAAAATGATCCTAAGTGGATCAGGTGTCACCCCAATGATCAAATAATTGGTGACATCAATAAAGGGATACAAACTCGGTGGGACAGCTTAGGGAACTTTTGTATGTTCTCTAGTTTTGTTTCACTGATGGAGCCAAAGAAGGTGGATGAAGCACTAAAAGATGCCAATTGGATCACTGCCATTCAAGAAGAACTCAATCAGTTTGAGAGAAACAAAGTATGGAAGCTGGTCCCTGCCCCTAAAGGAAAAACAATAATTGGCACAAAATGGGTTTTCAGGAACAAAATGGATGAGCAAGGTCATGTCATTAGAAATAAGGCAAGACTGGTTGCTCAGGGCTACAGACAGGAGGAAGGCATTGACTATGATGAGACATTTGCTCCTGTGGCTAGGCTAGAAGCAATTCGTTTGTATCTAGCCTACGCTGCTCATAAGAGCATAAAGGTATTTCAAATGGATGTGAAGAGTGCATTTTTGAATGGGAAGCTGCAAGAAGAAGTATATGTCAAGCAGCCTCCAGGTTTTGAAAATGAACAACACCCAGGTTTTGTCTATAAGTTGGACAAAGCTCTCTATGGTCTCAATAAAGCCCCTAGAGCCTGGTATGACACTCTTACTGAATTCCTTATGAGCAATGGGTACTCCAGAGGTAAAGTGGATACCACATTGTTCATAAAGAAGGTGAAGTCTGATATTATGCTTGTTCAAATTTATGTGGATGACATAATATTTGGTTCTACTAATGAGCAACTATGCAAGAATTTTTCATTACTCATGAAATCCAAGTATGAAATGAGTATGATGGGATAACTAACTTTCTTTTTAGGATTACAGGTTAAACAAACCTCAACTGGAATTTTTATAAATCAAAGAAAGTACACTTTAGATCTTTTGAAAAAGTTCAAATTTGATCAAAGTTCTCCTATTAAAACCCCAATGGCAACCAATGTAAAATTGGGTGCTGATGCCAGTGGCAAAGCTGTTTCAGTAACAGCTTACAGAGGCATGATTGGGAGCTTGCTATACTTGACTGCTAGTAGACCTGATATTATGTTTACCACCTGTTTATGTGCTAGGTTCCAAGCTAATCCAAAGGAATCACATCTTGCAGCTGTTAAAAGAATCTTCAGATACCTGAAGGGTACTCCAGGTTTGGGTCTTTGGTATCCCAAAGACTCAAGCCTTGAACTAACAGGTTATTCAGATTCTGATTTTGCAGGCTGCAGGTTAGACAGAAAAAGCACAACAGGTGGATGTCAACTCCTTGGTGGAAAGTTGATTAGTTGGAGTAGCAAAAAGCAGAACTCAGTGTCCACTTCTACTGCTGAAGCTGAATATATTGCTGCTGGAAGCTGCTGTGGGCAGATTCTGTGGATGCAGCATCAGCTTGAAGACTATGGGCTTGTGTATAGGAAAACTCCTATTCTGTGTGATAACACAAGTGCCATAGCCATCTCCAACAATCCAGTATTTCACTCAAGAACAAAGCATATTGAAGTCAGACATCACTTCATCAGGGATCACATCCAAAAAGGTAATGTGGAGGTAAGTAAGTTTTATCTCCACAAATGAACAGCTTGCAGACATTTTCACCAAACCTCTGGATGAAACAAGGTTTAATTACCTTGTCAGCAAGCTGGGCATGTTAAACAAGAGTGACTAAGTGTCTCTCAACGGTCTAATAATTCGTATGTCTCACACTGCTCAAGTTTCTCTGAACAGCTTAGACAGAACAGGTTATACATGTTCTGTACTTAGTCATTTGTCTGAAAAAATTGAACAGCTTGAACATACAACAGGCTGAACAAAAACAGTTTAACCTGTTTATTCGTCCAGCCTGCTCTGATGGTTCAGTCTTCAACCTGTTCACTTCTTCACACTGTAACCTGTTCATCTATTGAAATCAACCTGTTCTCACAAAGGAGAGCAGGCTGAAGGAACAGTTTGAAGGAAGAACAGCTTGAAGACTGAGAACCTTGTTGACCCTGATCATCACAGGTTTGACCATCAGCGTAGACCAACAGTTTAATTACCTTTCTTCATAATTAAGTTTCTTAAATTATGTTTTATTTAACTTAATTACTGCGGATAATGTATGTTACGTGTGTTAGTGATCAAAAAGGTCAAGTGGTCTGACAATGTTTCTGACATGGACAACCGTTCCGTTTTCCGTTAACAAACATTTCAAATCAAACCGCCCAAATCTTTTCTCTCTTATACACACGACCATTCAAAATCCTATAAATACCACCATACTGTTTCATCTTCGTCTTCCTCATCATTCCCAGAAATTCTCAAGAACCCTAAAATCGACTAAGTGTCTTTTGCTTTCTCAAACCTTCAAATTTCCCAAATGGCTCACAGACCCAATCCCTTTCTGCCAGTTTTCGTTGGTGAGGATGTTGTTAAACATCCTTCTGTCACCACGATGCTGACCCTAAAACCCACCAACTACATAGCAAACCTCACAATCCCCAAAAACTATATGGGGAAGGGTTACGATCAAATGGTGGAATTCCTGCAAGTTCATCCGTTGAACTATGCCCTGACTGCATCTCCTGGTGTCCTGTACCAGGAGATGGTATACGAGTTCTGGTACACCTGCTCTTACAATCCAAACACTAAGGTTATCAGAGGTACTATTCTCAATGGGACTCAAACCATTGAGATTACAGTCGAACTTTTGAGGGAAGTTCTTCATCTTCCAGTGGCTGAGACCTATGATCTCCCTCAGCCTGAAAATGAGCAAATGGGCAATCTGCTACGCTTCTGTGGTGTGGCAGAACCCAAGGTTGGAGCTACTCTGTACAGGAAGGAGTTATCACCTACATATAATTTCTTATTTGCCTCTGTGGCAATGTCATTCAGCAGCAAGGTTGGTTCCTTTGACCAACTTAGTAGAGATGAAGTGCCTATAGTCCTTCAGCTGGTGGATGGGACTACACTTGACATGGCCAAATGGATCTTCTTGAACATGAGAAACCTGGTACAACAAGAGACAAGACCAGCAGCTGTCAGATATCCCAGGTTCCTGAGTCTCATCTTCTGCCATGTCTGTGGTGAGCATCTATATCACTCTCAACCCCTACTTAAAACTGCTGCATTCCCTGTGATAGGGCATAGGGTGTTTCATACTCCTGTACTGGAAAATGAGCCTCCTCTCTCAACACCAATGAGGAGGCTGTTGGGTTTAGTGGAAGGACCCTCTGCTGTGAGGGTGGATCCAGTCACTGCTGCTCCCGGTGGAAAATCCAAAGCCAGGTCTAAGTTGGTAAAAAGGACCTTGGCAGCTGAAGCTGGGCCTGCTAAA
The DNA here is from genome assembly GCA_020465985.1 of Centrapalus pauciflorus. Classification (NCBI taxonomy): domain Eukaryota; kingdom Viridiplantae; phylum Streptophyta; class Magnoliopsida; order Asterales; family Asteraceae; genus Centrapalus; species Centrapalus pauciflorus. The sequence goes on along the minus strand of JAANYP010002132.1, from coordinate 295,799 downwards.
AAGAAGGCCAAAACAGCTCAAGCTGAGTCTGCTCCCTTAGCCTCTGTGGCTGAGGAAGAGCAGATTCCTCACCCTGGCTCATTTGTTGAGCCTAAAGCCTTTGTGGCTGGTGCCTCTGTGGCACAAGAGACTATGGAACAGTCCAGCCCCACTGTTCCTGACCCAGTCTCCCATCCAGTCCAAACAGATCCCCTCTCATCTCCACAATCACCCACTTCATCCATTCGTTATCAAAGAAAATCCGTAGCCAAAAAGAAACTAGCCCAGAAACCAGTCTCCTCTGTTCCCTCTCAACAGGGTTCAGTTGTAAAAGAAGCAACCCAAGCTGCCTCTCCTATTTTGGGAGAAGGTTCAGCTCATTTGGAGCCTGCTTCACTCCAGCCTGAGTCACCCTTCAGTCAGCCTAGACCCTCTGGTTCCTCCCAACAGGAACCAGTTGTACAAATGGAGATACCCACATCAACTATCCCAGCCTCCCAACAGGCTGAGGATATTGAAAGACAGGAGCCCTCTCCGCTCCACACTGAGTCCACACTGTCCCCCACTCATATCTCCTTACACCCTGAGTCTGCACGAGGTGCCCACGCTGCTGATATAGACCAATCAGCAGCTCAGCCTCAAACTTCTGTTCCCCATGATTCAGCTGTTCAACACCAAACAGCTGCTGAGGGACCAACAACACAAGCTGATGAACCTCAGGGATCATACCATCCCTCTGGTGAGGCTGATCCCTCAATGCAAATTCCATCAGCAGGTTTCACCACTGCTGATGTTGAAATGCATATCCCATCTCCCCATGATGAGGTGCCTTTAGACCAAGGCACTGCAGAGGGAACCACCACTGGTCTTCATGAGGGTGCTGCAACACAAGCAGCATCTGAGAGGCCCCAAACATCATCTCCTTCTCCTAATGATGCAGCTACAGCCGCTGCTGAAGGACCCCTTGATCCCTCTAACCTGGGCCACCTTACTTTTGCCCAGGCTATGGAACTATTGTCCAACGTTTCTCTTCCTTCTCCCTCTCATCCTCAAACGCCAGCCTCATCATCATCTTCTCCATCTACTCACTCCAAACAGTCCACCCATACACCACCATCTCCCAAAGACCTGCCTTTGAAGGATCAGCTTTCATTGCTGACCAACAAAGTTGGTTCTTTGGAACATACCATGCACTCCCTACCATCCATAATCTCAGACTCTGTGTCTGAGCAGCTCAAAGGATTCTTTGATACGTTTAAAGAATCCTTCCCAGTTACTCCACAAGCTGACCACTCTCCACAGCTGCTTGCACTCACTGCACAGCTGCAAAATGTAACCAACTCTCTTTCCTCTATCCTCTCCTCACAACAGGACTCTGTGTCCTCTATGACAGCTATTTCTCAACAGCTGTCCTCTCTCCTCACTTCCTGTAATACTACCATTCCTTCCACATTGGCCAGCCTGAACACTCTTATAGGTTCTCTATCAAATTCTGTGTCATCAAACCTTGCTGATGTGCAAGATTCTCTTGAACTTCATCTTGCACAGCTCCAAAGTTTGTTGTTCACAGCTTCTGATAGAGACAACATTGTTAAGCTGACCACTTTTGCTGATTCCCATTCTTCTTCTCTTCAAAACTGTCTTTCCCAGCTTGGTGAGGTGAAGGACAACTTGGCTTACTTAGTGAACAGCCTTGTTGGTCCTAAACCTCCCAAACCTGCTGGCAAGCCTGCTGACTTTGTGTCTTCAGGCAGACCAGGGGTTGAAGTCGCTGCATCATCTCCTTCAAAGGGGGAGAAATCATCTGCCTCGAAGACTAAGTCTAAGGGGGAGAAGATTCCTTCTCCTAAGGAGATACCAGTGTCTGCAACCCAAACTGATCAACCAGCAGAAACAGGTGCAGCTGAAGGTGCTTCCCAAGCTGCTATGCCTACTCAGGCTGGCTCTCCAAACCCTGCTCAGTCTAAGGGGGAGGAAGTCATTCCTGAGGACAGGCCTAGCAGCAAAAGGAGGCACCTTATTCTTTCAGAGGAAAAAGAAGAAGAAGAAGAAGAAGAAAGTATTCCTGAAGCTGCTGTCCCTAAAGCAGCAGCTAAAGGAAAAGAAAAGGCAGCGGTGGATCCTATTGAGCAGAAACAGGCAGAAACTCAGTTTCACAAAGCCAGAGCCAAAGAGATGGGCCTCCCTATGCACAAATACTTTGAGTTTAGGGAAGAACAACTTAAGGCTCTGGAAGAGTTAAGAAAAGAAGAACAATCTGCCAAAGCTGCTAAGTCTCTTGCCCTCCAAGAAGCAAAGAAAATAAAAATGTCTACCTTGGAGGTGCAAAAGAAAATAATGGAAGCTGCCAAGCAATCAGCAGGAGAAAAAGGGAAGGAAGTGGAAAAAGGTACTCAGGTCTCAGTGACCAAATCAACAGTACCTTCTGCCAGAGCCAAATTCCATTTTGACAACTTGGCCAAAAAGAAATTTCATGATGTTGCTACTAGAAGGCTGGCCAAGGAAGGAATTGTCAAAGCTGTTCCCATATCAAGAAAAGGCACTCAGTGGAAACTTCAGATCACAAGGATGGGTGCAACAGGCCCTGAATTGGAATCATATGATCACGCTGATGTGGCTCAAATGGGTTACAGGGAATGGGTGGAACTGGCAGTTGCCCTGAGCCAGTCTAAGTCAGAAACGGCTAAGACTATCAGGGCATACATAAAGAAGCTGATGGAGAGAGTGAGTGAGTTGGGCCTGATCCCTAAAGAAGTCAAAGAGGGTGTCTCTGTGACATCCCCTAAAATCAAGGCCAGAAGGAAAAAGAGAGATTCAGAGCTGGAAGAACTCCTTATGATGATTGAACAAGGAGATTATGCTGTGGAAATTAAAGGAGTTGACCACAGCCTGCCTGAAGGAGTTGAATTTGAAGATGGCAAAGTGATTGAAGAGCCTGAGTTAGGGGCATTTTTTGTGGATCCCTTATCTCAGAAGAAATGTTTTCAAAGAGCTTCTGACCTACACAAAGTTGGTCTTAAGCAGCTTGCAGCCTTCAGAATTGCCACCTCCTTCAGTCAGTCCAGCCAATGGAGAGCAGCTGTCTGGGAAGAGCTGAAAGGATTTTATGACAGAGGTGAGCTCCAAAGTTCTAACTTTATGTTTCTTACAGCTGAACTTGAAGAACATGAAGAAACAAGGGAAGAACTTTTAAAAAGATTCAAAGAAGGAATGCCACCCCCTGTCGAATGAAGTCCACCTGCCATCTGGGTAGGTGAAGAATGGAAGCTGTCCATCAGTTGGACAGGCTTGCCATTATCTGCTCCCGTCTCAAACAGTCCAAATCTTGTACATAAGTTGTACACTCTGTACATTAGTTGTACACAATTACATTAGTTGTAATTTTTTTTTTATTTTTTACATTAGTTGTAAAATACATTAGCACATTAGTTGTACTTTTGTAAGAACATATGCTGTTCAAGTATAATCAAGAATCAGTGTATATATAAACTGATCTTTTACTTTACTGTAATGTTGTAATTTTATTTCAGCAAATGTACTGTAAAAATATATAGTGATTTTTGACAAAACCAGCTTGGACTGGTTATTGCAAATAGGGGGAGATTGTCAGGCACAAAAAGGCCTCAGTCAAACCTGCTCTACATCTGAGGGGGAGATTTTATAATCAAACCTGTTGATACATTTGAAGGTTGAATTTAAGGCCTGTTATATGCCTTATTGAAACCTGAAAATGATTTGCAATATCAGTCTAAAGCTGTTCTATACGTTGCATGTGTTGTAACCAAAACAGTTTGTCCAAGCTGATCAGTCCGCTGATCAGGCTGGACATAAACTGTCTACGCTGCTCTACACTGTTAAGCAGCTTGGGCATTTTTAAAGTGTTCTGTTCTTTGTGAACAGAACCTGTTCTTTGTGAACAGGCTAAACACTTTATGGAATTTGTTTCCAAGTCATCATGTATTGTTTTTAACTACCAGATCAGTTTACACAGTTGAAGACAAAGTGGAAAGCAGAACCGCTCAGCCTGCCCAAGCTGTTCTGTTACATGAAGACAAACGGATATTTGAAAAAGGGTGACAGACCTTTTTCTTATATCAAAATAGGCCTTTACAAGGAAGAAAGACGCAAAGTTGACATTCCTAAAATGGTTAAAGGCAATGCAACAGTAGAAAGTAAAAAGACAAAAGTTCTGCACAAGAGAAGGCAAGTCTGCTTTTCAGAAAAGTGCAGAAAAGTTATATTGTCTTTTCAAACAAGACTTCTCCTTTTTCATTCTGCCCAATGAAGATGTTTCTCTTAGATCCTCTAAGTGAGTATAAAAGGAAGCTTCTAAGGTCAGAAAGAATGTGAAGAAAGCTAAGTGCTTAAACCAAGAGTGAACGTGCAAGTGTGATATTCATGCATGCAAATCTTCTGTAAACAAGCTTCTGTGTGTCTAAGCTGTTTACCAAAGCTGTTCCTTAAAGTCTTGTAAAATACAGTGAGTGCATCTTAGTGAGTGTGTTCATTGTAATCTAGTGTGAGTGTGTCTTAGACTAGAAACCATACTGTTGTATTCTGTCATCTCAGCTTGAACAATTCCGCAGTCAAGCTTGTTTGTAATTAACATTTGTTGATAATACATACAAACATTGAGAAAAAGAGTGTGTAGTTTTTTAAATACTGTATTCACCCCCCCTCTACAGTTTATTACTATATACTTTGGGAACCTTTCGGGACCTACAGAAAGTAAGTTCACCCATCATACTCATTTCATATTTTGATTTCATGAGTAGTGACAAATTCTTGCATAGCTGCTCATTAGTAGAACCAAATATTATGTCATCCACATAAATTTGAACAAGCATAATATCATACTTCACCTTCTTTATGAACAATGTGGTATCCACTTTACCTCTGGGGTAGCCAATACTCATAAGAAAGTCAGTAAGAGTGTCATACCAGGCTCTAGGGGCTTTTTTAGACCATGGAGAGCTTTGTCTAACTTCTAGACAAAACCTGGATGTTACTCACTTTCAAAACCTGGAGGCTGCTTGACATATACTTCTTCCTGCAACTTACCATTCAAAAATGTACTCTTCACATCCATTTGAAATACCATCATTCTCTTGTGGGCAGCATAGGCTACAAACAAACGAATTGCTTCTAACCTGGCAACCGGAGCAAATGTTTCATCATAGTCTATCCCTTCTTCTTATCTATAGCCCTGACCAACCAGTCTTGCCTTATATCTAATGACATGACATTGCTCATCCATCTTATTTCTGAAAACCCATTTGGTGCCAATTATGGTTTTACCTTTAGGAATAGGGACCAACTTCCATACTTTAAATCTATTAAACTGATTGAGCTCTTCTTGCATGGCAGTGATCCAATTGGCATATTTTAGAGCATCATCCACTTTCTTTGGCTCCATCAGGGATACAAAGCTAGAAAACATACAGAAGTTTCCTAAGTTGTGCCATCTTGTTTGTACCCCTTTGTTGATGTCACCAATTATCTAATCATTGAGGTGACACCTGATCCACTTAGGATCATGTTTCTATGAAGATTCTCCTATATCATTTTCATCTTCATCAGGTCTTATTGAACATCTTTCAAGATTTTCAGACACACTGTTATCTTGAGCCTGTTCACTTGTTGAACATGAATCTCTATTGTTGAACACATCAGCAGAGGATCCAAGGAAATCAGCATTGATTGGTTCAGGACATGGTGTCTTAATTATGTCAGTACACTTATTCACGCAGGGTGTATTAACATAGTCATCATCAGGTCCATTGTGGTTAACAGTTTCCACTCTAGGTGAAGTGGAAGCTTGTGAGTCCTTTTTTTCATTGATGGAATGCATGAGATCATGAAAGCTGAAGTCTCCTGAAACTGATTCAGGAACAGCTTTGGTGGGGGCACTCCTGGACTCTTCACAGGTGACATTTGATAGATTCATCTATCACCTTTCTTTTGTAGTTATATACTCTGTAGGCTTTAGAGATAGCAGAATATCCAACAAACACACCTTCATCAGCTTTGGGTTCAAATTTTTCCAGTTGGTCCCTCTAATTTAGAATGAAGCAGGGACATCTAAACACATGGAAATAGCTAATGTTTGGCCTCCTCCCTTTGATTAACTCATAGAAAATCTTATTGAACCTTTCCACCACTAAGGATCTGTTTTGAGTGAAGCAGGCAGTGTTGACAGCTTCAGCCCAAAATAATGAAGGCAAACCTGATGCACACAGCATGGTTCTAGCAGCTTCAACGAGAGTTCTGTTCCTCCTTTCAACAACTCCAGTTTGTTGTGGAGTTCTTACAGTTGAAAAGTTTTGTGAGATTCCTCTTTCTTCACAGAAGTTCTCAAGAGTACTGTTTCTGAATTCAGTTACATGTTCACTTCTAAGCTGCTTAACTTGACCATAGTTCAGAACCTCCATCTTTTTTATAAATCCAATAATTTCTATAGCAGCCTCTCCTTTGGTCTTCAGAAAGATCACCCATGTAAACCTGGAGAACTCATCAACTATTACTAGAGTGTATCTTCTACCACCCAGACGTGGGACACTAACAGGTCCAAAAAAGTCCATGTGGATTAAGAAGAGATGAGTATCAACAGAAAAATTATGCCTGGATTTAAAAGATGTTTTTCTCTTCTTGCCTTTCTCACAAGCATTGCAGAGTTTATCCTTAACAAATGTTATAGAAGGCAAACCTGTTACCAAATCTTTCTTACAGAGTTTTGTTGATATTCTTAAAGTTCAGATGTGACAGCCTTTTGTGCCATAACCAGTTCAGGTCTGCATTGCTTCTTGAGAGAAAGCAGGTTTCAGTTGTGGGATCAGCAGACTTCATGTACACAACATATACACCTTTATTCCTTTGTGCACACCTCACAACTTTTCCTTGGGGATCCAATATATACCCCAGGTGCTCATCAAAGTTAACCTTGTAGCCAACATCACACAGTTGACTTATGCTGACAAGATTGTGTTTTAGCCCAGACACATAGGCTACTCTTTTGAATATAGAAGCACCAGCTTGAAGGGTTCCATATCCCTCTGTGGATCCCTGAACATTATCACCAAAGGAGACTTTTAGCCCTTTTTTACGCCAGAGATCACTCAGCAAATCCTTGCAACCTGTCATGTGGCCTGAGCAGCCGCTGTCCAAGTACCAAACCTAGGATGGTTGTTTAACCTCCAGAGGGTCATGGGAAAATATCAATTATTTTTAGGGGAACTATAAGGTCACCTCAGTCACGAATCTAATCTTGACGCAACGCCGTCCAACGAGTGTGGAATCCTCGTTAGTGGCTTAACGGATCGATCACGCACGAAAACCGGAGACAAACACTATGATAGCCGATACAACAAACGACCCGACACGATGTATTTCTCCAAAATACTCTCTGAAATCACTTCTAGCTCGCATGTGCATGGATACAATCTCTGAATACAATCCAAGTCATCAGGATCTACCTGATCAAATTCCTTCCCGTCCTCTTCATAAATCGCTTTACCCTTCCCGTCCTCTTCCATCTGTTCCAAGTCATCGGGATCTACCTGATCATAGTCCTCTTCCCACAAAGCTGAATCGTTTATTTTTCCTTGAACGCAACTGACGTAAGTTGTGACAAACGAAGCTAGAAGATTTAGATGATCTTCAACTGATTTTGTGCTTATAGGCCTCTTGGTATAGCCTTGAGAAGTAGACGTTGAGTATTGTGGTTTTTCTTCCGGTTTAGTAAACCCTAAGAATGCCCTATTACTAGAATCTTCTGTCTCAACTGGTATAGGCTCTTCCCCGGAAAAGAATGATGTGGCCCCTGACTTCGGCTCACTAGAAGTTGACGGCTTTGATTTCCCAAAGTACATTTCCGGATCCTGTACTTGATCAAATTCACGTTCCTTCTACTTCAACTTAAAATTGTAGTCCCTTAGCGTTCCAATGACCTCTTCCAGAGTTAGCGTCTCGAATTTGTCTTCGTCATGCTTTATTAGTGCTGTGTACATCTCCCACTTAGCAGGTAAAGCATCCAGAAGCTTCTCGATCTTTTCAGTTTCTTAATATTCAACATTGTGATTATCAAGTTCAGTTAGCAGATGATAGAATCTAGTAATCATCTCATCTAGCGTCTCTTTCTTCAGTGCTTTGAAGATAGCAAACTATTGCTTCAGCATCTCTGTCCTTCCCATACGTACACTGGGATTTCCCTCACACCTCTTCTCTAGAGCATCGCAAAGCTCTTTAGAGGTCCTGTGATTTCTCAGTGTGTGAATGATCTCCTGAGGTAGCACCATTCTGATAGACGAAAAAGCTCGGTTCTCGGCCTCATAAATATTTTTGTCGTCATCCTTCATGTCCTGATACGTCAAAACTCTTAAACGGCCTTCAAGCTCGTGCGTAGGATGAACATATCCCTCATCAATGCGTATCCACATACGCATGTCATTAAATATTGCAAAGTCAACAAACCTATCCTTCCACCAGTAGTAATCTTCCAACTTCATTAACTTGGGTGGAGAATTTGCTTTTCCAACCTCATTGTCCAATTCTAGAAATTTGTGTAAACTCGACATTCTTTAAAACCTTTTTGTTTTCGAACTTAAACTATTTAATTTAATAATGAATTTAAAACAAATCCTTCGAACTTATTTAAGTTCGAATAATTTTAAATTTAAATTTGTTTTGTAAATTAAATTCGAAATGTTTTAAGTTCGAACTCAACAAGTTCGAAAGCCTGCAAGTTCGAGAAACCCTAGATGTTCTGACAAATTCGAACCAAATCAAGTTCTAGAAACACAACGAACTTCTGACAAGTTCGAATCAGCAGAAGTTCGAATCCCAGCAAGTTCGAAACCTCTGAAAACTTCGGATGCTGTGACAACTTCGAAACCCAGTTAAATTCGAAGAATCCGTAAAACAACTTCGTGAGTAGCGTATTCTGACAAGTTCGAATAACCCTAATACACTCCTTAAGTTCGAGCGCCGCAAGTTCGAGAAACGGCCAAAAATTCAATTTTTTCAACATTTCATATTAAACCAACGTTTTTATTATTAAAAACACTGATTTCGACCAAAAAAATGAACTAATATGAATTTTCCCCCGTAATCTTGCTTGTAGAACTCTGAAAACTTCAATAACGGTCATTTATCAGGTAAAAACGTCAAGAAACCAAGAATGTTCAACGAAACGCGAAGAACACTCGTTATGGCTCTGATACCACTTGTAACGTCACCTCAGTCACGGATCTAATCTTGACGTGACATCATCCAACGAGTGCGGAATCCTCGTTAGTGGCTTAACGGATCGATCACGCACGGAAACCGGAGACAAACACTATGATAGCCGATATAACGAACGACCCGACACGGTGTATCTCTCCAAAACACTCTCTGAAATCATTACTAGTTCGCACATGCACTGATACAAGCTCTGAATACTAATTTCAGTAAAGTCTATCAATAAAACAGACACATAATTATATCAATTAAGTTCGAACTTAACTGATCAAGTTCGTTTAGGCCCAAGCCCACGAACTTATCCAATACCCTTCGAACTTAGTTCCACTAAGTTAGACTAGATTGGATAAGTTCGAATCCTAGCCTTTGAACTTATCTTAGAATTTATCATGCAAATGTAAACATAATACACAATCATGATCAAACATATATGATTTGTGTTATTAAAGCCTGATCTATTACAAATAATTATCTGTTAGATACCTAGACTGCTATCATCACACAGGGTGTACCAACAGGAACTCATCATACGGATAAGTTCTCTTTCTTCATCAACATTTGTTGATGGACCAATTAGATCAACACTAATATTTCCTATCTGGATTTATCAGCTTGGATAATATCTTCATTGACTATGTTACTTCCAACACTCCTGGTTTTCACAATGTTGGAACTAGCAGTGTCAACAGGCCTCATGTCCTCAGTTTCAGGACAGTCTTTGGCCATATGCGTTTTCTTTCCACATTTATAGCATTTTCTATTTTTAGACTTTTTGGAAGAAGTACTTCCAGAAACACATTCTAGAGCATTTTTGTTGGACTTCTCAGCAGGTTTAGCAAACTTATTCCTCTTTTTAGGAGGGTAGAGATCAAATATAGGAAGTTTGATTGGCCTTTGTCCTTCCACAAGTTTGAGAAACTTATTCCCAACTTTCTCAGGTTGAGCAATGGCTTTGCCTTTGCCTTTATTAAGATGTGGTGAATGTTGCTTATCAACATAATCATTGCTTCTAGTTTTGAAAGAACACATTCCATCATCAGTTTTTAGAACTTTTTCACATAAGTTGTCAGTGTTTTGAGGGCTGACAAACCTATTTGTTGAGACTAGCTTTCCATTTACTCTCTGAATGAAAGTACTTGGAAGCTCACCAAGAGTGGATAAGTCTTTTTCCAGATTATTTAACTCAACAATTGAAGATGCTATATCAAGATCCCCTCCAAGATAGGCTTGGATTTGAGGAGGAATCTGTTGACTGATACAATGATTGACTTTCTGTGCAGATTGGCACCCAGAGTCAAGAATCTTTTTAAGCTTGGCATGCTTTGTGTCTGTCTCTCTATTTTCTTCTAGTAAAATGGAATTGATGTGTTTTACTTCATCAAGTTTAGTTTCCAACTAATGGAAGCTATCCAGTTTATTAGTTTTAATATCAAGATCAGCTTTTAACTTAGAGATTTCAGACAACAACGCATCATGCTTCTCAATAGTAGCTTTTAGATCAATAAGTAAATATTCATACATTTATACTTTTTCATCAGAACTGGAATCCATAAAATTTTGTACCTTATACATCATGGTTGGGTTCCAGTTCTCCAAGCTACTGAGAGCCTCAGCTTCAGCCAGGTCCTGTTTGAAATTGCTTGTTGATGGGACATCAGTGTTGGCCATCAGACAATTGTTATCTTCTTCATCTGATGATGAGTCAAATTCCTCCGAGTCACATGTCTCAGCCATGAGTCCCTTTTGCTTGTTGGAAGCCACTGAGTCTTCCAAGTTTCTCAGCTTAGCCATGGCCATTAGGTACTTAACCCTGTAGTCATCATCCTTATTTGTCTTGTATGGTTTGGATGTTGAGCCAACAGCTTTAGACACACAGTCGGCAGCTATATGGCCTGTTTTGCCACATTTAAAGCACTCAGTCTTAGTTTTGTCAAATGCTATCTTTTTTATGGCACCTGACTTCTTTTGCAGCATCATTCCACCAAACCTATTCTTATTGAATTTTCTGACAAACATAGCAATCATTTTCTCATCATCAAATTCATATAGATCTTCACAGTCTTCTTCCTCAGACAAGTTTTCCATTTCATCATCAGCCTATTGATCAGCTTGTGTGAACACATCACACACCTGACCAGCAGGTTGTCTCATGCTGGCCACTAAGGCAGCACCTCTTTTGGACATCTCCAAGGCATTTCATTTTGGTTTCCTTGATTGTACATCATTTAGTAAGAATACATACAGATTTACAAGATCCATACCTTTGATGGTGCCTGAGTTTCTTAGGATAGTGGAAAAATAATTCCATTCCTCAGGCAGAATGTCCAAAAACTTATTTACCATAGTTAAGTTGTCCTTGGTGATCCCAACAACTTTGAGATCATTGATTAGAGCAGTGAATCTGGTATAAAATTCTGTGAGAGGCTCCTTTGGCTTTGCAAAGAAGAGTTCATACTGTCTAACAAGATTGTTGATCCTGTTATCCAGTGTGATAGTGGGATCATCATAGACGGTGCACAAAGTATCCCACATCTCCTTTGCAGTCTTCATTTTCTCAACCTGTTTGAACACATCATCAGGATGAGAAATAACCTGTTCATGGCCTTTGCATCAAGAGCAACCAGCCTTTTATCTTCATCAGACCATTGAGCTTTTGCCTTTTCAAAGGTCCTAATTTCAGGAACAGCTCATTCAGCAGCAGGAGTGATAGTAGTAACAGAAGTTGGCACATATGGACCTTCCATTACCATCTCTGGTAGTTGTACGTCCAGATTCTCTAAATAGAGCATCATTCTGAACATCCAACCAGAGAAGTTCTGATGATTGAACTTGGGGGGTTTTGCCATTGAACCATTGTCATAGTAAGAGGAAGAGCTGGAAGCATTGTTGTCCATGGTGGGAAATAGGGAGAATGAGAGATCTAGAGGGGGGGGGTGAGTTGCTCTAAGCTCTAATACCAGTTGTAGGTCCCAAAAGGTTTCCCTAGTGTGTTGCTCTAAGCTGTAGAGGGGGGGGGTGATACAGCTATTTAAAATTCAACACATTTTTCTCAATGTTTGTGAATATTATCAACAAGTGTTAATTACAAACAAGCTTGAACTGCGAAATGGTTCAAGTTGAGATGACATATACAACAGATGTTTACCTAATCTAAGACACACTCAGACTAGATACAAAGAGTACACTCACTAAGATGAACTCACTGTTTACAAGACAGACAGACGGACGACTTGAATAAGAACAGCTTGGACACACTTTATTGTTTTATTCAAGTAGACTTGCATGCATAAAAACACACTTCTTTGCACGTTTTGAATATCACACTCTTGGTTTTCTCACATTCTTTGGAAGCTTCCTTTTATACTCTCACTGAAAATCTCAGTGAAGCTTCGTCATTGGACATAGAGATAGTGGGATGTCTTTCCAAAAAGACAAAACAACTTTTCTGCACGTTCTGACAAAGCAGAATTGTCTTTACATTGTAGAATCCTTGTCTTTTTCCTTTTTGTCTCTGTTGTAGAAGGCTTTAACTAAAAGAGGATGTCAACTTTAAACCTTTCATCTTCAGTTATGGACATTTTGATATAAGAAATGGTCTGTCACCCATTTGAAATATCCACTTTGTCTTCATGGAATAGAACAGCATACGCAGTCTTTGCGGCTTCTGTTTTTCCACTTTTGTCTTCGACTTTGTAAACTGATCTTTTGGTCAAGACAATACATGAGGACATGGAAACATATTCTGTGATTTCATGTTTTCATGCAATTCATTCGTAAACAAACAATCATATATGAACAATTATAACAATTACAGAATATCGAATGCTTGAATAATAAGAGAAGAAATATTACATTGAAGTTCTTGACTTGCTAAGCAATTCTTCTCTCTCTACTGTTCAACATGCAATCGTATGTGCGTATGTGTAATCTGAGATTCGTTATTCAACAGTGCACATACCATTCCTATTTATACTTAATACACAAGTATTAAGTATTTACACAAACAACCCCTAAACTATTGAGTATTTACAAACATTGTAACGACCCGAATTTTATATAATTGATAATTAATATTTATTGTAAGTAAGACAAAGTTCGTATATAAATGAATTTTGTATTGTAAAAGAATAAATGTTGGAATAAGTTATAATAATGAAGTAGTATTTTATGAGTTAAGGACCTTAAAAGAAATACAATTAATTCCAAGGTCTAAATAGTAAAAGTGTGAAAGTTGTGGGTTGGAAGGAAAAAGAAGAAGAAACCTTCTTCTCTTTTGCTTTATACATACGCAGACAAACACACACATATGTGTGTGTTCATCTTTTTCCAACATTCCAAAATAGAGAGAAAAGAGGATAGAAGAAAAAGAAGAAGAAACCAAAATCAAACTTTTGTTGAAGATTCCTGTTGATTTCGAAAGATCCAAGAGGTATCACTCTCATTATAAATCTTGTCATTTATTTTCTTCTCCTCTCCATCTTCATATGAAGAAGATGAGAAACCCAAATGGGTTTTTTTTTTTATGAATAGCACGGAGAAATCTTTAGATCTTGAAGGATAATGATGAAATGTAGTTAGAATCATCATTTTAAAACATATTATTCAAGATTTACGAATGTTGGTGGGTTTTAGTTTAAAAACCCGAAAATGGAGTTTTATGAACTCCCATGGATTTAAAAATGAATGAAATGGTGTTCTTAATGTAAAAATGAGTTTAGAAAAGTATATATATGTTTGGGAATGATTCCAAACCGTTTGTATTAAATGTAAGGAATGTTGGTAGTTTTGAGCATTAAATCCGAAGGGACAAAAGTGCAGACCTGCACCCGAGTTACTCTTGATTTTGAAAGAAAAATTTCTAAGTTAAAAGGATCCGGATGACTTGAGATCCGAATTCGGATGGGGTGATCCGAAATTTGGATGTGGTTTGAACCGAATTCGGACCGTGCTTCGGTTGGAAGGGATCCGAAATCCGGATGGTCCCTGACCCGAATCCGGATGGCTTGAAATTCGGATGTGTAGGTCCGAAATTCGGATGGTCCCTGACCCGAACTCAGATGATCCGAAGTCCGGCTGGTGCTGATCCGAATTCGGATGGGAACGTGAGCCCAGTTCCGGCCAGAAATTGTAATTTTAATTAGTCCTTGGGATCGTTTGTCATAATAACTTTTGTCATCAATTGTGAAGAATAATTAGCCAAAATAATTATGTAGGTTGAGGCCGAAATTAATTAGATCTTACGACTAATATGTCCGAATCAAAGTTGAGAAATTATAAACGGTGATACTTATAATATTATATTATGAACCAACTTGTAGGGGTTTTGACGGGTTAAGTCACGTGGAGACTATCACTCCTACCTTGACAATTATAACTCGGTTTTGAGGCCGAGAGCGTATTGTGTATCACTGTGAGTTCTAGTATTAACGTATTTGCATGCATATCATGAATTGTATGTTACTGCTTTCGTATCATTATTGTCATTTTCATGCTTTGCCATCACATACATCATAATTATTGTTTATCACTCGGTTGATAAGCTGTTGATCGTTCGTTTGACCTCTCCGCCGAGACGGTAAGCCTGAGTGTGGTAACCCAGCGGAATCATAATGGTAAGCCTGAGTGTGGTAACCATTATTGCCTGTAAAATGATAAGCATGTGGTGGTAATCGTAGGGCATCATTGTAAACTGCATATCAATAAGTCTGTGGTGTGGTAATCGAGCAGTAGATTGTAAACCCATTGTACGGTAAGCTTGTGTATGGTAACCGCAATGTGGTAGCTTATAGCCATTAGTTGGCCTCCAAAATTGTTAGTCGAATTCATGGCATTGCATGGCATCATTCATATATCGCATGGTACATTAATCTAGAATCTCACTAAACAACTTTGTTGTTTACCCGTTAGTTGTTATTTCCTTTCAGGATCTATTAAGGGCAAAGGCCCGGCTGACCCAAGTTGTTAGGCATCGGTTGGAGCTCGGATAGGAGCTCAATATTTTGTGGATGATTGGGGTGGGAGTAGCAGACTTCCATTTTTGGACTTACGCGAATTAGTTACTGTTTATTAACTCGTTTGTAACTAAATTGATAACTTAATCTTGTAACCCCAGTTACATTGCTCTGTGATTTCCGACACTCTGTTGTGTATTATGCAAAGTGTTTGGAATCACGATGATGATTATTAATTGCAAAAGTTTTAATTTGATCGTATTTCCGCAAGTACTCTGTATAAATTAACGTATAATGGTATCGAAATACTCGTATTAGTTGTATGGGTGTTTCAATTTGGTATCAGAGATGGAGCTCATAGACAGAGTATAGTCGACGATACTCTACTCTGAGCACGGTTTCAGATGCTGTTATTGACCCACCTAGGCGGCAATATTATAACAACTACAATTGACCTTTGGCCTAGGATGGGATAATATTGGGTAGACTTTTAAGATTATGACTTGACGTAAGCATAATTATATATATATATACATTTACATACAAATAAATTTCATGTGCACACTTTGGTGTGAAACAAGTGTTGAACTGACCTGTAACTGTTGGTTGCAGACAATGTCGGATAACCAGTCAAATCGCGTTCTACACCAGGAGGTAGAACATTCAAATGATGGGGGAGGTAGGGATCAGTCTCCAGATTATGAAAATGAATCCAGTTTCCGTACTGGTGGAGGGTCCAGAGAGGACCAAATGATGCAGATGATGGCTCAGATGCTGGAACAAAATCACCAGCAGAATGAGCTAATGACCCAACTACTTGCTTCCCAGAATGTTCAGGGAAAGAAAAATAATGCTGAGGGGGAGCAAGCAAGTAACGATAATACTGAAGGCGCTGGGAGTGGAAGTAGGGCCGAAAGGCCTAAGAAGGATAAAGAAAGGAAGCACGGCTCCTCGAAGTCGAAAAGGGGAATGTCGTATAAGAATTTCATTGGTTGTCGTCCTCCAGCGTTCAATGGACGGGCAACTACTGTGGAGGCCTTGGACTGGATCAAGGCAATTGAGAAGTTATTCAGAGTCACTGATGTAAATGATGAGAAAAAGGTGCAGTACGCAACTGCACAATTTGTTGGTCCTGCTTTAACTTGGTGGGATTCCGAAGCGGAGATTTTGGGCTTAGATGCCGTGGCTAAGATGACCTGGGAAGAGTTCAAGACCAGGTTCGACAAGCATTTCTGCCCGGCTGTTGCGGTGCAGAAGATAAAAAGAGATTTCCTTACGTTTCAGCAAGGAGAGCTATCAGTGGACGATTATCTGATCGAGTTCAACTCGAAGGCGATGTTTGTGGGGTCAGTGATTGCTAATGAAAAGCAAAAGACTGACTATTTTGTTGAGGGACTGCGGAGTGAGATCCGCGAGATGGTAACGGTTCGCGCAGTTGAATCTTTCGAGAAAGCTGTGGAGTATGCGCGACTCCGAGAATATGAATTGTTCCGTAGGGAACAGGAATTATCAGGATCAAAGAAAGCGAAGGTTGAGTCTTCGTCGGGGACGTTTAAGCAGCCCCAGCAATCATTTTCGAAGAACGTGGACTCCCGTTCACGTTCCCAATCGTCAAGGCACTCAAAGAAGCCTGCTAGCTCCAACAACTCTCAGTCCAAATCTCAGTTTTCCAATTCGGTGCCTACGTGTAACCGTTGCGGGAAACTTCATCGTGGGGAATGTTTGTCCCCTATTGTTTGCCATGGATGTGGGGAAGAGGGACACATACGTCCTGCGTGCCCCAAAAGAAGTGATGCATGCTACGAATGTGGCCAGGTTGGCCACCTCACTCGGAATTGCCCGAAGAAGAGATTGACAGCATCGGAAAGTAAAGGCTCAGTTGCAAAGCCTAGTTTTGTTGGTGGCTCCTCCCAATCAAAAGGGAATCCACCCAAGCCTCAAGCCAGAGTCTATCAGATTACAGCTGCTGAGGCGCAGGATGTGCCGGATGTCGTAACTGGTACTTTTCTCCTAAATTCTTTACCTGCTGTAGTATTGTTCGATTCTGGTGCAAGTGTGTCTTTTATTTCCAAAGCATTTGCACGAAAGTTAGACATTATACCTTCTTTAATGCCTTTTCCCTTATCTGTTGATGTGGCAAGCGGAAAATCGGTCAGTGCCACCCAAATATACTATGATTGTGTGCTGACCCTAGACGGACATAATTTTGATATTAACCTTGTCCCCATAGACACCAAAGAATTTGATGTAATAGCTGGCATGGATTGGTTGGCCAATAACCTTGCCAGTATTGCTTGTGCTAATAGAATCGTTCGTTTGTTCACGCCGGAAGTCGAAGAAATATTTGTGTATGGGGATAGACGTAAAAGGGAAGCCGCAGTGATTTCGGTGGCTAAGGCTCGGAAAAGTTTAAGTAAGGGTTGTCAATGCTTCTTGGCTTGTGTGTTAAATACTAAGAAAGAAGGGAAAAACCTCAAGGATGTGCCAGTGGTTAATGAATATCCCGACGTGTTTCCTGATGACTTACCGGGATTACCACCGGATCGATCCGTAGAGTTTCGGATTGAATTGGTGCCGGGAGCTGCACCAATTGTGCGTGCCCCGTATCGTTTAGCACCTTCGGAAATGAAGGAAATGATGGCACAATTGGAAGAGTTATTAGAGAAAAGATTCATTCAGCCGAGTACCTCGCCTTGGGGTGCTCCGGTGTTATTCGTGCGTAAGAAAGACGGAACCTTGCGAATGTGCATAGATTATAGAGAATTGAACAAGGTGACTATAAAGAATAAGTATCCCTTGCCTCGTATTGATGATTTGTTCGATCAACTACAAGGAGCTGCTTATTTCTCGAAAATAGACCTTCGATCAGGTTATCATCAACTTAAGGTACGTGAAGAAGATGTGCCAAAAACGGCTTTTCGAACCCGATATGGACACTATGAATTCTTAGTGATGCCTTTTGGGCTCACTAATGCTCCTGCAGCTTTTATGGACTTAATGAATCGGGTGTGCTGTCCAATGCTTGACAAGTCGGTCATAGTATTCATCGACGATATTTTAGTGTATTCCAAGACGGAGGAGGATCATGCGGTTCATCTGAGACAATTGCTCGAACTTCTTCGAGGCGAACAGTTGTATGCCAAATTCTCCAAGTGCGAGTTCTGGCTACGACAAGTGCAATTTTTAGGGCATGTTATATCTTGTGAGGGTGTTTCTGTGGATCCCTCCACGATCGAGGCCATTAAAAGTTGGGAAGCGCCGAGAAATGTTGCTGAAATTCGTAGCTTCCTTGGATTGGCCGGCTATTATCGACGATTCATCCAAGATTTCTCTAAAATAGCCGTCCCACTCACTTCGTTGACTCGTAAGAATGCGAAGTTTGTGTGGGAAAAGCCGCAGATTGAGGCGTTTCAAATTTTGAAGAGTCGTTTGACTGACGCTCCGGTGCTTGCGTTGCCGGAAGGAAACGAAGATTTTGCCGTTTATAGCGATGCCTCGATAAATGGATTGGGTTGTGTGCTAATGCAACGAGGAAAAGTGATAGCGTATGCATCAAGACAGCTAAAGGATTATGAAAAGAGTCGTCCGACTCATGACTTGGAGTTAGATGCTGTCACGTTTGCTTTAAAAATCTGGCGACATTACTTATATGGTACTAGGTGCCAGTTGTTTACTGATCATAAAAGTTTGAGACATATCTTCGATCAGAAAGAGTTAAACATGCGTCAGCGACGTGCCGTGGAGTTGATTAAGGATTATGACTGTGAAATCCTTTATCACCCTGGAAAAGCCAATGTAGTGGCTGATGCTTTAAGCCGAAAGAGATACCCGGAAGCGACTTGTTATGCGCTAACGCATGTGGTTGTGAGTTCCTCTATCCTTGACGACATACGGAAATGGCAAATCGAAGGCCTTAAAGAGGAAAATATTAAGTCTGAGAGAATGGTTGGTCAAAGCGTGCTGTTAACCGAGGGTAGCAACGGGTTGAAAATGTTTAGGGATCGTATTTGGGTACCGAAGATTGGTGATGTGCACAAAACAATTTTAGAAGATGGTCATAATTCGAAGTTCTCAATTCACCCCGGGAGTTCAAAAATGTATCAGGATTTGAAATCTGAATATTGGTGGCCCGGAATGAAGCGAGACGTTGGTAATCATGTTGAAAAGTGTTTGACTTGCTTGCGAGTCAAGGCCGAGCACCAAAAGCCGTCTGGAAATTTGCAACCCCTCGAGATACCCGAATGGAAGTGGGACCACATCACGATGGATTTTGTGGTAAAGCTTCCGAAGACCCAAAGACAACATGATGCTATATGGGTTATTGTGGATCGACTGACGAAATCTGCACACTTCTTGCCGATACGAGAAAACTTTCCTTTGGAAAGATTGGCGCGAATGTACATCGATGAAATTATTGTACGTCATGGGATTCCAAAATCTATCGTCTCGGATCGTGATTCAAGGTTTACTTCGAGATTTTGGCAAAGTATGCAAGATCAGTTGGGGACGCGTGTCAATTTGAGTACGGCGTTTCGTCCCCAGACCGACGGCCAGACCGAGCGCACTAATCAAACGATGGAAGATATGTTGCGTGCGTGCGTGCGTGATCGAGCTTGGTGGAAATTGGGATACGCACTTGCCACTTGTAGAATTCGCCTACAACAATAGTTATCATTCTTCGATAAAGATGGCTCCGTATGAGTCGTTGTATGGCCGAAAGTGTCGAACCCCGACGTGTTGGCGAGAAGCAGGCGAGAAACCGTTAGCGGGCCCCGAATTGCTTCAAGAGACGCATGATAAGATCCAGATTATCCGTGAGCGGATCAAAGCTGCCCAAGATCGACAGAAAACATATTCGGACAAACGTCATAAAGATATTGAGTTTGCAGTGGGAGATTCAGTGATGCTGAAAGTATCCCCGTGGAAGGGAGTTATGAGATTCGGGAAGCGAGGAAAGTTAAGTCCTCGATATGTTGGACCGTTTCCTATTACCGAGCGTGTCGGTGCCCAAGCTTATAAATTAGAGCTGCCCGCTGAGCTGGCAGGAATTCATAATACCTTTCACGTTAGCTATCTGAAGCGAAGTCCGATAAATCCTGCCGTGACCGTTCCTCTGGGCGATGTACAAATCGATGAGCGACTACGTTATGTCGAAGAACCAGAAAAGATTATCGGCAACAAAATAATTAACCTAAGGAATAAAGAGATCGAGATGGTGCTCGTTTGTTGGAAGCACCACCGTGGGTCTCTGATGACTTGGGAGACGAAGGCTGAAATGATGGCCAAATACCCCGCTCTATTTGAAAGAAACTGATTCCGTGGGCGGAATCCTTTTTAAGAGGGGAGGAATTGTAACGACCCGAATTTTATATAATTGATAATTAATATTTATTGTAAGTAAGACAAAGTTCGTATATAAATGAATTTTGTATTGTAAAAGAATAAATGTTGGAATAAGTTATAATAATGAAGTAGTATTTTATGAGTTAAGGACCTTAAAAGAAATACAATTAATTCCAAGGTCTAAATAGTAAAAGTGTGAAAGTTGTGGGTTGGAAGGAAAAAGAAGAAGAAACCTTCTTCTCTTTTGCTTTATACATACGCAGACAAACACACACATATGTGTGTGTTCATCTTTTTCCAACATTCCAAAATAGAGAGAAAAGAGGATAGAAGAAAAAGAAGAAGAAACCAAAATCAAACTTTTGTTGAAGATTCCTGTTGATTTCGAAAGATCCAAGAGGTATCACTCTCATTATAAATCTTGTCATTTATTTTCTTCTCCTCTCCATCTTCATATGAAGAAGATGAGAAACCCAAATGGGTTTTTTTTTTATGAATAGCACGGAGAAATCTTTAGATCTTGAAGGATAATGATGAAATGTAGTTAGAATCATCATTTTAAAACATATTATTCAAGATTTACGAATGTTGGTGGGTTTTAGTTTAAAAACCCGAAAATGGAGTTTTATGAACTCCCATGGATTTAAAAATGAATGAAATGGTGTTCTTAATGTAAAAATGAGTTTAGAAAAGTATATATATGTTTGGGAATGATTCCAAACCGTTTGTATTAAATGTAAGGAATGTTGGTAGTTTTGAGCATTAAATCCGAAGGGACAAAAGTGCAGACCTGCACCCGAGTTACTCTTGATTTTGAAAGAAAAATTTCTAAGTTAAAAGGATCCGGATGACTTGAGATCCGAATTCGGATGGGGTGGTCCGAAATTCGGATGTGGTTTGAACCGAATTCGGACCGTGCTTCGGTTGGAAGGGATCCGAAATCCGGATGGTCCCTGACCCGAATCCGGATGGCTTGAAATTCGGATGTGTAGGTCCGAAATTCGGATGGTCCCTGACCCGAACTCGGATGATCCGAAGTCCGGCTGGTGCTGATCCGAATTCGGATGGGAACGTGAGCCCAGTTCCGGCCAGAAATTGTAATTTTAATTAGTCCTTGGGATCGTTTGTCATAATAACTTTTGTCATCAATTGTGAAGAATAATTAGCCCAAAATAATTATGTAGGTTGAGGCCGAAATTAATTAGATCTTACGACTAATATGTCCGAATCAAAGTTGAGAAATTATAAACGGTGATACTTATAATATTATATTATGAACCAACTTGTAGGGGTTTTGACGGGTTAAGTCACGTGGAGACTATCACTCCTACCTTGACAATTATAACTCGGTTTTGAGGCCGAGAGCGTATTGTGTATCACTGTGAGTTCTAGTATTAACGTATTTGCATGCATATCATGAATTGTATGTTACTGCTTTCGTATCATTATTGTCATTTTCATGTTTTGCCATCACATACATCATAATTATTGTTTATCACTCGGTTGATAAGTTGTTGATCGTTCGTTTGACCTCTCCGCCGAGACGGTAAGCCTGAGTGTGGTAACCCAGCGGAATCATAATGGTAAGCCTGAGTGTGGTAACCATTATTGCCTGTAAAACGATAAGCCTGTGGTGGTAATCGTATGGCATCATTGTAAACTGCATATCGATAAGCCTGTGGTGTGGTAATCGAGCAGTAGATTGTAAACCCATTGTACGGTAAGCTTGTGTATGGTAACCGCAATGTGGTAGCTTATAGCCATTAGTTGGCCTCCAAAATTGTTAGTCGAATTCATGGCATTGCATGGCATCATTCATATATCGCATGGTACATTAATCTAGAATCTCACTAAACAACTTTGTTGTTTACCCGTTAGTTGTTATTTCCTTTCAGGATCTGTTAAGGGCAAAGGCCCGGCTGGCCCAAGTTGTTAGGCATCGATTGGAGCTCGGATAGGAGCTCAATATTTTGTGGATGATTGGGGTGGGAGTAGCAGACTTCCATTTTTGGACTTACGCGAATTAGTTACTGTTTATTAACTCGTTTGTAACTAAATTGATAACTTAATCTTGTAACCCCAGTTACATTGCTCTGTGATTTCCGACACTCTGTTGTGTATTAATTGCAAAAGTTTTAATTTGATCGTATTTCCGCAAGTACTCTGTATAAATTAACGTATAATGGTATCGAAATACTCGTATTAGTTGTATGGGTGTTTCAATTTGGTATCAGAGATGGAGCTCATAGACAGAGTATAGTCGACGATACTCTACTCTGAGCACGGTTTCAGATGCTGTTATTGACCCACCTAGGCGGCAATATTATAACAATTACAATTGACCTTTGGCCTAGGATGGGATAATATTGGGTAGACTTTTAAGATTATGACTTGACGTAAGCATAATTATATATATATATATATATATACATTTACATACAAATAAATTTCATGTGCACACTTTGGTGTGAAACAAGTGTTGAACTGACCTGTAACTGTTGGTTGCAGACAATGTCGGATAACCAGTCAAATCGCGTTCTACACCAGGAGGTAGAACATTCAAATGATGGGGGAGGCAGGGATCAGTCTCCAGATTATGAAAATGAATCCAGTTTCCGTACTGGTGGAGGGTCCAGAGAGGACCAAATGATGCAGATGATGGCTCAGATGCTGGAACAAAATCACCAGCAGAATGAGCTAATGACCCTACTACTTGCTTCCCAGAATGTTCAGGGAAAGAAAAATAATGCTGAGGGGGAGCAAGCAAGTAACGATAATACTGAAGGCGCTGGGAGTGGAAGTAGGGCCGAAAGGCCTAAGAAGGATAAAGAAAGGAAGCACGGCTCCTCGAAGTCGAAAAGGGGAATGTCGTATAAGAATTTCATTGGTTGTCGTCCTCCAGCGTTCAATGGACGGGCAACTACTGTGGAGGCCTTGGACTGGATCAAGGCAATTGAGAAGTTATTCAGAGTCACTGATGTAAATGATGAGAAAAAGGTGCAGTACGCAACTGCACAATTTGTTGGTCCTGCTTTAACTTGGTGGGATTCCGAAGCGGAGATTTTGGGCTTAGATGCCGTGGCTAAGATGACCTGGGAAGAGTTCAAGACCAGGTTCGACAAGCATTTCTGCCCGGCTGTTGCGGTGCAGAAGATAAAAAGAGATTTCCTTACGTTTCAGCAAAGAGAGCTATCAGTGGACGATTATCTGATCGAGTTCAACTCGAAGGCGATGTTTGTGGGGTCAGTGATTGCTGATGAAAAGCAAAAGACTGACTATTTTGTTGAGGGACTGCGGAGTGAGATCCGCGAGATGGTAACGGTTCGCGCAGTTGAATCTTTCGAGAAAGCTGTGGAGTATGCGCGACTCCGAGAATATGAATTGTTCCGTAGGGAACAGGAATTATCAGGATCAAAGAAAGCGAAGGTTGAGTCTTCATCGGGGACGTTTAAGCAGCCCCAGAAATCATTTTCGAAGAACGTGGACTCCCGTTCACGTTCCCAATCGTCAAGGCACTCAAAGAAGCCTGCTAGCTCCAACAACTCTCAGTCCAAATCTCAGTTTTCCAATTCGGTGCCTACGTGTAACCGTTGCGGGAAACTTCATCGTGGGGAATGTTTGTCCCCTATTGTTTGCCATGGATGTGGGGAAGAGGGACACATACGTCCTGCGTGCCCCAAAAGAAGTGATGCATGCTACGAATGTGGCCAGGTTGGCCACCTCACTCGGAATTGCCCGAAGAAGAGATTGACGGCATCGGAAAGTAAAGGCTCAGTTGCAAAGCCTAGTTTTGTTGGTGGCTCCTCCCAATCAAAAGGGAATCCACCCAAGCCTCAAGCCAGAGTCTATCAGATTACAGCTGCTGAGGCGCAGGATGTGCCGGATGTCGTAACCGGTACTTTTCTCCTAAATTCTTTACCTGCTGTAGTATTGTTCGATTCTGGTGCAAGTGTGTCTTTTATTTCCAAAGCATTTGCACGAAAGTTAGACATTATACCTTCTTTAATGCCTTTTCCCTTATCTGTTGATGTGGCAAGCAGAAAATCGGTCAGTGCCACCCAAATATACTATGATTGTGTGCTGACCCTAGACGGACATAATTTTGATATTAACCTTGTCCCCATAGACACCAAAGAATTTGATGTAATAGCTGGCATGGATTGGTTGGCCAATAACCTTGCCACTATTGCTTGTGCTAATAGAATCGTTCGTTTGTTCACACCGGAAGGCGAAGAAATATTTGTGTATGGGGATAGACGTAAAAGGGAAGCCGCAGTGATTTCGGTGGCTAAGGCTCGGAAAAGTTTAAGTAAGGGTTGTCAATGCTTCTTGGCTTGTGTGTTAAATACTAAGAAAGAAGGGAAAAACCTCAAGGATGTGCCAGTGGTTAATGAATATCCCGACGTGTTTCCTGATGACTTACCGGGATTACCACCGGATCGATCCGTAGAGTTTCGGATTGAATTGGTGCCGGGAGCTGCACCAATTGTGCGTGCCCCGTATCGTTTAGCACCTTCGGAAATGAAGGAAATGATGGCACAATTGGAAGAGTTATTAGAGAAAGGATTCATTCAGCCGAGTACCTCGCCTTGGGGTGCTCCGGTGTTATTCGTGCGTAAGAAAGACGGAACCTTGCGAATGTGCATAGATTATAGAGAATTGAACAAGGTGACTATAAAGAATAAGTATCCCTTGCCTCGTATTGATGATTTGTTCGATCAACTACAAGGAGCTGCTTATTTCTCGAAAATAGACCTTCGATCAGGTTATCATCAACTTAAGGTACGTGAAGAAGATGTGCCAAAAACGGCTTTTCGAACCCGATATGGACACTATGAATTCTTAGTGATGCCTTTTGGGCTCACTAATGCTCCTGCAGCTTTTATGGACTTAATGAATCGGGTGTGCCGTCCAATGCTTGACAAGTCGGTCATAGTATTTATCGATGATATTTTAGTGTATTCCAAGACGGAGGAGGATCATGCGGTTCATCTGAGACAATTGCTTGAACTTCTTCGAGGCGAACAGTTGTATGCCAAATTCTCCAAGTGCGAGTTCTGGCTACGACAAGTGCAATTTTTAGGGCATGTTATATCTTGTGAGGGTGTTTCTGTGGATCCCTCCACGATCGAGGCCATTAAAAGTTGGGAAGCGCCGAGAAATGTTGCTGAAATTCGTAGCTTCCTTGGATTGGCCGGCTATTATCGACGATTCATCCAAGATTTCTCTAAAATAGCCGTCCCACTCACTTCGTTGACTCGTAAGAATGCGAAGTTTGTGTGGGAAAAGCCGCAGATTGAGGCGTTTCAAATTTTGAAGAGTCGTTTGACTGACGCTCCGGTACTTGCGTTGCCAGACGGAAACGAAGATTTTGCCGTTTATAGCGATGCCTCGATAAATGGATTGGGTTGTGTGCTAATGCAACGAGGAAAAGTGATAGCGTATGCATCAAGACAGCTAAAGGATTATGAAAAGAGTCGTCCGACTCATGACTTGGAGTTAGATGCTGTCACGTTTGCTTTAAAAATCTGGCGGCATTACTTATATGGTACTAGGTGCCAGTTGTTTACTGATCATAAAAGTTTGAGACATATCTTCGATCAGAAAGAGTTAAACATGCGTCAGCGACGTGCCGTGGAGTTGATTAAGGATTATGACTGTGAAATCCTTTATCACCCTGGAAAAGCCAATGTAGTGGCTGATGCTTTAAGCCGAAAGAGATACCCGGAAGCGACTTGTTATGCGCTAACGCATGTGGTTGTGAGTTCCTCTATCCTTGACGACATACGGAAATGGCAAATCGAAGGCCTTAAAGAGGAAAATATTAAGTCTGAGAGAATGGTTGGTCAAAGCGTGCTGTTAACCGAGGGTAGCAACGGGTTGAAAATGTTTAGGGATCGTATTTGGGTACCGAAGATTGGTGATGTGCGCAAAACAATTTTAGAAGATGGTCATAATTCGAAGTTCTCAATTCACCCCGGGAGTTCAAAAATGTATCAGGATTTGAAATCCGAATATTGGTGGCCCGGAATGAAGCGAGACGTTGGTAATCATGTTGAAAAGTGTTTGACTTGCTTGCGAGTCAAGGCCGAGCACCAAAAGCCGTCTGGAAATTTGCAACCCCTCGAGATACCCGAATGGAAGTGGGACCACATCACGATGGATTTTGTGGTAAAGCTTCCGAAGACCCAAAGACAACATGATGCTATATGGGTTATTGTGGATCGACTGACGAAATCTGCACACTTCTTGCCGATACGAGAAAACTTTCCTTTGGAAAGATTGGCGCGAATGTACATCGATGAAATTATTGTACGTCATGGGATTCCAAAATCTATCGTCTCGGATCGTGATTCGAGGTTTACTTCGAGATTTTGGCAAAGTATGCAAGATCAGTTGGGGACGCGTGTCAATTTGAGTACGGCGTTTCGTCCCCAGACCGAGCGCACTAATCAAACGATGGAAGATATGTTGCGTGCGTGCGTGCGTGATCGAGCTTGGTGGAAATTGGGATACGCACTTGCCACTTGTAGAATTCGCCTACAACAATAGTTATCATTCTTCGATAAAGATGGCTCCGTATGAGTCGTTGTATGGCCGAAAGTGTCGAACCCCGACGTGTTGGCGAGAAGCAGACGAGAAACTGTTAGCGGGCCCCGAATTGCTTCAAGAGACGCATGATAAGATCCAGATTATCCGTGAGCGGATCAAAGCTGCCCAAGATCGACAGAAAACATATTCGGACAAACGTCATAAAGATATTGAGTTTGCAGTGGGAGATTCAGTGATGCTGAAAGTATCCCCGTGGAAGGGAGTTATGAGATTCGGGAAGCGAGGAAAGTTAAGTCCTCGATATGTTGGACCGTTTCCTATTACCGAGCGTGTCGGTGCCCAAGCTTATAAATTAGAGCTGCCCGCTGAGCTGGCAGGAATTCATAATACCTTTCACGTTAGCTATCTGAAGCGAAGTCCGATAAATCCTGCCGTGACCGTTCCTCTGGGCGATGTACAAATCGATGAGCGACTACGTTATGTCGAAGAACCAGAAAAGATTATCGGCAACAAAATAATTAACCTAAGGAATAAAGAGATCGAGATGGTGCTCGTTTGTTGGAAGCACCACCGTGGGTCTCTGATGACTTGGGAGACGAAGGCTGAAATGATGGCCAAATACCCCGCTCTATTTGAAAGAAACTGATTCCGTGGGCGGAATCCTTTTTAAGAGGGGAGGAATTGTAACGACCCGAATTTTATATAATTGATAATTAATATTTATTGTAAGTAAGACAAAGTTCGTATATAAATGAATTTTGTATTGTAAAAGAATAAATGTTGGAATAAGTTATAATAATGAAGTAGTATTTTATGAGTTAAGGACCTTAAAAGAAATACAATTAATTCCAAGGTCTAAATAGTAAAAGTGTGAAAGTTGTGGGTTGGAAGGAAAAAGAAGAAGAAACCTTCTTCTCTTTTGCTTTATACATACGCAGACAAACACACACATATGTGTGTGTTCATCTTTTTCCAACATTCCAAAATAGAGAGAAAAGAGGATAGAAGAAAAAGAAGAAGAAACCAAAATCAAACTTTTGTTGAAGATTCCTGTTGATTTCGAAATATCCAAGAGGTATCACTCTCATTATAAATCTTGTCATTTATTTTCTTCTCCTCTCCATCTTCATATGAAGAAGATGAGAAACCCAAATGGGTTTTTTTTTTATGAATAGCACGGAGAAATCTTTAGATCTTGAAGGATAATGATGAAATGTAGTTAGAATCATCATTTTAAAACATATTATTCAAGATTTACGAATGTTGGTGGGTTTTAGTTTAAAAACCCGAAAATGGAGTTTTATGAACTCCCATGGATTTAAAAATGAATGAAATGGTGTTCTTAATGTAAAAATGAGTTTAGAAAAGTATATATATGTTTGGGAATGATTCCAAACCGTTTGTATTAAATGTAAGGAATGTTGGTAGTTTTGAGCATTAAATCCGAAGGGACAAAAGTGCAGACCTGCACCCGAGTTACTCTTGATTTTGAAAGAAAAATTTCTAAGTTAAAAGGATCCGGATGACTTGAGATCCGAATTCGGATGGGGTGATCCGAAATTCGGATGTGGTTTGAACCGAATTCGGACCGTGCTTCGGTTGGAAGGGATCCGAAATCCGGATGGTCCCTGACCCGAATCCGGATGGCTTGAAATTCGGATGTGTAGGTCCGAAATTCGGATGGTCCCTGACCCGAACTCGGATGATCCGAAGTCCGGCTGGTGCTGATCCGAATTCGGATGGGAACGTGAGCCCAGTTCCGGCCAGAAATTGTAATTTTAATTAGTCCTTGGGATCGTTTGTCATAATAACTTTTGTCATCAATTGTGACGAATAATTAGCCCAAAATAATTATGTAGGTTGAGGCCGAAATTAATTAGATCTTACGACTAATATGTCCGAATCAAAGTTGAGAAATTATAAACGGTGATACTTATAATATTATATTATGAACCAACTTGTAGGGGTTTTGACGGGTTAAGTCACGTGGAGACTATCACTCCTACCTTGACAATTATAACTCGGTTTTGAGGCCGAGAGCGTATTGTGTATCACTGTGAGTTCTAGTATTAACGTATTTGCATGCATATCATGAATTGTATGTTACTGCTTTCGTATCATTATTGTCATTTTCATGCTTTGCCATCACATACATCATAATTATTGTTTATCACTCGGTTGATAAGTTGTTGATCGTTCGTTTGACCTCTCCGCCGAGACGGTAAGCCTGAGTGTGGTAACCCAGCGGAATCATAATGGTAAGCCTGAGTGTGGTAACCATTATTGCCTGTAAAACGATAAGCCTGTGGTGGTAATCGTATGGCATCATTGTAAACTGCATATCGATAAGCCTGTGGTGTGGTAATCGAGCAGTAGATTGTAAACCCATTGTACGGTAAGCTTGTGTATGGTAACCGCAATGTGGTAGCTTATAGCCATTAGTTGGCCTCCAAAATTGTTAGTCGAATTCATGGCATTGCATGGCATCATTCATATATCGCATGGTACATTAATCTAGAATCTCACTAAACAACTTTGTTGTTTACCCGTTAGTTGTTATTTCCTTTCAGGATCTGTTAAGGGCAAAGGCCCGGCTGGCCCAAGTTGTTAGGCATCGGTTGGAGCTCGGATAGGAGCTCAATATTTTGTGGATGATTGGGGTGGGAGTAGCAGACTTCCATTTTTGGACTTACGCGAATTAGTTACTGTTTATTAACTCGTTTGTAACTAAATTGATAACTTAATCTTGTAACCCCAGTTACATTGCTCTGTGATTTCCGACACTCTGTTGTGTATTATGCAAAGTGTTTGGACGATGATGATTATTAATTGCAAAAGTTTTAATTTGATCGTATTTCCGCAAGTACTCTGTATAAATTAACGTATAATGGTATCGAAATACTCGTATTAGTTGTATGGGTGTTTCAAACATATTCAATATAATTGTTTCATCTCTATTATTTATTCCCAACATTCTCCCACTTAGAGATGAACACAATTATTAAAAGTAAAATTCATTTCAACTCTACAAATATTCTCCCTTAGAGATGAAATCAATTTTGATGAACGATAATTTCAGGGATTTTTCGTGAATCTTCTTCTTTTCTTTGATCTCTGAATCTTCTTCTTTTTTTCATTTTTCTCTCTCAGATCTTCACATCTTTTCTTCTCTGATCTTCTATTTTCTTGTATTTTCTTGTAAGTACACTCCCCCTTGAATCATGAATAGCTTTCGATTCTCTCCCTTTATCAATGGTCTTGATATGATGTAGTAGTTGTCTTCAGTTGACTTCAAACTACTCAACAGTTGTCTCTGAACTTTAGCTTTTCTCCCCCTCATGATGATCATAAGAAATATGAACATCATGCAAAATCATCCGAGACATTGATTCATTGAAGTTTACAGTAGATGAAATACAACAACAATTACAATTCAGAAATATTATAAATTGATTTTCTCCCCCCTCAAACTCATATCCTCTATCCCTATACTAAACAAATCTATATCACTCCCCCTAAAAAATTTCACTCCCCCTCGAATTGATACTATTTCTTTTCAGAACAAAAAAAAAAAGCTTTTAAACTTTGGGAAAAATGAAACACATTCATTTTGTGAAATAACGAGTCCAGGTCCACAGAGGATTCCTGTTTGCACAATAGACATAATCTATGTGACCTACTCTCAGCGCCGGCATGATGTTAACGCTGGTGGGATTTCTAAATAGTCATTGTGAAATCCTTTATCATTAAAGAATCACTCTTATTTGTTCCGGCTAAGTCACTTTGGACTAGCAATTTGTAGTCATGCAGACTGTTAGACTCGATGTGTCCTAAAAGTGTATATCATCAGCTCGAGACACAATGTGCATCAAATGAAGTGGGAGACCGGAGCAAATGTCTTCCTTGTTTCAATATCAATAATATCCAAATGATATATCGACAGAAACGTGTTATATCTCCGTGATTATTGAAATAGAAATCTTTTGAGAGATAACTGAGTAGTTGGAGGGGTTAAGTGCATGCGTCACTGGGTCCATGACGTCTTTTTCAATATCAAGTCGCCTAGGGCTTGATAGATTATGTGGATTACCCAGCCGACACAGTGTAGGTAGGATTTTCTTTTCTTTTAATCCTTTCTCAACTCTCAGCACTCAGCATTTTTCAACTAAGCTCCCTCCGGCTCACTTGTCATAAACAAATTAAGTCAGCTTTAATGAAAGCATGACGTGATGCACCACCATCTCCTTTCAAATATACCCCTCTCACTAACATTTTAACTCTGCTCGACCCTATCAGTATCCCGTGATAACTGACACTTCTCAAATAATAGACCTAAAGAACCCTTACCCACACAAACTATAAGTTTTTTTCTTCTTGGGTAGGTCTTCCGGTTCTGGTTAGACCATAGAAGCGATATTTATGCCTATCACACAATTTGGTGCATAATCGAAGTCAGCAGAATTATTTTCAGCTTTGAAGCTCATGGGATATGATGAAATTCAGCTCATATAACTTCAGAGATGATATTCAGATAATTTGGGAGTTATCAGAATGAAATGGAAAATCTGATATATGAGATGAAAATAATCTGATTTTCTTGAATGAATTAGCACTTGGGAGATAACGAGAGAATCCAGTATGAATTGGAAGAGTTATAACAAAGGAAATCTCAGAAGAAATGATATTATAAAAATCAAAGAGACTAGATCAATTAATCTCAATGATAGATTCAGAGATTCATAAAACAATTTCTTTTCAGTTCAAAAACTTTGTTTATGTGTGTATCAAATATTTCGTGAAAAATCACACAAAGTTTTGAAAAATGTCATCGTCAAAGTGTGTATGAAACTCCCCCTGGAAATAAGCACACACAGTTAGTCAACTCATAGAATTGAAATCAGGAGCAAAAAATTACAAAAATAAAACTCCCTCTTATTCAATGCAACATTGGAGTTGAATTCAGGGCAGGAATTCCAGAAAGATTTGTCTTTCAGACTCGGGTTCTAATCTGAAATTATTAGAAGCCATATGTCGCGGATGCTCGGGTTTCAGTCTGACGTAACTGAAAGCCTTTCTCTCTGGTTCATTGAAGTCCGGATCCTAGTCTGAATTAACTAGAAACCAATTTTGAGTTGAAGCACGGGTCTTGACCTTAAGTAATCAGGAGCCTTTTGAAAGAACAACGGGTTCTTATCTGAAATGATAAGAAACCTAAAACCTGCAAATTTAAGATGTCTTTAGTATCCAAATGGATTTGGATCCAGACTTGTTAGCGCTTTTGGGTACCCATTTCAAAACGGGTTTTGGTACCCACTTGTACTTGGGTTTAGGAACCCATTGCAAGTTATAACTATCAGCTTCTCTTTCAAAAGTAGAAAACAAATTTCTTTGAGTATTTGAAAATTTAATATCTGAGTGTCTAAAGAAACTTGACTTTAAATGTTCAGACTTTTTCAAACTCTTCTCTTTGAATAACTGTCCGATTCTAGCCTGTTTCTGGTAAGACTTGGTGTTTTTCTGCGAAATTGTTTTATGTGAAGAATGACCAGTATTTCCAGAAACTTTAAGAAAATTAGACTTCAAAGATTCACCAGTGTAAATCTTTACCGGAAGTTGTTCAATAACTTTATCTTTTCCTCTATGTATCTTTAAGAGATACTTGAGTTTAAGATCTGAAGAAGAATCAAATTTAGAAACTTCAATTGGATTCTTTTCACTTTCTGTAGATAAATCAAATTGATCAACTTTAGATTTTGAACAAACTGAAGGATCTTTAACCTCTGATTCTTTTGAAGAAGGAGAATCATTAATTTGTTTGGTAAGATGAAATATCTGATCTTCTAATCCTTTGATAATGACCAAATAAGAATTTCTGTCATTATCAAATGATTGGAAATCAGTTTTAAAAGATTGTTCTTTTATTAAAAAAAACATCTTTCTTTCATCTTCAAACAACTTAGATTTTGTTTTAAAATCTTGTTCTTTCAGTAAGAATGCATGTCTTTCCTTCTCAAGAGAATCTTTTGTTAAAAACAACTCTTGTTCAAGAGCAAAAAATTCTTCCGATTTGTTTAAAACACAATTTTGATCAGTATGATTTGTCTTAGAAAGTAATTCTTCAAGATCTTTAACTTTCTTGTAAAGATCAGATCTTTCAGGCAAAAGATATTTCAGTTGAGTTGCATTCTGAAAATTTTCTTGTTTCAGCTCATCAAGTTCTTTAAGTAATTCAGATATTTTCAATTGATGAGCACAACTTTCAGAGTTTTGTTTTTCTTTTAAGCTCTGAATTTCTTCGTTCAATATTTGTACGTCGCATAACGCCAAATGTTTATCAGTATTTAACTGAGCGAGAATGTCGTAATTGTTCTTACGAACCTTTTCAGATTCAGTAAGTTTTGTAATTAGCTCAGACTTTGAAAATTTTTCATATTCCATTATGAATTGCAGAAAAATGAACTTCCAAGATATTTTATGGAAAAACTGAGTGAATTCTGATAAAACTTTGAAAACCTATTTCAGTAAATGATAACTTGTGAAATATCATCTCTGAAATGACTTTTTGACGTTCAAATTTTAGCTTTTCTACAGAAAATTGCCCGTAACTTTTTTCTGGAGTTGAATTGGGCCTTGGTTTAAGCTTCGTTTTGGCGTATCGTTGGCCTTCTAACGATGTTCCAGTCAAAAGTTACGGTCAATTTAAGCAGCAAAGGTCAAATTGTCAAAACTCGAATGCTTAATAATGAATCTCGAATGAAGCATAATGAAACTCGATTGAAGCTTAATAAAACTCGATTGAAGAAGGTTGAAACTCGAATGGTTATTAATGAAACTCGAATGAATCTTTATAAAACTCGAATGATAAAGTATGAAACTCGTATAACAAGGGATCAAACTCGGTCAAAGCATTGATAAAACTCGGTCAAAGCACTAAGCAAACTCGAATGAACTTGAATGGACTTTGATGAAACTCGGTTGAAGTGTTATAAAACTCGGTTAAAGCTTCATAAAACTCGAATAAAGCTTCATAAAACTCGAAAAAATCTTTCATAAAACTCGAGTAAAGACTTCATAAAACTCGAATAAAGCCTTCATAAAACTCGAATAACACTAAGAATGCAGTTTTGCCTGAGATTCAACAGTTTTTGACAGATTCAAGTCAAAATCCATAAAATTTTTAAAAAATTTCACAAATTGATCTACAAATCACAACGAAGGCTCGTTATGATAGCACAAACAACTTTTGTGAAACAACTTTATCCAATTTTTTATTTAAAACCAAAAATCGATTAAAATGCCTCAAGAACACACACTTTTTTCAAAAAATCTGAAATCTCTCAATTAAATTCTGTGTGTTTAGAGATAATATTTGATGCTTATATCATCAGATTCGCCTTTAAATTTCACACCTTCGATCTAAAATTCTTTCCATTTCATCCACAAAATCAAATTCCACAAATGATTTTCTGAAAATTTAAAATTTCAAATGCAACAGTGTCCAAATATTTTTCAAAATTCAGATTCAAATTCACTCAAATTTAGCCATATTTGGCTTTGATACCAATTGTGATTTCATACTTTCATGCAATTCATTCATAAACAAACAATCATATATGAACAAATTATAACAATTACAGAATATCGAATGCTTGAATAATAAGAGAAGAAATATTACATTGAGGTTCTTGACTTGCTAAGCAATTCTTCTCTCTCTACTTTTCAACATGCAATCGTATGTGTGTATGTGTAATCTGAGATTCGTTATTCAACAGTGCACATACCATTCCTATTTATACTTAATACACAAGTATTAAGTATTTACACAAACAACCCTTAAACTATTGAGTATTTACAAACATCTTTAATATAAATGATTCATCTCTATTATTAATTCCCAACATATTCCATTAAGTGTTTAGCCTGTTCACAAAGAACAGAACACTTTGAATTTGTCCAAACTACTCAACAGGATAGAGCGGCGTAGACAGTTTATGGCCAGTCTGTTCAACAAAATAGAACTGCTTGGACAATCTGTCTTTGTTGCAACAAATGCAACAGGGTAAACAACTTTGACTAATATTGCAAATCACTTATCAGGTTTCAATAAGGCATTAACAGACCTTAAATTATACCTTCAAGTGCATCAAACAGGTTTGATTAATAATCTCCCCCTACGATCTAGAACAGGTTTGACTGAGGCATTTTTGTGCTTAACAAAAAATGAATATTTTGAACAAACCACAGGGACCATTTCTGTATTTTTTTTTCAATATTGGTCCCTCTTCTTAATTTATCATTTTTGGTTTTAAATTTGAAATATTAATTTAATAAATTATGATTAGATTCATTATTAATTATATTTTTATTATTACTATTCTCATTATTATTATTGTTATTATTATTATTGTTATTATTATTATTATTATTATTATTATTATTATTATTATTATTATTATTATTATTAATTATACCTATTTATTTTGTAAAATACATCTATATTTATTTACTAATTTTTTTTTATATACTTAATTAGTTAAGTTATGCATTTTTTTATGCATTCAATTGATTTATTAAAGTTTTATTTATTTATATTTTGTTGGTTAAACTATTTGTAAAATTTTATTATTTATACTCTTCGATCAAACTGTTTCATTACTTTTAATAAATTTTTGATTTGTGTAAATTTTAATTTTAATTTACTAATTCATTACGTTATGATTTAAGTTTGCTAATTTATTATTTTTGATTTAAATATTTTTTTATGCTAATATGTTTTTATTTAAATTTATTAATTTGTTTGTTTGGATTTTAGTATTTTATTATGCCAGTACGTTTTGATTTCAATATATTATTTGATTTTTTTTAATTTAAAATTTTGCTACATTAATACATAAGTAAAATTTAAAATATTTAAGTGAAACGAAAAAAACATATTAATGTATAAACTTGTGAATCAAAAAGATTAAAATACTATATTGAAATCAAAACGTTTTGGCATAACAAAATACTAAAATTAAAAAAAAAAAATACTAAATTTAAATCAACAGACCAATTCTGCAAGTAAAAAATGGTTTGAGTGACCGTCACTGCAACTTTAAAAGTTGAGGGACCGTTTTTGTAATTTTGAACAAACCACAAGGACCATTTCTGTAATTTACTCTTAGTATTATTCTCATTATTATTAGTTATTATTAATTATACCTATTTATTTTGTAAAATAAATCTATATTTGTTTACTAAAAAATATTTTTATTTATATACTTAATTAGTTAAGTTATGCATCTTTTTATGTATTCAATTTATTTATTAAAGTTTTATTTATTTATATTTTATAAGTTAAACTATATGTATAATTTTATTATTTATACTTTTACACCAAACTATTTCATTACGTTAATAAATTTTGAATTTACGTAAATTTTGATTTAAATTTTTCTAATTCATTACGTTTTGATTTAAGTTTACAAATATTTTGTTACACTAATATGTTTTTATTTTAATTTATTTTATTATTTGTTTGAATTTAAATATTTTTTATGTTAGTACATTTGGATTTAAGCTTATTGTTTTATTTGTTTGGTTTTAAAAAATGCCTTAAATGTTATAAAATTACTGATATATATTACAAATAAATAATTGTACAAATAATTTTATAAATAAACATATAATGTATATTTTTAATTATATATATAAATAAGTATATAAAAGATATAATTTGAATGTAGATTTAAATCTTATCCATTTATTAATATTTAAAGATGTAAGAAATAACATATTGTATTTATATTTTATATTTATAAATCTTTACGGATATTAGTGTAATATCCCATTTTCGAGATAATTGCGTGTAATTATTTTAGTGGATGTTTAAATAATTATTATCGTGTTGGTCCAATGAGATCCCGAGTAGCGGATTATACGTGTCGGGTGTATGAGTTACGTGCAACCGAGTAATTAATTTAGTGGATTAATTATATATTTGGGTTCGTGGAGTTAAATGGGTTGATTGGATATTAAATGTGAAATTGTGATATCGGGTTCGGGTTAATGGGTCGAAACCCGCCTAAAAGTGAAAAATATATATTGGCTCCCTTTTCTTGCTTTCTTCAAATAGAAAGCGTGTGGTGTATGTGTTTAGTGTGTGGTGTGTGCGTGATGTTTGCTGGAGCCATAACAGATCTTGAGAAAGTGAAGATTGTTTCTTAAATTTGGGTTCCATCTCCATTCTAGTGTTCTTGAGGTTGTAAAGAGGTAAGAAATCACTGATTTGGTTTCTAATTTACGTATTATATATTGCTATGATCAGGGGACTAGCTTGTAAATTGATGAGGCGAAGTTGTATACAGACTTTGGGATGTTATGGAGCTGGAAATCGAATTTAAGGGGGTGTTGATACCCTGGGCAGATCTGGTCGATGAAGCAGAAGGGACCAGACCGTCAGGGATCGCGGTCGCGACCCTGCGGTCGTGGTCGCTATGCAAGGATAAGGGGCGAGGTCGCACTGGGGGAGGTGGGGGGCGCGTGCCGCGATCGGGGCTTTGGTCCGGGTTGCTATTTGATGTCTTGGGATGAGTTTCTTGTGGGTTTTGGGATTGGTTTTGAGTATTTGGGTTCCGTTGGGGTTGCTACTGGAATTGAGTTCCGTTTAGAAATTTGGGAGGGGTTTCGATTGGGTTTCGGGGTTTTCGGTTGGGGTTATTTCTGGGGTTCGGGTCGGTTTCAGGTGAGTACCCGAGTGCTTTTCTAAACAGCGGGACTGTTTTCCGAGGCATATTTGTGTAGCTAGCTTCGTGTATATGTATATTGTGTATTGTGAATAAGACAGGGACACAAGCAGCAGGTATAATTATGTTCTTACATATGCGTTATATGTGCATGAGATGAGATCCAGTCCGGGGGTCCGTGATGAGTTCCATACGGACGGTGATTCGCGATGAGTGATCGCGCGGGTTGACTGTCCCTAACCGTCCTTGGGGCATGTATACACGGCAGGCCCTGTAGCCGGTTCGCGCCCGTGCTACAGGGTTTTCGCTAACCACCGCCGTACACGGTCGTTAGCCGGGGAAGTGTCCCCTCAGTGATATTGTGTGCAGGGCTTCAGATCTCATGCTGTGTGTTCATACCTGCTTTGCATTTCAATTTCCTGTGACAGGGATAGAGATTGCGATGTGTGTAGGTGCTACGTGTATGTATGTTATGTGTTTAATGTGCAGAGTCTAACCCTCGCGTACTCACGAGCTTCCGAGCTTACGTATTCGAGTCTACCATGTTCAGGGCATCTGTGAAGGGATCAGTGGCTGAGTTTGTTGATCAGAGACTCGCTGTTATGTGAAGGTTGTTGCAGCTGCCTTTGTAAATGATTATGTTAGTTTTAATCGCGTTCGTGTCTTTTGGGATGTTATTAACCAGTGAATTGTATGTTAATGATATTATGTGAAAGTTTAAATTAATAGTGACCGGTATTACCTTCTGACATATGTGTTATAAAATCATTGCGATGTTGCCACCTGTGTATTGTATTGACGTGGCATTTCTGAGATCGGGGAGGGTGTTACAGCATGGTATCAAAGCTTGTGGTTTGAAGTCTGAGTATCATTAGTGGATGTGTTATGCACAAAAAGGCCTCAGTCAAACCTGTTCTGCATCTGAGGGGGAGATTCTTAATCAAACCTGTTGATGCATTTGAAGGTTGAATTTAAGGCCTGTTATATGCCTTATTGAAACCTGAAAATGATTTGCAATATCAGCCTGAAGCTGTTCATTGTGTAGCATGTGTTGCAACAAAGGCAGTTTTGCCCAAGCTGTTCAGTCTGCTGAACAGGCTGGACATAAAATGTCTACGCTGCTCTACACTGGTGAGCAGCTTGGGCAGTTTACAAGTGTTCTGTTCTTTGTGAACAGAACCTGTTCTTTGTGAACAGGCTAAACACTTTATGGAATATGTTTCCAAGTCTTCATGTATTGTTTTTGACCACAAGATCAGTTTACAAAGTCGAAGACAAAGTGGAAAACAGAACTGCTCAGCCTGCCCACGCTGTTCTGTCACATGAAGACAAAAGGATATTTGAAAAAGGGTGACAGACCTTTTATTATATCAAAATAGGCCTTAACAAAGGAAAAAAGACGCAAAGTTGACATTCCTTATTTAGTTAAAGCTAATGCAACAGTAGACAAAGTGAAAAGACAAAAGTTCTGCATGTCTGCTTTTCAGAATATGCAGAAAAGTTTATGTTGTCTTTTCAACAAGACTTTTCACTTTTCCTTTCATCCAATGAAGAAGCTTCTCTTAGATCCTCGAAGTGAGTATAAAAGGAAACTTTCAAGGATTGAAAGACCAAGCCAAAAAGCTAAGTGCTGAAACCAAGAGTGAACGTGCATTCAAAGTGTGTCCTTCATGCATGCAGGTCTACTTGAATAAAACAGTGCTTTGTGTCCAAGCTGTTCTTATTCAAGCTGTTTCTCTGAGTCTTGTAAACATAGTGAGTAATTCTTAGTGAGTGTATTCAATGTAACTAGTTTAAGTCTGTCTTAGACTAGTTAGCATACTGTTGTATCTGTCATCTCAGCTTGAACCTTTCCGTATTCAAGCCTGTTTGTAATTAACTTCTGTTGATAATACATACAAACATTGAGAAAAGAGTGTGTAGTTTTTATATAGTTGTATTCACCCCCCTCTACAGCTTAAGGCTATATACTTGGGAAACTTTTCGGGACCTACAACTGGTATCAGAGCAGTTTAGAGTGTGTGTCATTCTAGATCTCTCATTCTCCCAAAGTTTCCATGGACAACAGTGCTGCAAGTTCCTCATACTATGACAATGGCTCAATGGGCAAACCTCCAAAGTTCAATCATCAGAACTTTTCTGGTTGGAAGTGCAGAATGATGCTCTACTTAGAGAATCTGGATGTGCAACTACCAGAGATTGTAATGGAGGGTCCCTATGTGCCAACCTCTGTTACAACTATAACTCCTGCTGTTAAAGGAGCTGCTCCTGAAATCAGAACATTTGAGAATGCAAAAGCTCAATGGTCTGATGAAGACAAAAGACTGGTGGCTCTTGATGCAAAGGCCAGAAATAACCTGGCCATCTCTCTGCCTGATGATGTGTTCAAACAGATTGAGAAGATGAAGACTGCAAAGGAGATGTGGGATACTTTGTGTACCGTCTATGATGGACCCACAATCACACTTGACAACAGGATTGATAATCTTGTTAGACAGTATGAACTCTTCTTTGCAAAACCAAAGGAGACTCTCACTGAAACCTACACCAGGTTTACTGCTCTTGTAAATGATCTCAAAGCTGTTGGGATCACCACGGACAGCCTGACTTTGGTAAACAAATTCTTAGACGTCCTGCCTGAAGAATGGAATTATTTTTCTACAATCTTAAGGAATTCAGGTCCCATCAGAAGTATGGATCTTGTTAACTTGTATGGATCCTTACTGAATGATGAGCAGTCAAGGAAACAGAAGAGAAATGCCTTGGAAATATCTAAGAAAGGTGCAGCATTTGTGGCCAGTGTGAGACAACCTGTAAATCAAGTGAGTGATGTGTTCACTCAACCTGATCAACAGGCTGATGATAAGGAGGAAATGTCTGATGAGGAAGACAATGCAGATATTGCTAAACTGGATGATGAGCAAATGATAGTCATGCTTGTCAAAAGGTTCAACAAGAAAAGGTTTGGAAGAAACATGCTGCAGGGAAGCTCAAATGCTATTAAAAAGAAGGCATTTGATAAGACCAAAGCTGAGTGCTTCAAATGTGGCAAACATGGCCATATAGCTGCTGATTGTGTGTCAAAAGCTGTTGGTCAGTCATCCAAACCACACAAGACAAACAGGGATGATGGCTATAGGGTTAAGTACCTTATGGCTATGGCTAAGCTGAGAGTGTTGGAAAACCCAGTGGCTTCCAACTGGCAAAAGGGACTTATGGCAGAGACTTGTGACTGGGAGGAGTCTGATTCATCATCTGATGAAGAAGACAATCACTGTCTGATGGCCAACACTGATGTCCCATCAACAAGCAACTTCAAACAAGATCTGGCTGAAGCTGAAGCTTTTTGCAGCTTGGAGAACTGGAACCCTACAATGATGTATAAGGTACAAAATTTTATGGATTACAGTTCTGAAGAAAAAGTTAAAATGTTTGAATATATGCTTGTTGATCTGAAAGCTGC
The DNA here is from genome assembly GCA_020465985.1 of Centrapalus pauciflorus. Lineage (NCBI taxonomy): Eukaryota > Viridiplantae > Streptophyta > Magnoliopsida > Asterales > Asteraceae > Centrapalus > Centrapalus pauciflorus. The sequence goes on along the minus strand of JAANYP010002132.1, from coordinate 254,550 downwards.
TGTTGAGAAGCATACTGTTTTATTATCTGAAATCTCTAAGCTTAAAACTGATCTTGAAATAAAATCCAGTAAACTGGACAGTTTCCATAAGTTGGAAACTGAGCCTGATGAATTAAAACACATCAATTCCATTTTACTGGAAGAGAAGAGAGAAACAAATATAAAACATGCTAAGCTTCAAAAGATAGTTGACTCTTGGTGCCAATCTGCACAAAAAGTCAGCCACTGCATAAGTCAGCGGATTCTCGCACAAATCAAAGCCTATCTTGGAGGGGATCTTGACACAGCAGCTTCCATTGTTGAGGTCAATAATTTGAAAGAAGACTTGTCCACTCTTGGTGAGCTTCCAAACACTTTTATTCAAAAAGTGAATGGTAAATTAATCTCAACAAACAGGTTTGTCAGGCCTCAAAACACTGACAACTCGTGTGAACCTAGCTCAAAAGCTGCTGATGAAATAAGTTTTCAATCAAATAAGCTTGCTAAGTGCTCTGCTGATTCACACAAGCAAAAGAAAGGAAAGCATATCCAAACTGCAGCTGTGGACACCAAACCTGTTGACAAAACAGGCTTTGGGTCTAAAGCTAATGTAAAAAGGCATACTAATCCTTTTAATGCTGAACATTTTGAAAATAAGTTTTCAAAAGGTAAGCAGTCTGCCTTTAACAAGGGTAAGTCTCATGTTGAAGGCAAACCTGCTGTGATTTCAAATAAGTTTTCTAATCATAGTGGTAAACTGGTTTTAAATGAGAATAAGTATTTCAAAACCAGAAATAATGATTATGTTGATAGGCAGCATCAATCACATCTCAGGAAGGACAAAGGCAAAACCATTGCTCAGCCTGAGAGATCTGGGAATAAGTTTCCTAAACCTGTGGAAATTCAAAAGCCAATTAAGCTTCCTATCTTTGACATATGTCCTCCTAAAAAGAGGAAAGAAGAGACAGACAAAGCTGTTGCTATTGAACTTTCCACTCAAGCTGTTGATTCATCAAATAGTAATAAGTTTGCTAAATCTACTGGTAAAATCAACAGGAATAACTCAGAATGTGTTTCTGAAAGGTCTTCTTCTAAAAATGCTAAAAGGAGAAAATGTTATAAATGTGGAATGAAGACACATCTGGCCAAAGATTGTCCTGAAACTAAGGACATGAGGCCTGCTGACTCTGATGGTTCCCCCACAGCTAACATAAACAGTGTTGGAAACATTTTAGTCAATGAAAGTGGTATCCAAACTGATACCATTCAAATAGGAAATATTAGTGTTGATATCACAAGTCCATCAACAAATGTTGATGAAGTAGGAGAACTAATCTCTGTGATGAGTTCCCCTAAAAATGACTAATATTCTTCTTGTCACTCTACAGGAAATATAACCATCCCAGGTTTGGTACTTGGACACTGGCTGCTCAGGGCACATGACAGGTTGTAAGGACCTGCTGAGTGATCTCAGGCCTAAAAAAGGGCCAAAAGTCACATTTGGTGACAATGTACAGGGATCCACTGAGGGATATGGAACTCTTAAAGCTGGTGCTGCAGTGTTCAAAAGAGTAACCTATGTGGTTGGACTAAAACATAATCTTGTTAGCATAAGTCAACTGTGTGATGCTGGCTACAAGGTTAACTTTGATGAAAACCTGGGTTACATATTAGATCCCCAAGGCAAAGTTGTGTTGTGTGCTCAATGAAAGAAAGGTGTATATGTTGGGGACATGCAATCTGCTGATCCCACAACTGAAAGCTGTTTTCTCACAAGAACAAATGCAGACCTAAACTGGTTATGGCACAAAAGGCTGTCACACCTGAACTTCAAGAACATCAACAAACTCTGTAAGAAAGAGTTGGTGACAGGTTTTCCTTCTATAACTTTTGTTAAGGATAAACTCTGCACAGCTTGTGAGAAAGGCAAGCAGAGGAAATCATCATTTAAATCCAAACATAACTTTTCTATTGATACTCCTCTCTTCTTAATCCATATGGATTTGTTTGGACCTGTAAATGTCCCAAGTCTAGGAGGAAGAAGATACACTCTAGTAATGGTTGATGAGTTCTCCAGGTACACATGGGTTATCTTCTTGAAGAGCAAAGGAGAGGCTGCTAGAGAAATTATTGGATTTGTGAAAAAGATGGAAATGCTGAACTCTGCCCAAGTGAAGCAGCTTAGAAGTGATCATGGTACTGAATTCAGAAACAGTACTCTTGAAGACTTCTGTGAAGAGAAAGGAATCACTCAAAACTTTTCAGCTGTAAGAACTCCACAACAAAATGGAGTTGCTGAAAGGAGAAACAGAACTCTCATTGAAGCTGCTAGAACCATGCTGTGTGCATCTGGTTTACCTTCATCATTCTGGGCTGAAGCTGTTAACACTGCCTGCTTCACCCAAAACAGATCCTTAGTGGTGAAAAGGTTCAACAAGACTCCCTATGAGCTGCTCAAAGGGAAGAAGCCAAAAGTCAGTTACTTTCATGTGTTTGGTTGTCCCTGCTTCATTCTGAATCAAAGGTACCAACTGACAAAGTTTGAACCAAAAGCTGATGAAGGTGTGTTTGTTGGCTACTCTACTATCTCCAAAGCCTACAGAGTGTACAACAACAAAAGAAAGGTGATAGATGAATCTATCAATGTCACCTTTGAAGAGTCCAAGAATGCTTCCACCAAAGCTGTTCCTGAATCAGTTCCAGGAGAACTAAACTTTGATGATCTTATGCATTCAAACAGTGAAGAGGACTCAAAAGCTTCCACTACACCCAGTGTGGAACCTGTTAACAATAATGGGCATGATGAGGATTATGTCAATACATCCTGTGTGAATAAGTGTACTGACTTAATTACAACTACATGTCCTGAACCTATCAATGCTGATTTTCCTGATTCCTCTGCTGATATGTTCAACAGTGGTCAGTCATGTTCAACAAGTGAACAGGCTCAAGTCAACAGTATGTCTGAGAATCTTGAGAGCTGTTCAACAGGTACTGCTGAAGATGCTGATAACTCAGGAGAATCCTCATTGAAAAATGATCCTAAGTGGATCAGATGTCACCCCAATGATCAAATAATTGGTGACATCAACAAAGGGGTACAAACAAGGTGGGACAGCTTAGGGAACTTCTGTATGTTCTCTAGTTTTGTTTCACTAATGGAGCCAAAGAAGGTGGATGAAGCACTAAAAGATGCCAATTGGATCACTGCCATGAAAGAAGAACTCAATCAGTTTGAGGGAAACAAGGTATGGAACCTGGTCCCTGCTCCTAAAGGTAAAACTATAATTGGCACTAAATGGGTTTTCAGGAATAAAATGGATGAGCAAGGTCATGTCATTAGAAATAAGGCAAGACTGGTTGCTCAGGGTTATAGACAAGAGGAAGGAATTGACTATGATGAGACATTTGCTCCTGGGGCCAGGCTAGAAGCAATTCGTTTGTATCTAGCCTACGCTGCTCATAAGAGCATTAAGGTATTTCAAATGGATGTGAAGAGTGCATTTTTAAATGGGAAGCTGCAAGAAGAAGTTTATGTCAAGCAGCCTCTAGGTTTTGAAAATGAACAACACCCAGGTTTTGTCTATAAGTTGGACAAAGCTCTCTATGGTCTCAAACAAGCCCCTAGAGCCTGGTATGACACTCTTACTGAATTTCTTATGAGCAATGGGTATTCTAGAGGTAAAGTGGATACCACACTGTTCATAAAGAAGGTGAAGTCTAATATTATGCTTGTTCAAATCTATGTGGATGACATAATATTTGGTTCTACCAATGAGCAGTTATGCAAGAATTTTTCATTACTCATGAAATCCAAATATGAAATGAGTATGATGGGAGAACTTACTTTCTTTTTAGGATTACAGGTTAAACAAACCTCAACTGGAATTTTTATAAATCAAAGAAAGTATACTTTAGATCACTTGAAAAAGTTTAAATTTGATCAAAGTTGTCCTATTAAAACCCCAATGGCAACCAATGTAAAATTGGATGCTGATGCTAGTGGCAAAGCTGTTTCAGTAACAGCTTACAGAGGTATGATTGGGAGCTTGCTATATTTAATTGCTAGTAGATCTGATATTATGTTTGCCACCTGTTTGTGTGCTAGGTTCCAAGCTGATCCAAAGGAATCTCATCTAGCTGCTGTTAAAAGAATCTTTAGATACCTGAATGGCACATCAGGTTTGGGTCTTTGGTACCCCAAAGACTCAAGCCTTGAACTAACAGGTTATTCAGATTCTGATTTTGCAGGCTGCAGGCTAGATAGGAAAAGCACAACAGGTGGATATCAACTCCTTGGTGGTAAGTTAATAAGTTGGTGTAGCAAGAAGCAGAACTCAGTGTCTACTTCTACTGCTGAAGCTGAGTACATTGCTGCTGGAAGCTACTGTGGGCAGATTCTGTGGATGCAGCATCAGCTTGAGGACTATGGACTTGTGTATAGGAAAACTCCTATTCTGTGTGACAACACAAGTGCCATAGCCATTTCCAACAATCCAGTATTTCATTCAAGAACAAAGCATATTGAAGTCAGACATCACTTCATTAGGGATCACATTCAGAAAGGTAATGTGGAGGTAAGTTTTATTTCCACAAATGAACAGCTTGCAGATATTTTCACCAAACCTCTTGATGAAACCAGGTTTAATAACCTTGTCAGCAAGCTGGGCATGTTAAACAAAAGTGACTAAGTGTCCTCAAATGTCTAAGACTTTGTATATCTCACACTGCTCAAGTTTCTCAGAACAGCTTTGACAGAACAGGCTATGCATATTCTGTACTTAGCCATTTTTCTGAAATCCTTGAACAGCTTGAACGTATAACAGGCTGAACAATAACAGTGTACTCGTCCAGCCTGCTCTGATGGTCTATTCTCCACCCTGCTCACTCCTTCACAATGATTTACAAGACATTGTCTTGTATCATGTTCAACAAATGAACACAACCTGATCTTACATTAGAACACAGGTTGAAAGCACAGTGTGAAGAGTGAACAGCTTGAAGAGTGAACAGCTTGTGATGACCCTGCTCATCACAGGTTTGACCAACAGCTTTGACCAACAGTTTTTAATTACCTTTCTTCACAATTAAGTTACTTAATTTCTGTTTTTATTTAACTTAATTATTGCGGATAATGTGGGTTACGTGTGTTAGTGATTAAAAAGGGCTCAAGTGGTCTGACAAACGGTCTGACATGGACAACCATTCCGTTTTCCGTTAACGACCTTTTCAAATCAACCGCCCAAATATTTCTCTCTCAAACCCACTCACATTCAAATCCTATAAATACCTTATACTGTTTCATCTTCGTCTTCCTCACTACTACCATAAACCTCCTAAGAACCCTAAGAATCGACTAAGTGTCTTGTGCTTCTGCTACTCTCACTACTTCCAAAATGGCTCACAGAAATAACCCCTTTCTACCAGTATTTGTTGGTGATGATGTACAGAAACACTCATCAGTCACCACGATGCTAACCATTAAACCCACTAACTACATTGCCAACCTTACAATCCCCAAAAACTATGTGGGGAAAGGTTATGACCAAATGGTGGAGTTTTTGACAGTTCATCTGTTGAACTACGCCATGACTGCTACTCCTGGTGTCCTGTACCAGGAGATGGTATACAAGTTTTGGTACACTTGTGCCTACAACCCCAATACCAAAGTCATAAAGGGGACTATTCTCAATGGGACTAAGACCATTGAGATCACTACTGATCTTCTCAAGGAGGTTCTTCATCTGCCAACTGTTGATTCATTTGACATGCCTCAACCTGAGAATGACCAAATGGGAAATTTGCTACGCTTCTGTGGTATAGCAAAACCCAAAATCGGAGTTACACTGTTAAGGAAGGATCTGTCTCCTACCTACAGTTTTCTATTTGCCTCAATGGTGATGTGCTTCAGCAGCAAAGTTGGTTCCTTTGACCAACTGAGTCGTGATGAAATCCCAATAGTCCTACAGCTGGTGGATGGGACTACCAGGAGACACGACCAGCTGCTGTTCGATACCCCAGGTTTCTGAGCCTCATCTTCAGGCACATTTGTGGTGAGCACTTGTACAACTCTCAGCCTTTACTTCATACTGCTGCCTTCCCTGTAATAAGGAATAGAGTTTTCTACACTGCTGTTCTTCCAAATGAGCCTCCTCTGTCAACACTAATGAGGAGGTTGTTAGGATTGGTGGAAAGACCCTCTGATGTGAGGGTGGATCCAGAAGCTGCTCCCAAGAGAAAATCCAAAGCCAGGTCCAAGCTTGTTAAAAGGACCATGGCAACCACTGAAGCTGGGCCTGTCCACAAGAAGGCCAAAACAGCTCAGTCTGAGTCTGCTTCCTTAGCCTCTATGGCTGAGGGGGAGCAGGCTCCTCACCCTGGTTCATCTGTTGAACCTGAAGCCTTTGTGGCTGGTGCCTCTGTGGCACCTGAGACCATGGAACAGCCCAACCCAACTGTTCATGACCCAATCTCACACCCTGTCCAAACAGACCCTATCACCTCTCCAAAATCACCCACTTCATCCATCCAATACCAACACAAATCTCTAGCCAAAAGAAAATCAGCCCAAACAACCAGCTACTCTGTTCCCTCTCAACAGGGGCCAGTTGTAAGAAAAGCCACCCCTGCTGCCTCTCCTATTTTGGGAGAAGGTTCAGCACAATTGGAGCCTGCTTCACTCCAACCTGAGTCTACCCAGAGTCAGCCTAGACCCTCTGTTTCCTCCCAACAGGAGCCAGTTGTACAAACGGAGATAGCCACCTCAACTATTCCAGCCTCCCAACAGGCTGAGAATATTGAAAGACAGGAGCCCTCTCCACTCCATACTGAGTCCACACTGTCCACTCCTCAAACTTCTTTACACCCTGAGTCTACACGAGGTGTCCACATTGTTGGTATAGACCAATCAGCAGGTCAGCCTCAAATTTCGGCTCCCTATGATACAGCTGTTCTACACCAAACAGCTGCTGAGGGACCAACAACCCAAGCTGATGAACCTCAGGGAACATACCATCCCTTTGTTGAGGCTGCTCCTTCTATGCAAACTCCATCAGCAGGTTTCAACACTGCTGATGTTGAAATGCATATCCCATCTGCCCATGATGAGGTGCTTTTACACCAAGGCACTGCAGAGGGAACACCCACTGGCCTTCATGAAGGTGTTGCAACACAAGCAGCATCTGAAAGGCCCCCAACATCAACCTCTTCTCCTGATGATGCAGCTACAGCCACTGCTGAGGGACCCTCTGACCCCTCCAAGCTGGGCCACATTACTTTTGCCCGGGCTATGGAGCTTCTCTCAAATGTTCCTCTTCCCTCTCCATCACATCCTCATACACCAGCCTCATCATCTTCCTCTCCATCAACCCAATCTAAACAGTCCACCCATACACCTCCATCTCCTAAAGACCTGCCTTTGAAGGATCAGCTTTCCCTGCTGACCAACAAAGTTGGTTCTTTAAAAACCTCTATGTCCTCTCTACCCTCTCTTATTTCAGACTCTGTGTCTGAACAACTTAAGGGATTCTTTGATCTGTTCAAGGATTCCTTCCCTGCCACTCCACAACCTGATAATTCTCCACAGCTGCTTGCACTCACTGCACAGCTGCAAAATGTATCCACATCCCTCTCCTCAATTCTTTCACTACAACAGGACTCTGTGTCCTCAATGACAGCTATTTCTCAACAGCTGTCATCTCTCCTAACTTCTTCCAATTCTACACTTCCTGCCACTCTGGCCAGCTTGAACACACTCATTGGCTCCCTATCCAATTCTGTGTCATCAAACCTTGCTTATGTGCAAGATTCTCTAGAACTACATCTTGCACAGCTTCAAAGTTTGTTGTTTACAGCTTCTGATAGGGAAAATATTGTTAAGCTGACCTCCCTTGCTGATATCCAATCCTCTTCTCTTCAATCCTGTCTTTCCCATCTTGCAGAGGTGAAGGACAACTTGGCATTCTTAGTGAATAGCCTTGTTGGTCCCAGGCCTGCTGCCAAAATTGCTGGCATGCCTGATGACTTCGTGTCTTCAGGCAGACCAGGTGTTGAAGGTGCTGGTACATCTCCTTCAAAGGGGGAGAAGTCATCTGCCTCGAAGACTAAGTGTAAGGGGGAGAAAACTTCTTCTCCTAAGGAGAAATCAGTTCTTGCAATACTCACTGGTCAACCAGCAGGAGCATCTGCAACATGTACAATTGAGGGTGCCTCCCACGCTGCTCAGCCTACTCAGGCTGAATCTCCAATCCTTGCTCAGTCAAAGGGGGAGGAATTTATTCATGAGGGAAGGCCAAGAAGCAGAAGGAGGCATCTGATTCTAGAAGAAGAGGAGGAAAGTACTGAAGCTACTGTCACTACAGCAGCTAAAGGAAAAGAAAAAGCAGCAGAAAGCAGCAGAGATTAAATTTCACAAAGCCTGGGCCAAAGAAATGGGTCTTCCTATGCACAAATACTTTGAGTTTAGAGAAGAACAGCTTCAAGCCCTGGAAGCTCTAAGGAAAGAAGAAGAATCTGCCAAAGCTGCTAAGTCTTTTGCACTTCAAGAGGCAAGGAAAGTTAAAATGTCCTCTCTGGTTCTGCAAAAGAAATTAATGGAAGCTGCTAAGGGATCAGCAGGAGAGAAGGAAGCAGAAAAAGAAAAAGGTGCTCTGGTCTCAGTGACCAAAACTCCAGTGCCTTCTGCAAGAGCTCAGTTCCACTTTGACAACCTGGCAAGAAGAAAATTTCAGGATGTTGCCGATAGAAGGCTTGCCAAGGAAGCAATTGTCAAAGTTGTGCCCATATCAAGAAAAGGCAGTCAGTGGAAGTTTAAAATAACCAGAATGGGTGCAACAGGCCCAGAACTAGAAACATATGACTACACTGATGTTGCACAGATGGGGTACAGAGAATGGATTGAGCTGGCAGTTGCTCTGAGCGAGTCTAAGTCAGAAACTGCTAAGACTGTCAGAGCTTATGTCAAGAAGCTGATGGAGAGAGTGAAGAATCTTGGCCTGATCTCCAAAGAAGTTAGTGAAGGTGTCTATGTGACACAACCAAAAATAAAGGCCAGGAAGACAAGGAAGGACACTGAGATGGAACAACTCCTCATCTTGATAGAACAAGGTGACTATGCTATTGAGATGAAAGGAGTTGATCACAGCCTGCCTAGTGGAACAGAGTTTGAAGATGGCAAGATCATTGAAGAGCCTGAGCTGGGGGCATTTTTTGTAGATCCCTTAACTCAGAATAAATGCTTTCAGAGAGCATCAGATCTATACAAGGTGGATCTGAGACAGCTTGTAGCCTTCAGACTTGCAGTTTCATTTAGGCAGTCAAGCAGGTGGAGAGCAGCCGTCTGGGATCAGCTCAGAGGCTGTTATGAGAGAGGTGAACTTGAAGATCCCAAGTTTATGATCATCAGAAGTGAAATTGAAGAACTTGAGGACACAAGGGAGCAATTAGAAAAGATGTTTGAAGGACCCCCTCCACTTTAGTTCAATCCATCTACTATCTGGGTAGGTGAAGAATGGAAGTTGTCCATCAGTTGGACAGGCTTACCGTTATCTGCTCCCAACACAAACAGTCCAAAACCTGTTGTACATTAGTTATACTTTATTTACATAAGTTGTAATTTTTTTACATCAGTTGAAATATACATCAGCAATTAGTTGTACTTTTGTAAAAACATGTGTTGTTTTATGTAATCAAGAATCAGTGTATATAGAAACTGATCTTTTACTTTACTTTCATGTTGTAATTTTATTTCAGCAAACGTACTGTAAAAATATATAGTGATTTTTGATAAGGCCAGCTTAGACTGGTTATTGCAAATAGGGGGAGATTGTTAGGCAGAAAAAGGCCTCAGTCAAACCTGTTCTGCATCTGAGGGGGAGATTCTTAATCAAACCCGTTGATGCATTTGAAGGTTGAATTTAAGGCCTGTTATATGCCTTATTGAAACCTGAAAATGATTTGCAATGTCAGCCTGAAGCTGTTCTATGTGTTGCATGTGTTGCAACAAAGGCAGATTTGCCCAAGCTGTTCAGTCTGCTGAACAGGCTGGACATAAACTGTCTACGCTGCTCTACACTGGTGAGCAGCTTGGCCAGTTTACAAGTGTTCTATTCTTTGTGAACAGAACCTGTTCTTTGTGAACAGGCTAAACACTTTATGGAATATGTTTCCAAGTCTTCATGTATTGTTTTTGACCACAAGATCAGTTTACAAAGTCGAAGACAAAGTGGAAAACAGAACTGCTCAGCCTGCCCACGCTGTTCTGTCACATGAAGACAAAAGGATATTTGAAAAAGGGTGACAGACCTTTTCTTATATCAAAATAGGCCTTAACAAAGGAAGAAAGACGCAAAGTTGACATTCCCTATTTAGTTAAAGCTAATGCAACAGTAGACAAAGTGAAAAGACAAAAGTTCTGCATGTCTGCTTTTCAGAATATGCAGAAAAGTTTATGTTGTATTTTCAACAAGACTTTTCACTTTTCCTTTCGTCCAATGAAGAAGCTTCTCTTAGATCCTCAGAGTGAGTATAAAAGGAAACTTTCAAAGATTGAAAGACCAAGCCAAAAAGCTAAGTGCTGAAACCAAGAGTGAACGTGCATTCAAAGTGTGTCTTTCATGCATGCAGGTCTGCTTGAATAAAACAGTGCTTTGTGTCCAAGCTGTTCTTATTCAAGCTATTTCTCTGAGTCTTGTAAACATAGTGAGTAATTCTTAGTGAGTGTATTCATTGTAACTAGTTTAAGTCTGTCTTAGATTAGTTAGCATACTTTTGTATCTGTCATCTCAGCTTGAACCTTTCCGCATTCAAGCCTGTTTGTAATTAACTTCTGTTGATAATACATACAAACATTGAGAAAAGAGTGTGTAGTTTTTAAATAACTGTATTCACCCCCACTCTACAGCTTAAGGCTATATACTTGGGAAACCTTTCGGGACCTACAGGATGCTTAACTTAAACCTTGTTCTGATCCGTGTGGGATCAATTGCGATTGATTTTAGTGGAATTAACTAACCTGGCTTAGTGTATAACGTTGGGTGATTTATCTGTGATTCTTAATTGTTTCGGTTTGTGCAGATTGTTATGGCAGATCAGGGCGAGGCATCCGGCGCGGGTAAGCCTGCAGGGGACGAGTTTATCCGCAAGTCAGAGCTTCTAGAGGTATTGACAGAGTTCTATAGACATCAGGGTTTGGGTCCGAGTCCGGGGCCGGTCGTTCAGCTGACAGTGACAGAGTCTGCGACATGTGCCTCTTCGTCTACGCAGAGGGGTAGGTCCTTTAAGGACTTTGTGACAGGAGCCCCACCCGAGTTCAGGGGCAGTGGTGAGCCTGGAGTTTCTATGGCTTGTGAAAGAGAAATAGAGGTTGCGTTTCGAGTTGCGCACGTGGATCCGAGAGATCTGGTGGGGTATGCGACCTTTCAGTTGAGGGGAGGGGCTTCCCAATGGTGGAAGTTTATTGAGTCAGCGATGACATCTTCTGCAGCTTATGCGATGACGTGGGATCGGTTTAGAGCTGTGTTTGAGCTTCAGTATATTCCCAGAGACGAGAGGCGGGAGATGGAGCGTCGGTTTTCGCATCTGCAGCAGGGCGAGATGACAGTGCAGCAATATGTGGATTGATTCAATGAATATTCGTAGTTTGCTACCCAGCACATCACCACCGAGCAGCGAAAGGTCGATGCGTTTATTGATGGACTGCGAGCTGATATTAGAGAGTTCGTTGGAATGCACAAGACTCCCACATTTGCCAGAGCATTGGAGATGGCCCGCATAAGGGAGCGGGAGATAGCCAAGCAGAGAGAGGAGCCATTTTCTCAGCGCCGATGTATGAGGACTCCCGAGCGGTCCTCGAGAGACCGGAGCCATTCCAGAGACGACTCCAGGGAGCGACGTTCGGGCCAGAGTTCGAGAGACAGATGAGATCGAGACAGAGATAGAGACAGGGACAGGGAACGGAGGTCGAGTGGACAGGGACGGAGCCAGCGATCAGATAGTCAAAGTCAGAGGCAGAGTTCGCGGTATACAGGACAGAGTCAGAGCAGTGTAGGGCAGAGGCCTCGAGAGGGAGTCGATAGGGGAGACAGTTCAGCTTGAGATCGAGAGTGCCCGAGATGTCACCGTCGCCACAGTGGGTCGTGTGTGCCTAGATGTTATCGATGCGGCTAGCGGGGACATGCTGGCGCCACGTGTACTGTTCCTGAGCCATTTTGCTTTCATTGTGGGAGGCCGGGGCACAGAGTAAGAGACTGTCCAGAGCCGGGACCAGCGGTGCCGAGCGTGAGTTCTAGTGGAACAAGGGCGGAGCCTTCGTCGTCCAATCGTCACGATACTAGGGCACGGGGTCGGGTCTTTCAGGCGACTGCAGAGGAGGCTCGAGATGCTGCTGATATGGTTTCGGGTATGTATTCTGAATTTGCTTTGAGTGTGTGTCAGTTGTGGGGCGGGTTGTTGGTCTATTTCTGTGATAAGTGTATGTGTCCTGTTGCGTGCGACTGCTTCGTTTGTGTGTGTGATTATGGGATTCAGTGACATAGGGGCGGGGTTGTTGTGTATGGGTTACATGAGATTGTTATATCTGGGTATATGTGTGAAAGTGAAATATATTGTGGTAAGCTGGGTTATTGGAGTTTCAAAGTTGGGAATTGTGTCATGTTAGTGGATCAATCATATTGAGCATGTGAGCTATATGAGTAATCATTGTGAATGTGTTTGTGATGTGCAAGTGGATTGATCCTACTGATAGTGGATTATCATATTGATAGTGGATTTAAATTCTTGTGTGTGCTATTCACATCTGTGATATTGCGTTTAGTGATTTGATGGAGATGTCTTTATGATGCTATGAGTGGGTCGAAATATCTGCTGTGTTAGTGGATGAATCATATAGAGCCATGAGAAGACGTGATGAGAAGTGAAGACTGGTGATTTCAGATTATATGCGAACTGAGTGGCTTATGAGGTGACGCCACTAGAAGACTTTGTGAATAGGGGATTCAACTGAGCTATTAGTGGATTGCCTAATTGAGTTAGAGATTTGATGGAAATTAACATATTTCGAGAGACAAAGTGAAGACGTGTATTAGTGATTATTGTGCCATTCAGAGTTCAAATGCCAATTTAACAGAGTTGTTAATAATTATATCGAGAGTTATGAGTTAATGTTTCGGGGATTTGACATAGAAATGTGTATTTGCGAATGGCTTGGGATAGATTCCGGGGACGGAATCTATTTAAGAAAGGAGGATTTGTAATATCCCATTTTCGAGATAATTGCGTGTAATTATTTTAGTGGATGTTTAAATAATTATTATCGTGTTGGTCCAATGAGATCCCGAGTAGTGGATTATACGTGTCCGGTTTATGAGTTACGTGCAACCGAGTAATTAATTTAGTGGATTAATTATATATTTGGGCTCGTGGAGTTAAATGGGTTGATTGGATATTAATTGTGAAATTGTGATATCGGGTTCGGCTTAATGGGTCGGAACCTGCCTAAAAGTGAAAAATATATATACTGGCTCCCTTTTCTTTCTTTCTTCAAATAGAAAGCATGTGGTGTGTGTGTTTAGTGTGTGGTGTGTGCATGATGTTTGCTGGAGCCATAACAGATCTTGAGAAAGTGAAGATTGTTTCTTTAATTTGGGTTCCATCTCCATTCTAGTGTTCTTGAGGTTGTAAAGAGGTAAGAAATCACTGATTTGGTTTCTAATTTTCGTATTATATATTGCTATGATCATGGGACTAGCTTGTAAATTGATGAGGCGAAGTTGTATACTGACTTTGGGATGTTATGGAGCTGGAAATCGAATTTAAGGGGGTGTTGATACCCTGGGCAGATCTGATCGACGAAGCAGAAGGGACTAGACCGTCAGGGATCACGGTCGCGACCATGCGGTCATGGTCGCGACGCGAGAAAAGGGGCGCGGTCGCGCTGAAAGGGGGGGCGCGGGCCGTAATCGGGGCTTTGGTCCGGGTTGCTATTTGATGTCTTGGGATGGGTTTCTTGTGGTTTTTGGGGTTGGTTTTGAGTATTTGGGTTCCGTTGGGGTTGCTATTGGAGTTGAGTTCCATTTGGAAATTTGGGTCGGGTTTCGATTGGGTTTCGGGGTTTCCGGTTGGGGTTGTTTCTGAGGTTCGGGTCAGTTGTGGGTTTGAGCTATAAATTGTTATGTGTATCTTATGAGTTGAGTTTATGTTGACAGTTTGGGATCCGTGTGATTTCAGGGACGAGCCAGCGAGCCAAGCCAAGCCAGAGATTTCGGGATTAGTGGATCGACCAGGTTAGTACCCGAGTTCTTTTCTAAACAGCGGGACTGTTTTCCGAGTCAAATTTATGTAGCTAGGTTCGTGTATTTGTATATTGTGTATTGTGAATAAGACAGGGAGACGAGCAGCAGGTATACTTATGTTCTTACATATGTGTTATATGTGCATGAGATGAGATCCAGTCCGGGGGTCCGTGATGAGTTCCATACGGACGGTGATTCGCGATGAGTGATCGCGCGGGTTGACTGTCCCTAACAGTCCTTAGGGCATGTATACACGGCAGGGCCTGTAGCCGGTTCGCGCCCGTGCTACAGGGTTTTCGTTAACCACCGCCGTACACGGTCGTTAGCCGGGGAAGTGTCCCCTCAGTGATATTGTGTGCAGGGCTTCGGATCTCATGCTGTGTGTTCATACCTGCTTTGCATTGTCGATTGCCTGTGACAAGGATAGAGATTGCGATGTGTGTAGGTGCTACGTGTATGTATGTTATGTGTTTAATGTGTAGAGTCTAACTCTCGCGTACTCACGAGCTTCCGAGCTTACGTATTCGAGTCTACCATGTTCAGGGCATCAGTGAAGGGATCAGTGGCTGAGTTTGTTGATCAGAGACTCGCTGTTATGTGAAGGCTGTTGCAGCTGCCTTTTTTAATGATTATGTTAGCGTTGATCGCGTTCGTGTCTTTTGGGATGTTATTAACCAGTGAATTGTATGTTAAGGATATTATGTGAAAGTTTAAATTAATAGTGACCGGTATTACCTTCTGACATATGTGTTATAAATTCATTGCGATGTTGCCACCAGTGTATTGTATTGACGTGGCATTTCTGGGATCGGGGAGGATATTGCCAATTAGAAATAATGAATTATATTTATCTTTTAGTTTATTTTATTTAAAATAATATATTTTTTATATGTTAATACCTTTTGATTTAAATTTAGTATTTTATTTTTTTTAATTTTAATATTTGTTATGCCAATACGTTTTGATTTCAGTATAGTATTTTAATCATTACGATTTACAAGTTTATACATTAATATGTTTTAATCGTTTTCACTTAAATATTTTAGTTTTCACTTAAGTATTAACATAGCAAAATTCTAATTCAAAACAAATAAAATAATAAATTGAAATCAAACGTACTGGCATAACAAAATATTTAAATCCAAACAAATAAAATAATAATTTTAAATAAAAACATATTAGCGTAACAAAATATTTGAATAAAAAATTATATATTAGCAAACTTAAAACAGAACATAATGAATTAGTAAATTTAAATCAAAATTTACGCAAATTTAAAATATATTAAAGTAATGAAATTGTTTGATGCATAAATATAAATAATAAAATTATACATATAATTTAACCAATAAAATATAAATAAATAAAACTTTAATAAATAAACTGAATACATAAAAATATGTCTAATTTACTAATTAAGTATATAAATAAAAATAATATTTAGTCATGAAATATAGATTTACTTTACAAAATAATTAGGTATAAATAATAATAATAATGATAATAATAATAATAATAATAATAATAATAATAATAATAATAATAATGAAAATAATAATAATATAATTAATAACGAATCAAATAATAATTTATTTAATTGATATTTTAAATTGAAAACCAAAAATGAAAAATTAAGAAAAGGAAACAAAATTGATATTACCAAACTTGTAATTGAAAAAAGGGCAAAATTGTCATTTTTAAAAATTTTAGAAACAAAAGGACCAATTTTGCAAGTAAAAGGTGGTTTGAGGAACCGCCACTGCAACTTTGGAAGTTGAGGGACCGTTTCCATAATTTTAAACAAACCACAGGGACCATTTCTGTAATTTACTCATTAAATGATAAATTTGAAAAAATATATGTAGATGCATATTATGTTTTGAGAATGGGGTAGTCTATTTACACCCCATGATGGAGTATAAAAAGGGTTAGGTTAATCTTGAAAAGTGAAATGGTAAAATCTGTCATTTTTCTATTGGCTAAGTAATTATAAAAAACTTATTTATAATAATATAGTAATAATGATGGGTTAGAATAGAAATTTATGGGATGAGAATAGGAGCACCCTTTGAAAATTTAAATAATATATATTGTATATCATATAAAAAAAAGTTCTACAAACCCTTTAAAGATGTAAACTCACTGTCATAAAATTCTTTGGGTGGTTTCATACTTTGACTAACCCAAAAACAACTCAACAACTATGCTTACAGCCTTACATGATTAAGTTGTGTTTAGTTACTGAAAATTTCTAAAATTTTTATCTTACTTTTCAAAAAAAATGAAAACTTGTTTAAACACATTCGAGTTTGATTAGAATCCTATTCGAGTTTGATTAAACAAAAACCAAGTGAAATTCAAGTTGATTTGAGTTTTAT
This sequence comes from Centrapalus pauciflorus, assembly GCA_020465985.1. Classification (NCBI taxonomy): domain Eukaryota; kingdom Viridiplantae; phylum Streptophyta; class Magnoliopsida; order Asterales; family Asteraceae; genus Centrapalus; species Centrapalus pauciflorus. Next base: position 237,905 of record JAANYP010002132.1, on the reverse strand, counting down.
CATACGATATTCGAGTTTAATCAAACACACATCAAGTTCATTCGAGTTGATTGACTCTTCGTTCGAGTTAATTGACTCTTCATTCGAGTTTGATTGCCTTGTAAATCGAGTTTCACCAACTTGTCACCTGAGTTTCATTTCTAATCATTTGTTTAATCCTTTTAGATTCGAGTTTGATAAGGTTCCATTCGAGTTTTACACTTCTTCATTCGAGTAGATCCATTCACTTTTCGAGTTTCAAAACTCTTTCAATCGTGGTTGATTAATTATCATTCGAGTTTCACCCTCTTGAATTCGAGATTGATCATACTTATTATAAGTTTGATCATTCATTTAGTGTTCACTTCAAATCAATAAAATCCCATTCAAAGATCTTGGAAGATTCTGTTTAATCTTTCACAATGTCAAAAGATGCACTAGCTATGGGTTCGGAAACCAAACCTCCTATTCTCTATAGAGGTGAATATGTTCAGTGGAGGGAACGGTTCCTTGAATTTATCAGCTTTCATCACATATCCGATGAAATGTTAAAATCCCTGACAGAGGGAACAACAGTATTTCTTGAAACAATTCCGGCTGTTCCAACTGGTAATCCTTCAATACTGGAGAGAACTGTAGAGGTTACCATTCTGAATGATGCTAAAAAACGAAGAAAGCTGGGAGAGAAAATTGCTAGAAAACACTTGCTGATTTCAATACCGAATGATATCTATATCAGTCTGACCAATACAACAACAGCCAAATCCATCTGGGATGAGGTGTGCAAACTTATGTGTGGTTCAGACAAAGACGCTACAAATAGCGCGAGAAACAGTCTGATGACTTTTGAAAATTTTAGAGCAAGAGAAGGAGAGTTGCTGGAAAGTACCTATATGAGGTTTGTCAATCTGGTGAGTGAGATGAAAAGGAATGGAGTGACAAAATCCAATCTGGATATAAATGTCAAATTCCTGAATGTGCTAAATCCGGAATGGGGATAAATACACCATGATCATTCAGCAGACTAAAGAGATTGACTATGGATTTCCATATGGTATTTGAGAACCTTAACAACTATCAAGAAGTTGTTTTAAGGAAAATGTCTGGAAAGAAACAAGCAGAAAAGGCAACAATCGATCCTCTGGCTCTCCTGGTTGATAAGAAATACAAATACAAGCTAAAGAAGGAAAAGTTGGTTCTTTTAAAAAGTAGTTCATCAGATTCAGAATCGACTGATTCTTCAGTTGACTCTGAGATAGAAGAGATGAAAAAATAGATGGCCTTGCTGACAAAGGCATTCCAGAAAAAGTTCTACCACAAGCCGACAAACAACAAGATGAGATACGAGACAGGCTCAAGGAAATATGAAAAGAAAGACAGGTATGAAAAATATGGAGAGAGCAGTTGTAAGAAGGCTGAGAAATATGAGAAGACTGATAAGCCGACAAAGAAAGATGCTGATCAAAAATGCTATAATTGTGGCAAACCAGGCCACTTTGCCAGAGAATGCAGATTGCAAGTTGTAAAGAATTTTGATTATTACACTCGGCAAGCACTACTAGCAAAAGAAAAAGAGGCTGGTAAGGCATTAATGGTCGAAGACGACCACTGGCTGCAACTGTCCGAAGATGAAGACATTCTGGACGAAGACACTCATATCTGCCTAAAATCAGAAGTGTTCAATGAGTCTGATCTTAGTGAGTTTGCTATGTTAGTTGAGGATGAGGTTTTGGTAGGACTGACTGATGATGAAACTGAAGAGCCAAAGGAGTCTGATTCTGACAATGAACAGAGAGAGGAGATGTTGTTGATGGCAACAAGAGAAGCAGGCTGCAGTAAAGATCAGGAAGATGACGGATCAGATACATATGCCTCAGAAAATTCAGAGACACCCGAGGTGCCATCTAATTCTGATTCAGATGATGATAACTCCAGTGTGCTTGAACAGTAACTTACTCAAATGGCTTTCATGCTAAAAAGATTTGAAAGATCATTAAAAGCCAAGAAGAAAAATGTCCATTCCTTGGAAAATAAATTGAGTCAAGAACATGCATTAGTGTTAGAATTTTCCAAGGATAAGACATTAGCATTAAGAGCAGTTTCAGATTTGCAAGATAAATCCAATGAACTTCAAAGTGAAATTCAAAAATTGAATAACAATATATTTGACCTAAAAGAAAAACTGAAATTAGCCAAGTTAGAATCATCTAGTTATTTTGTAAAATACCATTCCATATTTGATGAAAGAACAAAGCTATATGAGGAAATGGAATCTTTGGAAGATAAGTTCATTAAAAGAGGTCAAACAGATCAAACAATATATTTAAATCAACCAAAAGATACCGAATTTTATAATTCAAAATCAGGTTTAGGTTGGACAAATCCTAAATACTGAATTACAAATGGTTTTTATGAAAGCTTCAGATGAAGTAGAATCAGGTGAAGATTTGAAAAGGTTGAGAACAGACAAAATGCAAAATACTTTGGATTATAACAAATTAAATGATAGTTATCAAAATTCTTGCATTTCAGAAGAGTATATTCAGACTTATTCTAAAAAAGTTTGTCTGAAAATAATACTTATACTCAAAAGCCATATATTCCAAACTTAATTCTTGAAAAGATCAATTCTGATCTTGAATTGAAAATTAAAACTTTTAAGTCTGAAAATGAAAAGCTTCAGGCTGAAATTAAAGATTCAGAAATAAAACTAAAAAATTAGCCTGATAGCAAAACTCAACCAGATCAGAAACCTTCAATCCAACCTGATTCTATAAATTCTGAATGGAATTTGATCTGTACATGAACTCTGATTTTAACTCATTGGAAGAAATGTTTTTCAAAATTGATGAATTCATTAAACCAATACATGAAAAACAATCAGATAAACCAAAAGAACCTGTAGGTATTTTGAAAAGAATACCTACAGATTCTAAGGTTAAATCAGTACCTTCACCTGTTTTACATAAAGAAAATGAGAAAACAAAAGTTAAATTTGTGTCTCCAAAATTTGAAAAAGGTGAATCCTCTTCATCAAAGGATTCAACAGCAAAGAAAGCACATGCTTCTCAAGGTAAGAGAATTTTGCAGAATAAGGGTAATTCGAAAGTGACTAATTCTCTTTTTTCTGTTATGTCAGATTGTATTGTGAAAAGTTCACCAAAGAAAGTTTGGAGAAAGAAGCAACAAGCAAAGAAAAACAAGAGAATTAGACAAGAGTGGAGAGTGAAACAAAATTCTATTTCAGATAGGATTAGTTCCAAAGATAATTTTGTCTGTAATAAAATTTCTGATAAACACTGTTCTAAATAATATCGTGCTGAATTGATTTTTTAAAATTCTACTCATTGCAATGTGTTGAATGCCAAATCTGTATATAAATCTGATAAGCTTGTATGGTTACCAAAGAACAAGGTTTCTACTTTTAAACAGCAAAAGGTTCCAAAGAAGCGAATTTCAAAATCAGTTCCACAACGAACTGTACAAAAATGGATACCTAAAAACATCGTTAAGAAGTGGGTTCCTAAATAAAAGAAGTTATCTGTTGAACAGTCTAAAGACTCACCACATGATTTACCAAATTCCAAAGTACCCAACTATAAGTGGGTACCTCACGTCCTTCTTTGTTTTATAGGTAAATCATATGTGGTACCTTGACTCCGGGTGTTCCAAGCATATGACCGGACAGAGAGAAACTCTCACGAATTTTGTAGACAAATTCTGTGGCACGGTAAAATTTGGCAACGATTAATTCTGTCCGATCAAAGGTTATGGGAGTCTGGAGTACGACAAAATAACAATTCAAAAGGTCTTCTACGTTGATGGTGTTGGTCATAATCTGTTCAGTATCGACCAATTGTGCGATAAAGGATTAGAAGTGAACTTTAAGGCTAATCGGTGTAGTATTAGATCTGGGGAAGGGAAGGAAATCCTTGCTGGGAATAGGAAAACCAACTTGTACTCCATAGATTTAGCCAATATTAATTTGAAGAAAGATGTATGCTTACTGTCCAAGGCAACATCTAAAGTATCATGGCTGTGACATCACCGTCTATCCCATCTGAACTTCAAAGAATTAACCAATGTTGCAAAAGGTGGTTTAGTCAAAGGGTTACCAACTCTCCGATTTCAGAAGGAGCAGTTGTGTGCCGCCTGTGAAAAAGGGAAGACGGTGAGAGCTTCTCACAAGTTAAAGGTTGAACATTCTTCAACTAGGGCTTTAGAACTTCTACATGGACTTGTGCGGGCCTATGCGAGTACAAAGTATCAATAAGAAAAGATATGTGTTGGTTGTAGTTGATGACTATTCAAGGTACACATGGGTATTCTTCCTAAGATCCAAGTCTGACACTACCGAGATCATTATTGACTTCATTCGCAAAATACAAGTAAAGCTGTAACTATCGGTTCAAACCATTAACTCAACTTCTGTTACCCGACCATCACCTTCATCACCAATCCCTGATACACAATTAGTCAAACACAAATATTTCCTATCCCTTCTTGATATCAATCACAGATTTGATCCTAATGTCATTATAGTGAGTCATCCTATTATTGTTCACATTCTGAATGGTTACCCACTTAGATATATTTTGAAGTACAAACCATTCATTCCTTTGGTATATCTGAACCAATTTTGGCATACCGTAAAGTTTGTACCTGCTGAAGGAAACCATCACTTAAAGTGACTATTGATCAATTCAAGGCTAAGATCACACTGGCAAGACTTCGTCACAATCTATTTTTGCCAAGAAGGATTGATACTGTCAACTTCCCAGAACTGGCAGACTTCGAAGATTTTGTTTCTCATGAGGAATTGTGTCATGATCTCATCTTCCTGGGATACTCCAAACCATTGCCAAAGAGTTCAAAGTTTCATCGCAATGGTTTAACTGGAGAGTGCTATGCCCTGTTTGGGATCGTTAACAGGTGTATGACCTCCAAGCATACAGGGATTGACAAAGGCAGTATTCATTGTTTAAGGATCTTTCATGGAATTGCATTTAATAAACATTATGACAATGCACAATGCATATGGGAAGATTTGAAGGAGATTGTGTTAGCCAAAACCACACAAGAGCAAGGAAGTTTGTGTCGCTTCAAAGATTTATTCAAATTTTGATAAGAGGGATTCTAAGAGCAAATGAACATATACCAAAAAAATCTAATGCTCAAAAATGTCCTGATTATGTGATGATGAGCCTCCACAGTGTACAAGATGCACCTAATGCAAATGTCATGCCGATACCTGAGTCATTGCTTAAATATGCTGATCAAGGGGCTGAAAGTGTTAGAAATTATAGAATTGATCATGCTCCTATAGAAAACCAGGAACCGAGTTTTCTTACCCAGGGAGTTCTAGGTGAGCAGGAACATCAGCAAGGGGCTGACGTTCAGGAAAGCCAACCTGAGGGTGAGGGAGATGTTGTGAGGGGTGGTGAGAGGAGTTCAAATTCAGAACGTATGTTATCCAATATAGCTGAAGGAGAAAATGAAGGAGCTGATGGTGATGATGATGATGATGATGATGATGATGAGGGTAATGATGATAATGAGGGAGGTGTTGGTATGATTGAATTTTATGAACCTGAAAGATTACAAGAAATTGATGTTGTTGAGATAGCAAGGATGAGTGTGAGGGAGATCCCTAGCCCAGAAAGCCGGGATGTAGCCACAACTGCTGTTAGCTCCCATATGGGACTTAGCAATGAAACAGTTAGTACCCCACTGACAATTGCACACCCCACTAGCTACTCACCTTCTTCCCAACAAGAAGGTGTTTCAACTTCACACCGGGATATTCCACATGATCTATCCTTGAATCTTTTGGATATTATGGATATTGAAACCTGTACACAGCTGCCCGAGTGTACAATTTTTCATGCACAAGTAGAAGATCCTATACACTCTAGGACATTTGCGTCGACTTCATTTGTTGGAGTAAGTGCAGATGGACTGAGTGTCCCTACCAAAACAACCATAGTGTTGGAAGCATCTGTTGCTCCTTCACTTGAAGTGGTTGGAAGTCCTACCAGAGAGATCTCAATGCCAACTCTGTCTGTAGGCCACACAGAAGATCTTTTTATAAGTTCTACTATTGTGTCAACTCGAAGTCTCAGTGACCCAGTGGTTAGAATGTCACCCTTTGTAACTGAAGACAAACTTCATGAATCCATTGGAGGAGTTACAGTACAGATGTCCAATCAATATTCAGAGATGATGGCGCAAATGCTTAATATTCAAAAGTTGTTGAAAGGAGAATCTGTTGATGAAGGTGTTCAAGTCAAAGATCCACAATAGTATATTGCTGAGCTTAGAGATTTTGTTTATGATCAGTTGGGGAGATGAGGGAAAGAATGATTGGTTTAGAATCTTCTGTTATCAGTGCTTTGGGAGCAATGTCAGAAAGAATATCAGCTATTGAGCAGAAATGTGAAGCTCAAGCTTCAGCTCCTAAACGAAAACATGATGAGCATGACGATGACTCCGATGATGCTCCTAATGAGGGGAGAAGAGGAGGAAGCTTGGTGAACCAAATACTGGACTACAGCTGATAGGTTACACTGAAAAAGAACAAGAGAAAGGAGGAGCGGATGATGGATAAGTTGGGAGCTCCAAAGACAAACATGTTGATGCTCAGAGTGAGATGGGATTGACTCTATATGAAGATGTTCCAGTTCCTCTAAGTATTCAATCAGGAATATATAATTGTGAAGAGTATGATGATCCTGACAATGAGGAACAATGTCAAGCATTAATGATTGAGGGGGTTGAGAAAGAAGTTGAGATATCAGATGATGATGATGATGTGTTTGACTTGACTGATATATCTTTTAGAGCTGCAAGGTTAGAGGAGGAGGAGGAAGTGCTTGTTGAGGAGATTTTAAGGGATGATGTACCGACACCAACGGTTGAAAAGCCCGAGGTGACGGTTACAATCAAAGAAGAATTGGATCCCTTTCCGATTGAACATGTGATGCCTCCTACAATGAAAGAGCTGAATGAAGTGGAGATTATGGAGAAATTTTTCAACGATTACATTTTGGCTGATGAATCTCACAGACAACTTTAGTTAAGATTTGCAGTTCAGGAGGTTGTGCAGAAAGAAATAAATAACATGTTGACACTGTTAAATGAAGATGAAGTAAGTAAGAAAAAGATAAAGGTGTTAGATTTGTCTGCTAAACAAACTGCTGAGTACATCAGAAAGATAAATAAGCTTTCGTTCTTAGAAGATCATATTGAGAAGAAGATATTTGTAAGAAGCAAGCACCATGCATGTTCTTGAAATTGTTCAGTGTGTTGGAGCCGAACATGCCAAATCTAGCGAACTATGCACTTTTTCTGCAAAATAAGATTTAACCAATTGAGAAGGTTAGAAGTGAGTTTCGAATCGTAGATTTGGTTAAGATCGAAAAAGATAGGTTTGTGAAAGTATTTTATCATACATTCACGGTGACCAGAACAGATGGAAACACATTATGTTTTCACCGAGGCAGATATGTTCAACATGAATTTGGTGGACATTGAAGATTTGTTTGATGAGCTCTGCAGAAACAAAAGAGATGAACATTGTAGATTTGCACTGGAGACGTTGTTTCACTTTATGCACACCAAACTGGTGCTCATGTCTGTGCAAGATCTTCAAATCGGTGTCGAGCGTGGTATGAGGAAAATTAATATCACTGCTCCAAATCACTTTATCAGACACATGGAAAATTTGAAAGAATTTCAAGTAGTTATTGCTAAGCATCCGGTGGCAATTTATAAAGATAAAGATAAAAAATTGAGAGCCATGCAGAGTGTTGAGTTGAATAAATTTTGTGATGGGACTTTACAGAAAGTTCTGACGGGTTTGAAAGGAAAGCTGACTGCCGAGAAGAAGAAAAAAACAACGACGGGTGCTATAAGTGTTAGTGACAGAAAATTGATAGTGGAGTTCATATCAAAGATTGAATGGAGGTTAACGAACAGAAAAAGTATCCGTCGATTCGAGATGAAGCTTAGACTAACAAACTGATGACTGATTATATTTCATCAAAAGGGGAGATTGTTGGAAACTATTTTGTTGATGAAAATAATTAGTAGAGGGGTCTTTTTGTAATTAGTCAATAGTTGTGTATTTGTATATAAATAATAAAAATGATGTACTGAAATGAGAGATCTTACATTTCACTTTTGCCCGGAATATTTTGTACGGTTAGGGCAACAGTGTTCTTTATTTCTATCATTCTGTAATTCCGATTTGTGCAATTTAAATCATTCGGTTGGTGTTTCTGATTGTTCTAAATTGTTTAATATTTGATTGTCATTGATTAAATGGAATATCACTTTTTAAAAACCACTTTCCGTACTCTCTCTTGCTTTTTTATTACCTACCCTATATTTACTTTTAAAACTTTCTTTCTCTCTCTTACTTTTCCATCACCTATCCTATCTTTCTTACTTTATAATCACCTATCTCAGTTTCCTTAAAACAAAAACTCATCATATAAAAAGTTTTCACTTTTTATAAAAACCCTTGTTTTTTTCTTGAAAATTATAAACTAAAAACTGAAATTAAAAAATAACTAGTTTTCGTTTATCAAACACAAAAACTTTTTATGCGATAAACAACTTTTCAATATATGCAGTTAATGTTTGTTTGTGTGTGAACAAGCTATGGGTGATGGGTCTTAGCAATGGAGGCCCAGGTGGTTCTTCAGCGCTTGCTTTAGAAAACAACAAAGAGGAAACAAACGTTAGTGACAATGCAGGGGGTGCCCTGTATTGACACAACCCCCTGCATTGACACTTTGATATCTAAGTCAGCATACATGGGGAGAAATCAAATGTGGATTTACGTAGGAAAATTGGAATTACCTTTGTCTCCAGGTGATAATGAGGTTTTTATACCTATCCTGGTGATTTGAAAGCCCCTAAAAGCAGGCAGCCATTGGCTAGGTGATATATCTTTGTCTAACATTTTTGCAGTATGATCTGCTGCCAATGGGACTAGACATTGTAACCTAGACACTGATCCCTGGGGGTAAAAGTGTTGATGTTACTACTTACCAAGGTATGATAAGATCGTTGCTATATCTTATGTCTAGAAGACCAAATATAATGTTTTCGACATGTCTTTGTGCTAGTTTTCAGCCGTAAAACGTATTTTTCGATATCTTAAGGGTACACTCGAACTTGGTTTCTTGTAGGGGGAGAAAGGAAGATTTTATTTTATTAAGTTTGATAAACTGTCAAAAGTACCAAACAAAATTCATTTATTTGTTTGTCTGAAAAATTCCAAAAATATCAAAAAGATTTTATTTCATTTGTTTTAAATATGAACAATTTTTAAAAATACCAAAACAATTTTCTTTTATTTGTTTTGATATTGTCAAAATCTAAGAATCTAATACAAGTAATCTCAATTCTCTCTTTTTATTGAACGATTTACTTTGCACTATACATGAAATACAAGAATAAAGTGCCAAAGTTCTAACATCCCTAATTTGAATTATTTGTAACAAAAAATTAAGAATGAATTCATGTTTTGTTGATATCCCAATTAAAAATAGAATCCTACTTAATGAAATAAAAATGATAAAATAATGATGAGAGATCATCATTGTTGTTTTTTGGGCGAAAATTCAAGGTAAGGATATTTAAAAGATGGACGCAGAGTGGTGTTAAAATAATGGAAATATATAAGGAGTGAAGTGTTATTAATGGAAAAATATAAGTTGAAGTGGGGTATTTTTCAAATATGACAAACATAAAATAACAAAAGTGAGTACCGTTCACACCCCATCTTAACAAAATTCAAGATCTCACATCTCTCTTTCTAAACCCACGGCTCTCACCCTTTCCAAATTAAGAACACAATATCGTTGAAATCAAAGGCTAAAGATCTGGATTTGAGTCCCTAGGAAGGAACTAAAACTATTACAAACAATAATTTGAAGTAAGAACTACTCAAACTCACGTATTTAAGGTTTTTGGGGTTTGGTTTTTATGAACACTGAATCATAGATTAATGCTAGGAATGTTATTGCATGACGAAGACATTAGTTTAAATGTTTAAATCAATTTATTGGCATGGTATATACCAAATTTCATCTTCTGATTCAACTCCTAAGTATGATTTTGAATTAACTATGTGTTTTAGTGTGTGTGTTTATCGAGTGGTCAAAAACACGATTTAAAAGACACGACTTTTGGTACCCACAAGGTTAATAGATGTTAATAAAGTGTTAAAAAGAGTATTTTGGGCCTTGTACTGATAGATTTGAATCAAAGGATTAGTAAAAAATGATTGAATTAAATTTGGAAAATGAAAGAAACTGCTAAGTATGAACTTCGGTTGAAAGTTCGGGTCTGATGAACAAACCACACGAACGTCGGATATTCGGGATAATTGGAACTTCGGGTGATAATTTGAGGGTAACTTTCTAAGTCAAGAAACGAACTTCGGTTCATTGTACAACCGAAACTTCGGGTCTCATTGGCTCCCGAACTTTGGGCGATTTATCAAAAATGATAAGAAACTGAGAAACCTCAAAGGACTGAACTTCGGGTCCTGGTAAAGTTCGGGTGTGGTCCGAACTTCTGGCCCAAGCGATCTTCGGGTCACTCAGAATGAAATTTAAAGATAAGTTTTATGAAACTCTATGAAAAGTACAAACACTGATATTGATACATGTGTACATTGATATGACAGCACCTTAGTGGTATATTTCGGCACACTTTGAAGTAAAATTAAGCGGTGAAATTCCAGTTTCGAAAAGAAAGATAATTACTGATTGTGTAAGACCCTATGGTAATTTTCCAGGGCATCCTTGCTAAGTAAAATCACTGTGAGTAATAGAATACTGGTCATGCATTTATTGTCATTGCATTCACATATATATTGGCATGTTCTTGTTGCTCATGAAATATCATTTGGCACTCTAATATGATTTAATGTTATTGATGCGCCATTGTACTTGGCATGTTATAAACATGAAGCCAGCGTTCGTTTGAAAGTGCATCATTTAGTACAAGCTTCGGCATGATGATAGACTCATAATGTGGTGTAACCTAGGCTGAGGTTGACAATAGGCCACTGTCAGGGACGGATCATCCCATATACTCATTTCGGCCAAGTTGTACATCCCCGATCGATATTTGAATTTCCATGGATATGTATGTCTCAGAATCCATGCTTCCTAGCATGTTAAAATCTTGTCATTCGTTCCCTCCGCATGAAGACGCAAACATTGCTCGTATTCACATTTGGTTTGCATGAAATAGTTTTTGAATGAGTAATCTGTTAGTTCACTAAGCTTATAGCTTACCGCTGATATTTAAATGTTTTTAGGCAATGGAAAAGATATTGTTGGGCCTTCTACTTAGGCTATACATCAAGTCTATCGAGGGATCCTAGAAGCTTTTGGTAATTATGTGGATTATAAGCTTTGGGATTGGATACTGGATTTGGTGATGTAAGAAATTGTGTTGTAATAGACGGATACTGTCCCTATAGACATATATACATTTTATGCTTTAGTGATGATGTAAATATGTTTTATTTAATGCTTCAAATATTAATTGTAATGTAAATCATGGGTTTACTTATTGATCCTGGAGATTATATTATGTTTATAAGGGAGGATGTTTCAGTTTGGTATCAGAGCATTAGTTTGAGATCTCAAGTGTCCGCGAGGGCTTGGACTGAAACTCAGGTTATGATATTAGAATGGAATCCTAGGAGATGATCTGAACTAAGATAGGATTGACATGAATAACAGGGGAAAAGTAAAGGGTAACTGTAAATAAGTATGACTAAGGATAAATGTTCTAAATATTATTTGTTGTATTTCTGAACATGTCTGGTGATGATATGGCTCCTCAACAAATGATCTAAATGATGCACAGCATGATGGAACAGAATTCCGAACGTCATGCCAAAATAATGGCTGACCAGGCCCAATCATTCATTGATCAGCTTAGTGCTCGGGATGAGGCCGAAGCTAAACGTAAAGCTGATAATAGGAAAGACAAGGAACACCAACATGGTGAACAGGGTAACAGACAGGAAGACTCTTGTTCTTCCAGCAAAGCGAAGGGATGTAGGTTCAAGGATTTCAAGGGTAATGGGGCAGTTGTATTTGATGGTACTTGGGATGCTGTTACATCGTTGGAGTCGATTACTGCCACAAAGCGAACCTCCTGAATCAGCGACTGCACTATGAAAGATATGGTTAGATATGCCACTGCTATGTTTACACAGGATGCTGTGATGTGGTGGGATGCTGTGATTAATGTACTGACAAAGGAGGCCATGTCCAGTATGTCCTAGACCGAATTCAAGGACGTATTCGCACAACAATACTGTCCTGCTGATGGAAAACGCCGCCTGGAGGAAAAATTCTTAAGGTTGACACAGGTCACGAAGACAATTTTCCAATATGCTGTCGAGTTCACTCGACTGAGTCTGTTTGCACCTCATCAAATACACACGGAGGAGAGGAAGATATACCGATTCAAGGCCAGATTTGATTAGGGGATTCTCCGAACAATGAATAGTGTTCGGTATACAACTTTGGCTGGATTGTTGGAAGCTGCTTGTAATACGGGGCAGATTTTGGTGCTCTCAGGGTACGTCATGGGATCAGCTACTGCGGGTCCAACTCAACCATCACCGCCAAAAAGACAACGAGATTCTGGTTATTCGGGATCATCTCGATCATCACCGCATTCATCTCAACCACCATCATCTTCACCAAGAAGGGGAAGGGCCTACTTGGCCAACACAGAAAAATGGGATTGTCAGCGATGCCGAAAGGCTCATTCTAGGGAATGTAGATACCAGGATATCTACTGCTATTGCTGCGGGCAGAAGGGGCATCATGGGGGATAACTGTCCGCGAAGAGCTGAAGCATGCTACAACTATAGCAAAATCGGCCATCTTGCACGTGATTGTCGTAAGCCCCCACAATCTCAATCGACCCAAGAATCAACTGCAAGGTCTTCTGGAGCTTCTACTACTTGAAGAGAACATGCTTTGAGGGCTCCGACTAGGGAATTTCAAATTACTGCCGAGGAAACAAAGGAGTACCCTGAGGTGGTCACGGGTACGTTCTTAGTTAACTCCATCACTGCTTGCATTTTATTAGATTCTAGAGCGAATTACTCATTTGTCTCTACTGCATTTGCACGATAACTTAATATGCCTACATCCAACCTACAATTTGTGTTCGACATTGAAAATGCTAGCAATAAGTTAGTAAAAGATGATAAGGTATATAGAAATTGCACATTACTCATAGAAGATGTAGTATTTAACTAGGAATTTATTCCCACGGAATTTGGGGAATTCGATGTCATTGTGGGTATGGACTGGCTTGTCCATAATGAAGCTCAAATAGTTTGCAAGAAGAGGATGATCAAGATCACTACCCCCGAGGGTCATGATATATATATATTTATGGGGAGAGGCGAAAAGGCGATCTATGCCTTATTTCTATTCCTAAAGCCCGAAAGCACGCCGCGAAGAGTTGTTCTGCTTTCTGGCATACGCTATTGATGCATAGGCCGAAGATAAAACTCTCTCGACTGATCCTATTGTATCTGAATTCCCAGACGTCTTTCCGGAAGATATCTCTGGATTGCCACCAGACCGTCAGGTGGAGTTCCACATCGATCTTGTTCATGGAGCTGCTCCTATAGCAAAAGCTCCCTACCGGTTTGCTCCTGTAGAATTGCAGGAAATGATGAAGTAATTGCAGGAGTTGCTCGATAAGGGTTTCATACGCCCAACTTCTTCTCCGTGGGGCGCACCAGTATCGTTTGTCAAAACGAAGGATGGTATCTTGCGCATGGCATTGACTATTGTGAACTCAACAAGATGACCATCAAGAATAAATATCCTTTTCCCCAAATTGATAATCTCTTCGACCAGTTACAAGGCGCCAGTTGTTTCTCAAAGATTGATCTCCGATGGGGGTATCATCAACTTAAAGTCCACAAGGACGATATTCCTAAAACGGCTTTCAGAACTCGTTATAAACATTAGGGGTTTCTAGTAATGCTGTTCGGTCTAACTAACGCAACGGCTGCTTTCATGGATCTCATGAATAGAGTTTGTCGATCGATGCTTGACGTCAACGTTTTCATAGATGATATTCTTATTTATTCAAAGACCGAGGAAGAACATGCTATACTTAAAGAGAATTGCTAGAGTTGCTTCGAAAAGAGCGACTATATGCCAAATTCTTTAAATGTGAATTCTGATTGAGGCAGGTACGTCTCAACATTTGATACGAATTCGTTCCTTGATCCTTAAAACTCAATTGTAAACTCATATTGACGTTAAATCTTATAGTTTCATTTAGATCCAATTCATGGGGCACGTAATATCTTGTGCTGGTATTTCTATTGACCCAACAAAGATTGAGACTATCCAGAACTGGGAGTCTCCACGTAATGCCTTGGAAATTCGTAATTTCTTGGGATTGACCGGTTACTACCACCGATAAATCAAGAACTTTTCAAAGATCGCGGTTCCTCTTACCAAGCTCACATGTAAGAACGTGACTTTTATCGAGGAAGAAGAACAACACGCGGCCTTGAAACTCTGAAACAACTATTAAGCGAAGCGCCAGTGTTAGCCCCGCCTGAAGGAAATGAAGACTTTATGGTGTAAACTGATGCATCACGCATGGGATTGGGAGCAATATTAATGCATAGAGGAAACATCACAACATATTCTTCAAGACAACTCAAGCCACATGAAAAGATTATTCCACCCATGACTAGGAGCTGACGGCAGTAACATTTGCTCTGAAACTCTGGAGGCATTATATGTATGGAACCAAATGTCAGTTATAAAACGACCACAAAAGCTTGAAGTATATATTCAGTCAGAAAGACTTGAATACAAGGCAACGCAGATCCATGGAGCTGATAAAATCCAATACCATCCTGGAAAAGCAAATGTGGTTGCTGATGCATTAAGTAGTAAAGCTTCCTGTAAGGCTTATTGCTTGTTGATACACTCGATGTGACAATAGCTTTCTAGTTTTGATATTCATAGTCTCTGAATCTGAGAGTCTATTACAATCAATGAACAACAACTAGAAGCTATCGTCAAGGGGGAGTCTGTTGGTACATCCGGTGTGACGACAGCAATCTAGTTTTGTTATTGATATCATGATTGTGTATGATGTTTACATTTGCATGGTAAGTTCTAGACTATCATAACAAGTTCTAGAATAATTTCTAGTATAAGTTCGAATCTCAGCCAAATTCGAATGAAACCCTAAATCAAGTTCGTGAGGAGCGTATTTTCTGACAAGTTCGAAATTCTAGTCAAATTCAAACAAACCCTAGTACCCCCTATGTTCGAGCGCCGCAAGTTCGAAAAACGGCCAAAAAGGTGAACCAATGTAAATTTTCTCCGTTATCTGGCTTGTATAACTCGAAAAAGTAATTAATAATGTGATTTTTTCGTCCAAAACGCCAAGAAACCACGGATGTTGTTTATGAACATGAAGAACACCAAGAACACCCTTATGGCTCTGATACCACTTGTAAGTTCGCCTGTCTACGGATCTTATCTTGACGCGACGCCGTCCAACGAGTGCGGAATCCTCGTTAGCGGTGTGACGGAAAGACGACGCACACGAAACACGGAGACGCACACGATGATAGACGAACAATAGTACGCCCTGACACGTGATTCTCTCCAAGAACAAACACAAAATCTCCTTGCAAGTTCAAGATCGCCTCTGCCTTAATTCTCTGCCAAAGTCTGCAAAAGTTTCTTCACCCGGATGCTCTTTTTGCTCTCAAGTTCGTCAGAACCTCTGAGCCGTCAAAGATCCCTAATTTCACAATGAAAAGTTCAATATATAGACGACAAGTTCGTGAAGACGCTCCTCACGAACTTGTCTTTGAACTTATTCTAGAACTTGTCTTTGAACTTATTCTAGAACTTGTCTTTGAACTTATTCTAGAACTTGTCTTTGAACATATTTCTAGAACTTATTCTAGAACTTATTTCTAGAACTTATTCTAGAACTTATACTAGAAATTATTCTAGAACTTGTTATGATAGTCTAGAACTTACCATGAAAATGTAAACATCATACACAATCATGATATCAATAACAAAACTTGATTGTTGTCGTCACACCGGATGTACCAACATTGCTATGCCTTAAACTCTATAATGTTGTGTAAGACCCTAACTTTGCATCTTGAGTCTTACCATTAGGTCCCAGTTAGCAATGTAATATTAATCATATAACTAAGACAACATTAAATAAAATCGAATTATAATTACAGGATAGGATTAAAACTATGTTATTATAGGTGGATTTAAGTTTACAATCGTCATCATTCTTGTCTATTACATATTCTTTCATTATAGTACAATATGGACTACCCAGTTGTTCACAAAGTCTGTCTTCTATAAGTACCCAAAGTGTAGTCCGAGTAGTAGTCAGGTGTCTCTTCAAGTTGCCGGTCTTGGTCACTTAGGTACTTGTTCACTTGGTGCCTTGCCTTTGTTTTTACATGTAAAGAGAGATATGCAACAACGGTAACCTTTTGCTTAGTGAGATTATAGATTTTACCGTTAACATGCATGGCATAAGGGCGGATTTCTTGTACGGGCCAACGTGTGATGATAAAGCAACAGTCGCCACCTGCATAGGCTATGAGACATAATATAATGGAATAAGGATGATGTCAACCCAGGCTCACACGTATGGGGATCAACCATGAACTAGTATAGGCTACGAGGGTGACATCAAAGTAGCTAACACCATAAGTTCATTCGAACATGAGCATGCCAGTTAAATCAGGCAAATATTAGGCTCGAGTCAAAGAAGGCAATGTATGATAGCAATATAATGAAGCAGCACCAACAAAGGCAATCAATAATATCTGATAACAATTGCTATCATGATTCACAGGGAAACACCTTACCAAGGTGTGCACAGCTTCACATTCTAGCTTTAGAATAGAATTTCAAAGGCGTAAGATAAAGCAACATGTCTCGGCAATAAGGCAATTTGTAAATCTATAACTCCCCTTTGCTTAGTTTCTGATTCTGTCTTTTCTGTGTCCTTTCTGATTATTCTGTCTTTATAGACTTTGTGTCATGTTCACAATGAGATTATAACTCATATAACATGTTTATCATGTCATCATTATGATAAATGATGAGAGTCTAGGTCATTTGTCATATTACATGCCATTGTATACAATTAGGTGTTTCCGAGTCCTTTGTGTCTTTAATGGATTTTAATGCATTTCTTAGGATTCATGTGTCCATGAATGATCATATAAGATCACATATATGTAATGTTACCCTCTTTATGGTTGGTTTAAGCATACATGATCATCCCATGGCTTGTTTTAACTCATGTTCCATTTGCATGATTTCAAGCCTTAAGGCTTATTTATATGAGATCACAAGCATACTTAATTATTCATATGCTTCCTTTAATCATCACACAATCATTAGTCCATTTCACATTGTATTTATTGACTCATTCAGGCCCTATAAATAAGGAAAAAGGCTCGTGAATTCAAGGCACAACTTAGGGACTTAGGCTACGAACTAACGCAATGTGGCATTGTCAATTTAAAGCTTCTTTTTGCTACTGTTACAACACCTATTTTGTGGCTTATAGCAGCATTATACATGTCCATAATACCCTATTAAGGTATCTAAATGTCTTGGCCAAATGCCAAAAGGAATGGTCGAGGGTTCGAGGGACTTTCGGCCACAGGTCAAGCCATAAACATGAGCTTTCGGGTCTGTTTGCGCTGCTGTTCTTGCAACTATTATAGCCCAATTTTGGGATTCTATAACAGCCCTGCTACATGGTTATAAGGCATTATTAAAGGGGTCCAAATTTTCTACAAAGGTTCACTAAGAATGCTTAATATTATTACAAGATTAAGCAATATATTGCTATCCTTTAATTCACAGCACAAAACGGCCATTTGAAACTAAATATAACCAAAGTTTGGTGTAGGTTTTATTGATTGGGTGTATGTAGTATTCATGCTAGATGTTTTGGAATTGGTTTGCCAGATTAAGGACCTATTTGTTGCTATAAATGAGGCTGAAACATAAGAGTTACAATACTATAACATTCCATGATGTTGCTGAATTTTAGCTGCACGAACCACTCAAAAATGGCTAAGTGTTTTGTACGTTTAGAGTTACATCAGCCCCTGTACTTGCTATCCATTTTCGCTCTAATTTCACAGCCACAACACATTTTCATAATGCACTATTAAAGGTTCCACTTGTCTTGGCCGAAGGTCAAACAATGAAACGAGGCTTTTGGCCAAGGCCAAGCCAAGATCTATATGCCTTACGTGACGGGGGAAGAGAGGGCTGCGGTCCTATGCTTAAATTTGGGTTTCATGCTTGGTTTTTCTCGACAACAGCAGGCCACACCCAGCAGCACACACACTCACATTTGAGGAGTTGACTTTTCTCCCTAGTCATGTGTTGAGACCAACCACTATCCACAAACCACTTGTTGTTTAGACCTGTAGCCGACTCCTGCACATGAAACAAAACGAGTTAGTTATCACGAGGAACCCAAGTCATGACTGAATTGGTAATACCATTCTCATCCACAAACGTGAATTCTTTCAAATACACATCTGTGCTTTCAGGTTACTTGGGTTTTTGGTCAAGAACACGTTGAGAATTCGAGTTATTAAGATCCACTCTTGCCCTTTGGATTGGTCTTTGCTGTTTAGCCCTAGAATAATTTCTATTATAGTACATGTAATTGTGATAATTCTGGGCTCTACCTGGTGTCTGATGTGTATTAGGAGTATGAGACCTAACTGGAGAGTGATTCCTCTTCGGTGTATTATTCCTAAAAATGGGTTGGGGGCCCAGACCTTGATTGACTTAGAAATCTATTTGGTGAATTATTCCTATGTCCTTCATGTTGTCTAATAGACACTGGTGGTTGTCTACTACCTAATCGTAACATCACACAAGAGTTTTACTCTGAACTCTGAGAACTAGTGACGCTCGCACTACCAGTCATTGTTTTTAAGGGTTGTTGTTCTTGTTTCCCTCTATTATGTGTAGACTCTGGTTTCTTATAGGGACAAACTGAAGCAACATGACCTTTCTCATGACACTTAAAGCAAGACATCTTATCAATTGATTTCTTATATGCATTCTTCGACTTAGCTGTCTCACTAATGTCCTGATTATTCGTATCAACTGCCTTGCTCATCTCCTCTTGTTTTTTTATCACTTACAGTTTCAGCTTTATCTAGTTTTGGCATACTACTAGACTCCACAAACTACACTGTTTTCTTAACCTGAGGGATTGGTGTTGACACTTTAGCTGACTCATTTAACTTTACGTCCTCTGATTTAACTAATTCCAAGGTCTCATCCTGAGGAGTAGGTACATAGTTGCTATTGAAGGGTGGAGGCACATCTTGATAACTTAGGCCAGTCGACTTCTTGGAATGTCTCTGCGAATCTATGATAATTTCCTAAAGTCAAGGAAGAATTCCTAAACTGTTCAATCTTGTTGTTTGCCTCAGCCACCCTAACTCTAGCGTCTGCTAATTCTGTATCTTTCAGGGAGATCTCTTTGGTTAGAGATTCTACATGCTCATAGATTGGTTAACTTCTGACACATTGTTTACTTAATTTGTCTTTCAGAACTATCATATCTTGAGCATCAGCTTTCAGTTTAGCCCTAAGATCTTCCTTGATGTCTAATAAACTAGCATTAACAGATTTTAATGATTGAAGTTGAGCAGTCATTAATGAATGTGTCTCTAGAACTAAGTTTAGTTTATCATTAAAAGTAGTACATAAAACACATAAATAATGCAAAGTAGAGAAGTTAAGAGTTACCTTTTTTCTGTCAGATTCTACGTTCGCCATCTCAGCTGCAAACTCCAAATAAGTCAGCTTCTCAGTGTTCTCCAATTCCAATGTATCTGAATCGTACTGCTAGGTATCCTCTTCATTTTCTTCTTCTGCTCCCGTATCAGTTTCTGTCACTTCAGCCATGAAAGCTCTAGTGTTCGTCTCAGGCTATGTATTCCAATCATACGTACTATCTAACTGTTTGTTAGAGGACACGTTTGTAAGTAAAGCAGCCACTGAACTGTGATTCCCTGAACCATGATTCCATGAACCGGTAGTGTTCTGTCGTCCCGAGTTCTGAAAGTTATCCATCTTGGGTCTTTGACACTCTCTAGCAAAGTGTCCCAACCGTGACAGTTGTAACACTTGACCTTTGATTTTTCGAATCCTACATTGTTCACACTTAGATTTCTTCCTGTTCTTTTCATGAACCTATAGACTATCTGTGTGACCATGGCCAGTTGTCATTGTAAGTCCATCTATTCCAGATTATCAGGATCAAGCTAATCATAGTCTTCTTCCTAGAATGTTGGATCGTTGATCTTCCCTTAAATACAATTCCCATAAGCTGCTACAAACGATGCTAGAAGATTGAGTTGCTCCACAGCGGTCTTAGCACTCACTGGCATTTTGTGTACCCCTGAGATGATGATCCTGAAGCATAGCTTTGTGGCTAATCATCTGATTTTGAAAAACCCAGAAAAGCCCTACCAGTAGAGTCTTCTACTTCTCCTGGTATGCCCTATTGTCCTCCATAATAGAACGATGTAGCTCCAGATTTAGGTACACTAGAAGTAGATGGCTTAGTTTTATCAAAGTATGTTGGGAAATATTCTAAGTATGTCAAGCTGTTAGTTAGATTTCTCAAACTGTTAGTAGTATTTCAGTGTATTTACAAAGTTCAAGCTGCTAGTTCAACAAGTTCAAGCTGCCAGTTCAAAAGTTCAAGCTGACAGAGTTAAAAGTTCAAGCTGCTCAACAGATTAACAACAGAAAGTGCTGAAATTCAGGAAGTGATATATATTTCAAGATTTGAATATCTTCAAGCATATCTACTACCAGAGAAATCAGAGTTCTTCAAGGAAACAAATCAGAAGGCTATATATATATATATATATATATATATATATATATATATATATATATATATATATATATATATATATATATATATATATATATATATATATATATATATATATAGACTAGGTCTTTCTATTGTATGTTTGTACGTGCAAGTTCTGTAATTGTGTGCTTCATTGTAACTGATTTCTGATATTGTTTCTCAAGCCTCTAAGGTTGTAAAACCCTAAGAACAGTCTGTGTTCTTCCTCTAATCAAACAGATTAGAGGTGATTGTAATCAGTGATTTTGGCAATATAAAGAATTTGATTTCTGTTATATTTATCTGTTGTTTATTCTGAAAGTTTTCCTAAAACAATTAATTGTTATCCCACAAACTTCTTAATTGGACTTTGATTCAAAACAAGGTTATTGGTTTACACTCCGATTAATTAAAACCAGTTAACCTTAGGTGATTTTGATCTTGACAAGTGGTATCAGAGCGACAGGTTTTGTTTGTTATTCTTTGTTTTCAAAGTCAGAAACTTTCTTTGTTTTAAAAAAATTTATTTTTCTGCAATGGAGTTTGAAAATAGCAGTAGTGGATCTGGGCAAGGACTCAAAGTGCCTATGCTCAAACCCACTGAGTTCAAGATGTGGAAACTCAGGATTCAACAGCACATTCAATTTATTGATTATGCCCTATGGGAAGCTGTTGAAAATCCTCCTGCAGTTGATCCTGAACTAGATGCTGAGGGCAAACCCAAAAGAACACCTCCAAAAACTGAGATTGAAAGAAGGCTAGAATGAATGAAGTGAAAGCTCTTACTCTTTTACAAATAGCCATTCCTAATGCTTATCAACAACAGTTTAAAAAGTTCTATACTGCTCATTCTCTTTTGATTGCTTTAGAGAAAAGATTTGCTGGCAATGCTAGCACCAAAAGGAATCAAAAGAATCTTTTAAAACAGCAGTATGAAAACTTTTCTGGTGGCAAGAAAGAAAACCTTACTAAAATTTTTGATAGGTTTAATAAGCTAATAGGTGAATTGGAGAGTGTTAAAGTCAGCCTGGATCTAGATGAAGTAACCAAAAAATTCCTCGTATCTCTTGGTGAAGAATGGACAGTCTAAGCTACCCAATGGAGAACCAAAGACACTCTAGATGAAATAGAGTTGGATGACGTTTACAACAGCCTGAGAGTGTTTGAATCTGAAATTGAAAATAAAAAAAATCCTTTTCTTACAATCACAACATTGCTCTGCTGTCATCAGCATTAACTGATAAATCAAGCTGTTGTGATTCTTTTTCAGGTGCTGATGGTAACTCTTCAGAAGTTCATTATGAAGCATTTGTTGCAAGTGGTGGACTTTTTTCTCTTAATGCTGAAGATCTGGAACAAATTCATCCAGATGATTTACAAGAGATGGACTTAAAGTGGCAACATGCTATGTTGACTATGAGGGCCAAAAGATTTCTGAAAAGGACTGGCAGACCAAACTTTCAAGCCAGAATAGAAGGCAAGCCAGCATTTGATAAATCAAAGGTTGAGTGCTTTAAATGTCACAAACTTGGACATTTTGCCAGAGAATGCAGATCACAAGGTCAGCAATCATCAAGACCCCAGCAAACCAGTCAACCATCATCCTCACAAGCTCTTGTCTCTCAAGAAGACAATGTGTTTGACTGGAGTGACCACACAGAAGAGGAGTTTCAGAATCAAGCTCTTATGGCAGAAACTACAACTGTCACTTCCACTGATCTACCATCTGAGGTAAGTGCTAAACTCTGCTCTCAAACATGCAAAAATATGGTTAAAAAGTACAGAGATCATAATGAGAGCATGTGCAAAACTCTAGCTAAGATGGAAGAGAGGAGATATGAGTATATGCAGGCTATAGAAGATCTTGAAAAATAGATCAATGACTATAAGGATAATGAGATTCAGATGGGACATGATAGAACATATCATGAGTGGGAGAAAAAGGAACTGAATCAGAAAATAGAGACCCTAAATAAGAAACTAGATGAGGCTGAACAGAAGGTGTTAGAAGCTAACAAGAAAATAGAATCTATTAATATAGATTTTGGTAGCTTCAAGCTGGCCAATCAAAAGCTAGAACACCTAATGGTGGTCCAATTTAAAGATAGGGTAAAATCTCAACTCAATCCCAAGGAAGGTTTATGATACAAAGGTACTCCACCCCCATGCAACAACAAATACATTCATCCCATGAGTGAAGTTGCTGATAGGCTTGTGAATGAACCATTAGATGAAACTATGAAAACTGTAGATCCAATCCTTGAAGACAGGCCTGAATCTAAAGAAGAACTGATTCCAAATGAAGGCCGTGAGTGTAAAGAAGTTGAGAGCAACTCCAAAACAATGAGTGCACCTATAGAACCTCCTACTTCCAGTTTCATCAAAACCCACATTGTGAAAGGAAAAGAGAAGATGAGTCTATGCAATATGCACATGCCAAAAGCATGGTGTCCAAAAGTTTCCCACACAGCAGCAGGTGAGGGGAAATCAAAGGAACAAGAATAAGTTATGGTCCCACAAAACTGGTTCTCCAATTAAAACAGTCAAAAGATGTTTCCATTGTGGCAGGAAAAATCATTTGGCCAGGCATTGCTTATATAAACCATCTGTTATAAAACAGACTGTGGTTCAAAAACAGGCCATTGTTCAAAAGTCAAAAGTTTCAAAGGGCCAAACACCTGTCACACCAGTTCCAAAGAAGACAATTGATCACAGGTACTTAAAAGTCAACAAAAGACAGCCTACACACCAAAAAAAAGTTTTAGCAAAATCCAAAGCTAACAGAAAAAAGGTATGGTGTGTTAAAGGCAAAAACACAGATCAAACTACTAATGCAAGTGTTGAGACTGTTAAGTCAAAAGTTGGAACTGGTAGTACAAATTTTGAAGCTGTTAGCACTCAAAACCCAGTTCAAACTGCTAAGTCTAAAACTGGAACTGGTAGTGGATCTTCTGAGACTGTTAAAGAAAAGTTTTGAAAGAATAACTGGATACCTCATGTCATAACTAAATACTCCTCATAGAATCCACCTGTAGATCTCACTAAGTTTAAAAAGACACAAACAGTATTTAGTTATGTCAATGCACAAGGACAACCCAAAACCAATTTGGTTTGGGTTTACTCCACTACTGACTAAGCTTTTTCTGTGCAGGGCAACCACAGGACCCAACATAAGACAAGATGGCATATGGACAGTGGATGCTCTAGGCACATGACAGGCAACTTTGAGTGCCTGTCAAATTTCAAAAGCTTTGAAGGAGGGTTTGTTCCATTTGGAGGCAATTCCAAGGGAGGTAAGGTAACAGGTTAGGGTACTGTCAAAGCAGGCAACATGTTATTCAATGATGTTTTGTATGTTGAACAACTGAAGAATAATTTAGTAAGTGTGTCTCAAATCTGTGACAAACAAAATATTGTTTTGTTCACAGATTCTGAGTGCATTGTCCTTTCAAAAGATTTTAAATACCTGAAAATCTTGTTTTACTCAGAACACCAAGAAAGGACAGTGTCTACTGTTTAGACACAGATCTTTTATCCAAATCAAATACTTTAAGCTGTTTGATATCCAAAGCATCATCAAATGAGTCTGCTCTTTGGCACAGAAGGATGTGTCACATGAACTTCAAATTTATGAATGTTTTAGTCAAAAAGAACTTGGTAAGAGGTTTACCACAAAAGGAGTTCATATGTGATGATCATTGTGTAGCATGTCTCAAAGGCAAGCAACACAAAACTTCTCATAAGGCCAAAGAAGTAAATTCAATCTCATCTGCTCTTCATCTTATTCATATGGAGCTTTTTGGTCCAACATCTGTTTTGAGTTTGAATAAAAGAGCTTACTGTTTAGTTATTGTTGATGATTTCACCAGATTTACATGCGTTTACTTTCTTAGGACTAAGGATGAAACTGTTGAGCTATTCAAATCCTTTATTCTTAAGATTGAAAACCAATCAAATTTAAAAGTTAAGGTGATCAGGTCAGACAATGGAACTGAGTTTAAAAATCATATCCTAAACAGTTTCTGTGAGTCTAAAGGCATTGCAAGGCAATTTAGTGCACCTAGAACACCACAACAAAATGGTGTAGCTGAAAGGAAGAATAGAACTTTAATAGAGGCTGCTAGAACCATGCTAGCTGATTCCAAACTGCCAATGACCTTCTGGGCAGAGGCAGTAAATATAGCGTATTATGTGCTAAATAGGGTTCAAATTGTTCAGTCACAAGGGAAAACTCCATATGAGTTATTCCATCACACGATTCCCTTAGTAGCCTTCCTAAAACCTTTTGGTTGTTCATGCACTATCCTACATACTAAAACTCACTTAGGAAAGTTTGAAAGTAAGGCTGAAGAAGGTTTATTTGTAGGTTACTCTATTCAAAGCAAAGCCTATAGGGTGTATAACAGTATATCTAAAACCATTGAAGAAAGTGCCAATGTTGAGTTTAATGAACATACTGCAAATATCAAAGGCACTGGTCCTGATTGGTTGTTTGATTTAGATTCACTAACAAATTCTCTGAGCTTTGTTGAGTATACTGCAGGAAATGCTGAAAACAGTGTTGAAACTGTCAGCCCAAATTCTCATGCTGGTAACACAAATATTCAAGCTGTTGGCACAAAGTTTCCAACAATTGCAGATTCTGCTACATGGGATGAGTATACTATACTTCCACTTCTATCTTGTGACCCACCAGGGGTCCTGATTGACCAACAAGACACAAATACAGAGTGTGAAGTGCCAATTCCAAGTTCTGAAGTAACAGCTCCATCCAATAGGGAAACAGTCCCATTTTCTGGTCAAACTGTTACTGAAGTAGAATCCTCAAGTGGTGTTGAAGGTGATGATACAGATCTGGGAAGCTCATTTTAGACAGAAACAGAACCCACACTCAGGGTTCACAAGTATCATCCTCTCAACCAGATAATGGGGGACCCACGCACTCCTGTGCTGATAAGGACAATGGTTCACAAGGAGTCCACTAATGCTGAAGCAGCAGTCCCTGAATTCAGTCTAGTTGCCTTTGAACATGCATGCTTCATGTCACAATTGGAGCCAAAGAAGGCATCTGAGGCTCTGAAAGATCCATCTTGGATTGAGGCAATGCAAGAAGAACTTTTGCAATTCAAGATTAAGAATGTATGGACTCTAGTTGACTTGCCTAAAGGTAAGAGAGCAATTGGTACAAGATGGGTTTTCAGAAACAAGAAGGATGAGAGAGGTGTAGTGATCAAGAACAAAGCAAGGTTGGTAGCTCAAGGATATACTCAAGAAGAAGGAATAGATTATGATGATGTCTTTGCTCCAGTAGCAAGGATAGAAGCCATCATACTGTTCCTAGCTTATGCCAGCTTCAAAGGGTTCAAAGTGTACCAAATGGATGTGAAATCTGCATTCCTATATGGTACAATCGAAGAAGAGGTTTATGTGTGTCAATCCCCTGGATTTGAGGACTATTAGTATCCAAACAGAGTCTACAAGTTAGACAAAGCCCTCTATGGACTCCACCAAGCCCCAAGAGTATGGTATGACACTTTGTCTTCATATCTTCTATAAAATGGATTCAAAGAGGTACTCTGGACAAGACATTATTCACAAAGTTCATCAAATCAGAGATTCTTCTTGTTCAGATCTATGTTGATGATATCATCTTTGGATAAACAAATGACATTCTGTGCAAGGAGTTTGAAACCTTGATGCACAAGAAGTTTCAAATGAGTTCAATGGGGGAACTAACTTTCTTTCTAGGATTGCAACTCAAGCAGAAACCCACCGGACTTTTTATAAGTCAATCAAAGTATGTGAATGACATCCTGGAAAAGCTTGGATACAAGGACACCAAAGTATCTAGCACACCAATGGACACTCATAAACAACTTGATGCAGATAAAGAAGGAGTGGATGTGGATATCCATCTATACAGATCCTTGATAGGTTCCCTAGTGTATCTCACATCTTCTAGACCTGATATTAATGTTTTCTGTCTGTGTCTGTGCCAGGTTTCAATGTGCTCCAAAGGATTCACATCTGTTTGTTGTTAAGAGAATTTTTAGATACCTAAAGGGTCAACCAAAATTGGGACTACGGTATCCTAAGGACTCTCCTCTTGAACTAACAGCTTATTCTGACAGTGACTATGGAGGTTGCAACATAGACAGAAAATCCACAACTGGTGGATGTCAATATCTAGGAGCAAGACTGGTCTCTTGGCAGTGCAAAAAGCAGACCACTGTTTCCACTTCATCTACTGAAGCAGAATATGTTGCAGCTGCCAGCTGCTGTTCCCAAGTGATGTGGATTCAGAACCAACTGAGAGACTATGGTATGAACTTTCTATCTACTCCTATTTATATTGACAATTCAAGTGCAATAAGCATTGTACAAAATCCAGTGAAATTTCCCAAAACCAAGCACGTAGACAATAGATTTCATTTTATAAGGGACTGTAATGAGTAGAAATTAATCCAAGTTATCAAAGTTCATACAGATGATCAGTTAGCTGATCTATTTACAAAACCATTTGATATAAGAAGATTCACCTTTCTAGTATCAAATATTGGCATGGTTAATATGGATTAATTTGTTTTTCTTTATTCTCTCTTATTTTATGAGGAACATACTTATTAAATGTGCTTAGTTAAGGGGGAGACACTGTTTCATTAGAAAATGCTTAATTTTCAACTAACATATGAGACTATTATCAAGCTGCTAGTTCATTTTCTCGGACTGTTAGTTGTTTCACTTGGTCTGTCAAGTGTGCAGGGTAATTCCGTAATTCTTCATAACATTGTGCGCGGGACTAGATATTTTTGAAAAGCCAAAACCTTTAATGTCCCAGTTTCGTTCGATTGTAACTACCAGTTGAAAAAATATCTTCCACAATCTTTTCATCTTCTCTCTTTGTCCGATTCACACACAGTCGTTCAAAACCCTAAATCCCCGTTGTGATCTCTAATGGAGTTTGTCAAAGAACATAACTGCCTTCCCTACTCTCTCAAACACACTGACTCCAACCATTCCATGACATGATGGATTTTCTTCGTGGTTCCCATATCCATTACGCTCTAACTGTTAATCCCACCATATACGTCTCTCATATAGAGCAGTTTTGGAAATCAGCTACTGTCAATACCATTAATGGAGTCACTTCCTTTGCATCAATCATTGATGGTAACCCCATTACCATCACTGAGGAGACTATACGCCAACATCTGCATCTTCAAGATGCCACAGGTATATCTGATCTCTCTCTTATTGATTTACACGAAGGTCTTTTTGACATTGGGTATAGGGGCCCTAATGATTCTTTTACCTTCTACAAAGCACATGTTGGTCCTAAATGGAAATATCTTGTGCATATTATTCAGCAGTGTATAAGCCCTAAAAGAACTGGTTGGTCTGAATTTTCTTCGAATATTACCACTACCTTAGTATGCTTATCAACAGGCCAACAGTTTAATTTTTCAATTATGATTTTTCAAGGCATGTTAAGGCACCATGCCCTAAAAATTGGGAAATTTTTGATGTATCCATGGTTTTTGGCCGAAATAATTGCAAAGTCTTGCAATAATTTTAAAATACATAAAAGGATACATGTTTCTCATAGGCACTCTTTACCTTCTATTAAAAGGCTTTTGAAACCAAGTGCCAATTTTCACAATGTGGATGTCTCATTGCCTTCTGCAATGCAGGACATCAATCCAAGAAACAGAGGAGAGGGTCCTGAGTAGGCTCAGCCATCCATTACTGCTTCACCCCCAAGACCCCAACCCACTTCTCATGATACATGTACTTCCTCTTCTCCTTCTACTATACATACATCCCCAGCCCCCTCACTTCAAATGTATAAAAGACAAAGGGTTGTAGGAGCTCCTTCCTCCTCAGTCCAACTCCCAGAGCCAAATAGCCCTGTGCAGGGGGACACTCCTGCACTGAATATCGAAAGGGAACCCCTTGAGGATACTCCCACCCTCAATTTGGAGGTGGACATCCCATCAGAGGATGTTCATATGGGTTTTGTGGCTAGTACTACTGATGTCTCTACACAAGAGGCACAGGACAGTATCAACATCTCTAAGACCACTCCCATGGCAACAGAGGGTGTGCAAGCACCTTCTGGAAGTCCCTAGTACCAAGAACAAAGGGGCCTAGATGTTTCTACTTCTAGAATTCATGCCAAACATAGATATTAAATACCACTATCATTTGAAGATCTTGAGGCTAGTCTGCAACTTATGGCTTTGACGGATCAACAGCTGAAACCTGTTGTAGCCATTTTGGAACATTACAAATCCATTATTGCTGCATAGGGATCTCAGATCACAGCCCTACAACAAGTCACAGTAGCACAACAACAGCGCCTTGATCAGTTTCATCTTGGTTTCACTCTGTGTGGAAACAAGATTATCCAGCTCGAGAAGATGGTTCAATCCCTACTTGCAAAGGTTTTTGGTCCTCCTGGCCAAACCAATGCATCCAAAAAGGGGGAGAATCAGGAGATCCCTCATCCAGTCCAAACAGCTTCAACTTCTTCACCAACAGCTTCAATTTCTAGGCTAACAGTCCCAACAGTTTCTCAAGCTGTTAGTCTAGAAGCTCAAGCTGTTCCAAGTAAATCAAGTGGAGTGGTTACAAAAGAAGGTTCTCAAACTCCTGCCCCATCAGTCCAATCCATAGTAGCAGCTTCCAAAGACAAGGGAAAGGGTATTTTAATTGAGCCTCTAAAGATCAAATTCATCTCTAATGAAGCCCAAGTTGCCCATGATGCTGAACTGGCAAGGAAATTAGCAGAAGAACAAGATGGGATCTTAGACCAGCAAAACCATGAACCAATGGGAGATGATGAAACCTTAGGAGATTACCTAAGAGGGTTTGTGGTTAAGGATAGTCAAAAGAAGAGGAAAAGAAGGCCAACAGGGCCTTCAAAGGCAGAACATAGAAGATTTTTGATAAATTTCTCTGCAACAGCTGGGATATCAAAGGTAATTGCTCAATCATGGTCAACTGAAAAGCTTCAGGCTTTATATGACAAAGAAAAGGAGAAGGAAAAAGCATCCACAGCCTCCAAACAAGTCCAAGGTCCACAAGAACCAGTTCAAACTGTTGCTAATGATCCTCATTCTAAAACCATTCAACAAGCAAAGTTTGATCAGGTAAAGAGAGTATTGTTTGAACAACAGATACAAAAGGCGATGGAAATTGAAAAAGTCCTGGATCAGCATGACTTCTCCAAACCTCCTATTACTTACTGGTATGCTAAGTCAATGGATGACATTGATTTAGTATATCACTTTGTAATCAAAAGAGAAGCTGGTTCTGAGGAAGAATACAAGAGCCTAATCCAACTGGTTCAAAGACTGACTAGAGATGAGCTGACACAAATGCATCATATTGGAACTGCCAGTCATTCTAGGTCTCAAATTGTTTGGGTTCAACAAAATTTGAAAGATCTCAAAAGCATTTTTGACCCAGAATCCACAAGAATGGATATAGAAGCTGTCAAGGAAATGAAGATTGTACAGATTGATTTATATGCCAAATCAATGACATATAGACTCAAGCTTGCAGACAGATCCAGCAGGTTCTATAATTTTGAATTTCTCAATTTGCCAAAGGCATGGCTACTCCAAATGAGCCCTATGAAGATTAATTGTGATAAAGTGGAGTTGAAGAGAGAATTCATAAAAGCTATAAGGCAGAAACTTTCACAGTTGTAAGTTTTTGGATGCCTTAGTTTGTATATAACAGTTTTACTTTGTTTTATTTCCTTATTTGTATAGAAACTTAAAGTCTTGTGTAAAGAATTTAAGTTAGGGGGAGATTGTTGAGAAATATTCTAAGTATGTCAAGCTATTAGTTAGATTTCTCAAACTGTTAGTAGTATTTCTATGTAGTTACAACGTTCAAGCTGCTAGTTCAACAAGTTCAAGCTGCCAGTTCAAAAGTTCAAGCTGCCAGAGTTAAAAGTTCAAGCTGCTCAATAGATTAACAATAGAAAGTGCTGAAATTCAGGAAGTGATATATATTTCAAGATTTGAATATCTTCCAAGCATATCTACTACCAGAGAAATCACAGAGAAATCAGAGTTCTTCAAGGAAACAAATCAGAAGGCTATATATATGTGTAGAGAGACTAGGTCTTTCTATTGTAAGTTTGTACGTGCAAGTTCTGTAATTGTGTGCTTCATTGTAACTGATTTCTGATAAAGTTTCTCAAGCCTTTAAGGTTGTAAAACCCTAAGAATAGTCTGTGTTCTTCGTCTAATCAAATAGATTAGAGGTGATTGTAATCAGTGATTTTGGCAATATAAAGGATTTGATTTTGGTTATATTTATCTGTTATTTATTCTGAAAGTTTTCTTAAAACAATTAAGTGTTATTCTGCAAACTTCTTAATTGGACTTTGATTCAAAACAAGGTTATTGGTTTACACTCTGATTTATTACAACCAGCTAATCTTAGGTGATTTTGATCTTGACAAAGTACATCTCAAGGATCTTGCACTTGGTCATATTCCATCTCCTTCTTTTGTATCTTGAAATTGTGAGCCCTCAGCATCTCAGTAACTTCTTCAAGAGACAGAGTGTCTAATTTCTCTTGATCATGGTTCAAAAAAGTGGTGTACATCTCCCACTTCGACGGTAAGACATCCAGAAGTTTATCAATCTTCTCTGATTCTTTAAAATCAACTCTGTGATTATCTAGTTCAGTTAAGAGATGATAAAATCAAGTGATTTCTTCATCTAACTCTAATTCTTTAAACAATTGAAGATTGCAAACTGTTGCTTTAACAAATTAGTTCTCCCATTTTGAACTTGTGGATTTCCCTCATACCTTCTATCCAAAGCCTCACATAGTTCTTTCGAGGTTCGATGATGTTTAAAAGTATGCAGAATCTCCAAAGGCAAAGACATCTTAATCGAAGATAAAGCCCGACTTTCAGCTTCATAAATCTTCTTATCGTCATCTTTCATCTATTGATAGGATAGAACTTTGATCCTGCCCTCAAGCTCCTGAGTAGGGGGAACTATCCTTCATCGATACATATCCACATTCACATGTCATTGTACCGAGCGAAGTCTGCAAATCTGTCATTCCACCAGTAGTAATCTTCAATCTTCATAAGCTTTGGTGGGGAATTAGATTTTCCAACCTCGTGATCCATTTCCATGAACTTGTGTAAACTTGACATTCTTGAAAACTTTTGTTCACGAACTTAATTAATTAATTTTTAAAATAAATTTGAAACAAGTTCGTATGGACTTATAATAAGCCCATACGAATATAATTAAATTCGTTTTACCAAATAAAATTCGTTTGAAATTAAGTTCGTGGTGCCTAGCTATGTTCGTGAAGACCAAGTTCGTGAATCCCCAATTCTTGACAAATTCGTGAATCAAGTTCGTACAAACTTAATATGCTAGGTTCGTGGAACCCTAATTCACAAAAGTCCATGGAACTCTGAATTCCGACAAGTTCGTGCGCCACAAGTTCGTGAAGGAGCCTATCATTGACAAGTTCGTGATGCCCTAAATTCCACTAAGTTCGTGCGCCGCAAGTTCGTGATGGAGCCTAAAAATTGAATTTTTCAAAAACTCAGACTAATTCAACGTTTTTAAGGTTAAAAATGATAACTTCCACTGACTAAATGAACTTAAATGATTATAGACGAGAAAAACTACTCAAATCAACGTAGAAAGTTCGAGAAACTAGTGATTTATCCGAAAAACGCCTAGAAACCTTTGAATGTTCAACGAAACGTGAAAACACGAAGAACACTCAAGTAAACGCTCTGATACCAGTTGTAAGATCCACCACTATCTGATTTATAAAGGCGTGATGGTGTCAAACGAGTGCGGAATCCTTGTTTAACGGTAAACGGATTGATCACAAACACACACACACGGGAACACGGAGCCAAACACGATGTTAGCCGATAGAATATCAACCCCACACCGTGTACCGCTCCTCTAATCGCTCTGTAGCTCTCTAAAATCATCTGGAATGTAATTCTCAAATTTATAGTGAATTGTTGAGAATAAGTTCATGATATAACCCTTAAGTTCGTGCATGGCCCAAGCCCACAAACTTATCAGTTCAAGCCCATTCAGCTAAGTTCGTATGAACTTATCAATCATAAGTTCGTACGAACTTATCAGGCATAAGTTCATACCTCATAACTTATTAGGCATATGTTCATACCTCATGAACTTATCATCATAAGTTCATACCTCATGAACTTATCAACATAAGTTCATATCTCATGAACTTATCTTGCAATCATGAACTTAACATGCAATCATAAACATAATACACAATCATGAACTTAAGACATAAATATGAACATATAATCATGATTTGTATTAATAAGGCCCCATCTATTACAAATGACTATCATGTGCAAGTATTTTAATAAGGTTATGAAGTCAAAGTTCGAGATGCGTGCGATGGGAGAGCTGAATTTCTTTCTAGGGTTACCAGTTGACCAACGAAAGGAGGGCATGTTCATTCATCAGAGGAAGTATGTCTATGATATACTAGAGCGCTTCGGGATGGAAGGAACAAAGCTCACAACACATTTCAGCACTCCAATTCAAGTCAATAATAATCTTGGATCGGGTACCGATAGCGATACTGATGTGGATCCGACGTTATATTAGGCCATGACCGGTCACTTATGTATCTAACTGCTTCCAGGCCTGACATTATGTATGCTGTTTGTTTATGTGCCAGGTTTAAAGCCAACCCCAAAGAGATGCAAATGAAAGTTCTGAAGCGGATTCTGAGATACCTGAATTCAAAACCGAAGCTACGACTTTGGTATCATGTTGATGGAAATCTAGAATTGGAAGCTTACACAGACTCGGATTATGGCGGGTGCAGCTTGAACAGAAAGTCAACAATGGGAGGTTGTCAGTTCTTAGGAGGGAGACTGGTGTCCTGGCAATGCAAGAAACAGACTTCGGTAGTCGTATCCACATGCGAAGCCGAATATGTAGCTGCTGGTAGTTGTTGTTCACAGGTTGTGTGGATTCAACATCAATTGTGGGATTACGGTTTGACTTATACGCATACTCCTATTAGGATAGAAAACCAATCCACGATAGCAACAACCAATCTGATAAAGCATAGTAAGACTAAGCACATAGATATACGCCATCATTTTATTCGTGACTGTGCAGAGAAAAACCTGATTAAATTGGTAGAAGTTCCAACGAAAGACAACAATGTGGATCTGTTCACAAAAACATTTGATAGGTCACGCTTTGAGTGTTAGTCCAACTAAACGGGATGCGAAATCCAGAGTAACCTGACCTCTTTATATTGTTTTCTTAATTTTTAGCTTTTAATTTGTTTTTCTAGTTAATTTATTTTAGTACATACATACATATATATATATATATATATATATATATATATATATATATATATATGTGTGTGTGTATACACACACAATAAATACATAAAAAATTCAAAAAAATAGAAAAATAAAGAGAGAGATCTTAGAGTTACAGGTTCAACATGATGAGATTTAGCGAAGTCTAACAAACTCGAAGTGTTAAATTTTCACACATAATGCATTATAAAATTCAATGATGTACATATTCATTTTCTGATTTGTTGGTAGACATAAAACATGAAGATTTTCCTAAAAGCCAATAAAATAATCTAGGATTTGTCATATGTGTAACTAACTTAGACCTATGACCAATAGGTCTTAATTTCTGTGTTAGAGGCTCACATACAATAATTATGAATGAGGTATGTAAATCAGTCTGGGGGATATATTTCTTCATAAAAATACATCTTAAATAAAGAGCAAGCATGAGTCGTAAAGAAAGTCAAGACATGTCACTGTTGGTACACCCGGTGTGACGGCAGCAGTCTAGTTTTGAAATTGATAGTATTTTGTAATAGATAGGGCTTTATTAGTACAAGTCATGATTATATGTTCATGTTTATGTTTTAAGTTCATGATTGTGTATTGTGTTCATGTTTGCATGTTAAGTTCATGATTGCTAGATAAGTTCATGAGATATGAAGCTATGAGGATAAGTTCATGAGGCATGAAGTTATGAGGATAAGTTCATGAGGCATGAACTTATGGTGATAAGTTCATGAGGCATGAACTTATGGTGATAAGTTCATGAGGTATGAACTTATGAAGTTAAGTTCATAGGGTACGAAATTATGGATTATGGATTATAAGTTCGTACGAACTTAGCCATGATAAGTTCATACGAACTTATCTTCATGGACTTGAACTTATAAGTTCGTTGGCTTGGGCCATGCACGAACTTAAGGGTTATATCATGAACTTATGTTTGCAAATTCACAAAGACTTTCAGAATTCGTTGAATAGAGTTTCAGACGTTTTGAGAGAGTTTCAGAACCTTCAATAGGAGCAATACATCGTGTGGGGCTGATATTAGTTCGGCTAGCATCGTGTTTGGCTCCGTGCTCCCGTGTGTGTGTTCGTGGACGATCCGTTAGCGCTAAAAGAGGATTCCACACTCGTTTGACGCCTTCACGCCATGATAGATCCGATAGGGGTGGACCACACAAGTGGTATCAGAGCTTTTCCTCAGTGTTCGTCGTGTTTCGTTGAACATTCAAAGGTTTCTTGGCGTTTTTCCGGATAATTCATGTTTTCTTGAAGTTTCTACGTTGTTTTGATCAGTTCTTCTAGCCTATAATCATCTTAGTTCATCTATCCAGTGGGATTCGTTGTTTTTAGCCTTAAAAACATTGAATTAATATGAGCTTTTGAAAAATTTAATTTTTAGGCTCCGTAACTTGCGACGCACGAACTTAGTGGAATTTTAAGGGTATCACGAACTTGTCAGTGATAGGCTCCTCCACGAACTTGTGGCGCATGGACTTGTCATTTTTAGGGCTTTACGAACTTAGTTCTAAGTTCGTACGAACTTAAACCTCGGTCTTGTCAGAAACGAACTTGGTATTCACGAACTTGTGGTCTCAAGAACTTAATCTCAAATGAACTTAATTTTGTAAAACGAATTTAGTTGTAAATTCGTACGAACTTATCACAAGTTCGTACGAACTTACTTAAAATTTATTTTAAAGTTTTATTTAAATTAAGTTTGTGAAACAAAAGTCTTCGAGAATGTCTAGTTTACATAGATTCATGGAATTGGATCACGAGGTGGGCAAATTGAACTCCCCACCAAAGCTTATGAAGATTGAACATTACTACTGGTGAAAGGATAGATTTGCAGACTTCACAATGTACAATGACATGCGTATATGGATCTGCATTGATGAAGGGTATGTTCCTCCTACTCAAGAACTCGATGGCCGGATGAAAGTTCTATCCTATCAACAAATGAAGGATGAGGATAAGAAAATTTATGAGGCAGAGAATCGAGCCCTATCTTCCATCTAGATGTCGTTACCTCTGGAAATTCTACATACCTACAAACATCATCAAACCTCAAAAGAACTCTTGGAGGTTTTGGAGAGAAGGTATCAGGGAAATCCTCAAGTGAGGAAGGGGAGAACTGCCTTGTTAAAAGAACAGTTTGCGATCTTCAAGAGTTTGAAGAATGAGAGTTTAGATGAAGTAATCAACCGATTTTATCATCTATTGACTGAACTTGATAATCACATAGTTGAGTATCAAGAATCTGAGAAAGTGGATAAGCGTCTGGATGCTTTACCGTCTAAGTGGGAGATGTACACCACTTTATTGAAGCATTATCAAGAGAAGTTGGACACTTTGTCTCTTAAAGAAGTTACTGGGATGCTACGAGCTCATAACTTCAAGTTACAGAAGAAGGAGATGGAATATGATCAGGTACAAGATCCTGAGATGTACTTCGGTAAATATAAGCCATCAACTTCTAGTGTACCTAAGTCTTGAGCTACAACATTTTATTCTGGAGAATAAGAGGCATACTAGTAGAAGCAGAAGAATCAATTGGTAGGGCCTTTTTGGGTTTCTCAAAACCAAATGATCAACCACAGAGTTATCCTTCAAGATCATCATCACAGGGATACAAAAAAATGCCAATGAGTGCTAAAACTGCAGAGGAGCGACTCAAGCTTCTAGCATCATTTGTAGCATCTTACGGGAACTGTATTCAAGGGAAGATCAATGATCCAGCACTATGGGAGGAAGACAATGATCAGGTTGATCCCGATGATTTAGAACAGATGGACCTACAATGGCAACTGGCAATGGTCACACAAATGGTCCAGAGGTTCATGAAATGAACCGGAAGGAATCTAAGTGTGAACAACGTAGGATTCGATAAATCAAAGGTCAAGTGCTATAACTGTCAGGGGTTGGGACACTTTGCGAGAGAGTGTCAAAGACCCAATATGGATAACAATCAGCATTCAGGACATCAGACCTCTACCAGTTCAGGGAATCAGACGTCAGTGGCTGGGTTACTGACAAATGTATCCTCTAACAAACAGTTAGATGGTACATATGACTGGAATTCACATCCTGAGACTAACACTAGAGCCTTCATGGCTGAAGTGACAGAAGTGGATAATGGAGCAGAAGAAGTGAGAAAAGAGGACACCCAGCAGTCCGACTCAGATCCTTTGGTACTGAAAGAAACTGAGGAGCTTACTACATTGGACTTTGCAGCTCAGATGGCCAATGTCGAATCGGACAAGAAAAAGGTAATCCTTAATTTCTCTACTTTGCATGATTTATGTGTTTTATTTACTACTTTGAATGATAAATTTAACCTAGTACTAGAGTCACATACTTCAATGACTGCTCAAATACAATCACTAAAATCTGATAATGCGAGTCTATTAGACATTAAGGAAGATCTTAAGGCTAAGATGAAAGCTGATGCTCAGGATATGATAGTTCTAAAAGACAAATTAAGTGAACAATGTGTCAGAAACGAACTAAGTTATGAGCATATAGAATCACTAACAAAAGAGATGTCCTTAAAAGATAAAGAATTAGCAGACGCTAGGGTTAAGGTGGTTGAGGCGATTAACAAGATTGAAAAGTTTAGGAATTCGTCCTTGACCTTAGGCAAAATCATAGATTCCCAGAGACAGTCCAAGAAGCCGACTAGTCTATGTTATCAAGATGTGCCTCCACCCTTTAATAGCAACTATGTACCTACTCCTCAGGATGAGACTATGGAATCAGTTAAATTAGAAGAAGTTAAGGTAAATGATCAAGCTAAAATGTCGACACCTACTCCTCATGTTAAGGAAACAGTACAGTTTGTGGAGTCTAGTAGTGTGACAAAACTAGATAAAGCTGAAACTGTAAATAATAAGAAACAAGAGGAGAAGGGCAAGGCAGTTGATATGAACAATCAGGATACTAGTGAGACACCTAAGACAAAGGGTGCTTATAAGAAATCAATTGATAAGATGTCTTGCTTTAAGTGTCACGAAAAAGGTCATGTTGCATCAGGTTGTCCCTATAAGAAACCAGAGTCTATACCAAATAAAGGAAAACAAGAACAACAAACCGTAAAAACAATGCCTAGTAATGTTAGCTAGAGTATTTCTCAATTTTCAGAGAAGAACTCAAGTGTGAAGTCACGTTTAGGTAATAGAAAACCACCGGTGTCTATCAGACAAATAGAGGGACAGAGGAATAATTCTCCGAATAGATTCACAATTCAATCAAGGTCTGGCCCCCAACCTGTCCTTAGGAGTCATACACTGAAGAGGAGTCACACTCCAGTTAGGTATCACACTCCTAATAGACATCAGACACCAGGTAGAGCCCATAATTATCATAATGAAATGTACTATAACAAAAATTATTCCAGGGCTGAACAACAAAGACCAAACCAAAGGCCAAGAGTAGATGTTAATTACTCAAATCCACAACCTATTCCTGATCAAAAACCCAAGTCACCTGAAAGGAGAGATGGGTATTTGAAGGAATTCACGTTCGTGGATGAGAATGGTATTACCAAGTCAGTCATGGCTTGGGTTCCCCGTGATAACTGATTTATTTTGTTTCATGTGCAGGAGTTAACTACTGGTCCAAGCAAAAAATGGTTTGTGGATAGTGGTTGCTCTCGACGCATGACAGGGGAAAGAAGTCTACTGACAGACTTCAAAAGTGGGTATAAAGGATTTGTCTCATTTGCTGGGAATAAAGGAGGTGATATCAATGGATTAGGAACAGTCACTAATGGGAAAATCACTCTCGAGCAAGTCTACTATGTAGATAAGCTTGATCACAATCTCATTAGTATCTCTCAAATCTGTGATAGACATCATTCAGTATGTTTTACTGAGACAAATCCGCTAGTGCTAAAGCCTGGATTTAATATTCATGAAGAATGGATAATGATGAGGGCCCCAAGGAAGAATGATCTGTATATGATGGACATGTCCATAGCAGAGTCTTTGATGGGATCTACATGTTTACTATCCAGAGCTTCATAATTAGAATCCTTGCTGTGGCACAGGCGAATGGCTCACTTGCATTTAAGGAAGATGAATTACATCACTAAAAATGGCCTTGTGCAAGGTGTGCCTATGAAAAGCTTCCAATTTGAAGACAAATGTGTGTCGTGCAAGAAAGGGAAACAATGCAATAAGGCACACAAGTCAAAGACTAAGAACTCTATCTCATCCACCATTGATCTGCTGTATATGGATCTTTTTGGTCCAAGCAACAAAAGGAGTATAGGTGGGAGTTGGTATTGTTTAGTTTTCACTGATGATTACTCACGTTTTTCTTAGGTTCTCTTTTAGGTAGAAAGGACGAAACAGCAGGCACGTTGATTGGGTTATTAGACCAAGTTGAGAACTCCTATGGGAAAAGGGTAAAATGTATCAGAAGTGATAATGGAACAGAGTTTAAAAATGCAGTTGATGGTGTATATTGCCTAACTAAAGGTATAATGCATCAATTTAGTGCACCATATGAGCCACAACAAAATGGGGTGGCAGAACGAAAAAACAGGACATTGATTGAGGCAGCAAGGACTATGCTTTCGGATTCAAAGCTTCCCACAATGTTTTAGGGGGAAGCAGTGAATACCGCTTGTCATGTTTTAAACAGAGTCCTTACTGTCAAATCTTTGAACAAAACATGTTATGAGATTTTGAATAAACGACCAACAAATATAACTGGCTTTGAACCATTTAGGGTGCCATGTACTCTGTTAAAAACGAAACATCAACCTAAGTTTGGTGAAAAGGCAGACGAAGGATACTTCCTAGGTTATGTCCCAAATTCACCAAACAAGAGGGTTTTTAACAAAACCACTGGTACGATAGAAATTATGTTTAACATCGAAGTTACAAGTTATACACAAGAACCCTAAATACGTCCAGAATGGTTATTTGATTATGACTCCCTGTGTTAGATCATTTAACATTCCTTTCATTTGTGATGCAGGCAATTTGGAGAATGATTTCTCAACACTGAATCTTGATGAAGTGGGTAGAGTCTTTCCTAATTCAAGCATTTCTATAACAACTAAAGAAGATCTATCGTCAGAAGAAGAGTCCCCAAGAACTAAAGAACCTTCGTCTTCTATTAATGTGAATCAGACAAACAGTCCAACCTCAGAAGAAAATGATCTCGAGGAGGTTGTTCGGTCCGAAGTCACACCATCATAGGAGAAATAAGATCTAATCTAGGTGACAATCTTCCGGTCGATACAGTTGACACATCGAAAGTACATAAGGATCACTCACTTGAGGACATTATTGGGACTCCAAATGTAGGAGCGAGAACTCGGAGTAATGTGAATGTTAACACTGTGTTGTTATCGATGATCAATGACTCCGAGGCATTTCACACCTGCTTGTACTCATGTTTCATCTCTCAAGTTGAGCCAAAGAATGTTCAAATGGCTCTAAAGGATAATTCTTGGGTTGAAGCAATGCAGGAGGAACTCTCACAGTTCGAGAAACTGCAAATCTGGGAGTTAGTGCCTTTGCCTCGTGGAGAAGTTGCAATAGGGACCAAATGGGTCTTTAAGTGCAAAATGGATGATCGAGGCATTGTTACTCGTAATAAGGCAAGACTCGTAGTCAACGGCTTCAATCAAGAAGAAGGAATTGATTAAAATGAAGTGTTTGCGCTAGTTGCAAGGTTTGAAGGAATCCGACTATTTCTTGCATTTGCATCCTTCAAAGAATTTTAAGTTTATCAACTAGACTTCAAGAGTGCCTTCTTGTACGGGAAAGTGAAGGAATTGATGTATGTCGAGCAACCGCCAGGGTTTACAGATTCTAAGTATCCAAACAGAGTATATAAATTGGAGAAGGCTCTGTATGGGTTACATCAGGCACCTAGGGCGTGGTATGAGACACTATCTACTCATATCTTGGAAAATGGGTTCGAGAGAGGGCGTATCGATAGTACACTTTTCATTAAGAGGAAAGAGAATGATTTCTTACTGGTACAAGTTTATGTGGACGACATCATCTTTAGGTCGTCAAATGAACAGATGTGCAAGGATTTTGAGAAGGTTATGAAGTCCAAGTTTGAGATGAGTGCGATGGGAGAGCTTAATTTCTTTCTAGGGATACAAGTTGACCAGCAAAAGGAGGGTATGTTCATCTATCAGACAAAGTATATCTATGAAATATTAGGGCGCTTCAGGATGGAAGGAACAAAACTCACAGCACATTTCAGCACTCCAATTAAAGTCAATCACAATCTCGGACCGGGTACTGATAGTGATACTGATGTGGATCCGACGTTATATCGGGCCATGATCGGGTCACTTATGTATTTAACTGCTTCCGGACCTGAAATCATGTTTGTTGTTTGTATTTGTGCCAGATTTCATGTTATCCCCAATGAGGTGCATATGTATGCTATGAATGGATTCTGAGATATCTGAAGTCAAAACCGAAGCTGGGACTTTGGTATCATGCTGACGGAGATCTTGAATTGGAAGCTTACACAGACTTTTACTATGCAGGGTGCAGCTTGAACAGAAAGTCAACAATGAGAGGTTGTCAGTTCTTAGGAGGGAGACTGGTATCCTGGCAATGCAAGAAACAGACTTCGGTAGCCATAACCACATGCGAAGCCGAATATGTAGCTGCGGGTAGTTGTTGTTCACAGGTTCTCTGGATCCAACAACAATTGTGGGATGTAACATCCGACACTAAACCAGGTTAGCAACTATGACCTAATCAGTATTTATTAGCAAATTATAACCTAAATAGTGGTCATTAGCAATTAATCAAGGTGATTAGCAAAATTCATAAGGAAATTCAAGTCAATTAGAAACAATTTCATCGGTGCGAATCGACAAATTAATTAATCCGATCGATTTGCGATATGATGGATTAATTCAACTAAGTATATAATTAAGATATGATTAGTGACACTAATCATACATTAATACACTTACTTTACATTAATTATGCAAGACTAAAACAATTCATTAAACTAATGCATTTAAAAGTATTTATGAACTTACCAAAAAAGGGAAATTCAAGAATACATTCTAAATACTTTTATACAAAAAAAAATTAAAAATACACCATAAATGCATATGGTGGCCGACCCTATAGGCTAGTACAACACTATCTTTTGACTTATTTTTTTTAATTACAACACCATACACCATCAACATCATATCTTCTTCATATTACTCTTTCACTTCAACCAAATCCTCACTCAACCTCCAATTGAAAGACCACTTTTTCCATCTATAAATAAGATATCATTTCACTTCATATTTAACACCTTGAAAACCAAAAACCTCTCCTATTTTCTCTCTAAAAATATTGGCCAAAAGGCTTTGTGCAAGACCAAAGTTTGCAACTTTTTGTTCTCGAAATATTTCAAGTGTTCTTGGTACAATCTTTCAAGAGTTTCAACTTCTACTAGTTTGCATACTCCTAATACCCCAAAGTAAGTAAATACTAACTTATAATCTCTTATATATATGTTTATATAAGTCTTGCATGATAAATATAATCACCAACAACAACAAGTTTCATAAAAACTCAAGTTTATAAATCACTAGTTTTGTTTTTAAGTTTGTTACTTCAAATGTGTTTATGAATATATAAACACATTATGTAAGCATGAACATTATAAAACCAAGTTATATAAATGTGTTTTAACCTTTTATACAAGTAATTATTGAATAAACAACAAGAATCGCAAGTTGTTTCAAGTTTATGAAATCCGGATTTTCGGAAGAAATATTACGTCGACTTTGAAAAATCATAACTAAGTCCCTCATATCATTTAGGACTCGGTTAAACGCGTCCGGTGTCATCACTCATCATCAATGCAAACCGTCGTTTTTGCACTCGATTTTACCATCAACTTACGGTGAGTCTTCATAGCCCCTAATTTCACCATCTATAGCGGTGGAAATACATGCACTATTTTCATATGGACATCAAAACTGTTTATTTCTTATATGTATTACACATGTGTTTATGTGGATCCATCAGCCCTCATATCATGAACCCTTAATTACATTTATTTGTAAGCGCGAATATATTGTGGGTAGATCTATCAGGAGTCATGTCCCTCATTCGGGTTAGTCTTACCTGCTAATAGTGGAATGCATATATATTTAACACACGGTATTACAGTCGGGGGTACTACACAGGGCAAACTCATTTAATTATGCTTCGGTTGAATGATGTCTTATGTAATACATACATGGAATTTATGCTTTATAAATTCAACTCATCTGTTAATGTTCATACAATTGGTCTTTTCGCGTAAACCTATGAACTCACCAACAATTTGTTGACGTATATTCTCATATATATTTTCAGGTAATTAAGACATGCGCATTCATCGGTAGCAACCTGAGACTTCCAAATATTTTGGAGTCGCAATATTTTCATCAACCAACAGAGATTTATTTGCATTGTTATCAATATTTTAATTATGTATTCGAATCTCTGTATTTTGTGAACTATCTATATTTCATGTTGGTTTGTAAAATATTCCTTATTTTAAAGTTAAATCGATGTATTTTCGTAAAACGTCCATATAGTGGTCGTTTGTTATGATTATGGTTACGCTTCCGCACTCGTCACGCCTCGCTGCCAACCGGGGTAGAAGGGTGTGACATGGGATTACGGTTTGACTTATACTTATACTCCAATTAGGATAGACAATCCACGATAGCGATAACCAAGAATACGGTAAAGCACAGTAAGACTAAGCACATAGATATATGTCATCATTTTATTCGTGACTGTGCAGAGAAAAACCTGCTTAAATTGGTAAAAATCCCAACGGAAGACAACTATGCTGATCTGTTCACTAAAGCATTTGATAGATCACGCTTTGACTTGTTAGTCCAACTAAACAGGATGCGAAATCTAGAGTAACCTTTCCTCAGTAGATAATCTTTCTTTTACATGGATGTCCTCGATATACTCAAGCACGACATTTTCTGGAACAAGGGCAAGGTCATGAAGTTTGGCACGTGAATCAAGGTCAATATCGGCTACTTTTTCCACCTCAACCCCGGGAGCTAGGTG
The DNA here is from genome assembly GCA_020465985.1 of Centrapalus pauciflorus. Taxonomy (NCBI): domain Eukaryota; kingdom Viridiplantae; phylum Streptophyta; class Magnoliopsida; order Asterales; family Asteraceae; genus Centrapalus; species Centrapalus pauciflorus. Next base: position 193,457 of record JAANYP010002132.1, on the reverse strand, counting down.
AGGCCAAACTTTTAGCAGACTCGCATGATGTCCATAGCGGACAGCAGCACGCTGGACTAAACCCCAGGGCTTCAGAAACTGCCGGCTATGTAACAATGTCCTGAAAATATGAGGAATCACATCAGAAATAAACATTTCCCTCTCTTTCGTGAGACGGGAAACAATTTCTATGGCCTCATCTTTCTCCTTTTTCAATCCCTGCTCTTTAGTCGCCAGCTAACTGATACGTAGGCTTAGGTTGACAGACTTCTTTTCCTCCTCTTCTAACTCCTTTTTAAAACTCCCTACCTCCTCTTTATGACTCGCATCCAGATGATGCATCTCTTCAAGCAGCACCTGGTTCTCGTCAGCGTGATCCTATAAACTTTCAAGACGAGCCTTCAAGTCCCCAATAACCTCCACATCAGCTTTCATCTTCTCCATACCCTTTGACAGCTCATCTTAAGCCTTCTTAAGCCTATGCTCAGCTATATTCAAACGCATTTTCACTTCTGGAAGGAAAGCGTTGAGATTCACAACAACTAACCAAGGGAATCGAATACGGCAGCATTGGTAGCTTGCTTGGCTTGCTCAACTCGGGAAGAGACCATGGAGTGATAGAGATACTCCTAATGAGAAGCAGCAATTTCCAAATAGTCACCCCTATTTACTTTCCAAGAGGGCACATAAACTTCATCACGCTTGTAATCGCTACGATCAGACCGAAATGGAGCTAGTGGTACTGATGCTCCAACTAGGGGGGATGGTAGAGGCCCTGGAGGAAGAAGGCTAGCACCTAAACCTACATTAGAAGTTTTACCGGTAGGATTCTCTAATGAGTTGTCAACAATGTAAGAAGAAAAGTCAGCAACATCAGTGCCTTTTCTACTCTTTTTGGAAGGTTTCATAGAGATTTTCACCTTTTGAGATATTGGGACTTGATCATCATCGGAAGCAAATTCTAGAACATGGGGAACAGTACGTACATCAGGAGTTAAAGTACTAGCAGCTTTTCTTTTCAAGTGAGTTCGTGAAGATGGGCATGTGGAAGGATCAAGGGACAGTGGCTTAGAGGTAGCAGTAGGGCGTCCACCCTTGCCGGAGGTCGACCAGTCAGGTAATGCCCTAGAAGTGTTAAAGAGCTCTCAGGAACCACTTGCCCAGGTCAAAGACTCTCTGCGTCTAAGCAGGTAACAATGGCCACATCCACATCATCCAGATCGTCGAAAGATAAGTATTCCAGCACACTCATTATTGCAAAATACAGATGGCAAAGAAAAAAGGGTGAGTAAATTTATACCAAATGACAAGACAAGATAGTATGAGAAGAAAGTCCTACCAAAACCACCTTTTAGGTAGCACAGGAACAAGATCAGGATTACCCCACCTGGAATTCATTCCCAGCATGGCAAGGACAGGGTTGGGATAGGTTCTTATCCTAAAGGTTTGTTTGGCTAACAAAGAAATAAATGGAATATCCAAGTCTCTATCCTCAGGAGGCTTTGTCAAAAGATGGGGATGAGCCCACGCCTTCCAGGCCAGAAGCCCCTTACTTTCCTCGAGAACAACGGTATCATCCAACCATAAGAAAGATCCTCTCCACTCACGTAACCCTTGAGGAGGGTCAGTGAATCCTTCTGGTACAGGGGCTTCCCTTCTCTCATAGTTAACCAATCCTTCAAACAAGTGAGTTTAAAGAAATATCTGAAGAGGGGAATGGAGGGCACCCCACCGAGAGCTTTACAACCTGCTTCAAAAATTGTCACTCACATACTCGCTAATGGTGACATCTGACCAGGGTGAATCTGGTAGTGATCGAGTATGGATTGATAAAAGGGAGGAAAAGGAAATCTCAGATTATCCACTGAGAACTGTTTGGTGTGTAATGTAATTTTATTTGTAAGGGGATTAAGCGTAGTTGCCCTACGGTTAGGCAGCTGAGGATGAAATTCCTCAGGGATCCGAACTCGGCAAGAAAACTTCGGAACTCAGGAGATAATAGGGTACATGGTACCTTATCAGCAGAGGGGGCAGTCAGCATTATAACTAAAAGATAGGAGAAAGAAAGAAAGGAGAAAGGGGATAACCTGAAGGATGGAGTATCACCGGAATGATTGCCATAAGGAATGCTTCAAGGAAAAAAGATGAAGAGGCTGAGGGAGAAACATTGAATAATGAAGAGAGTGATTTGAATTAATCAGTTCAAAAGGCATTTTTGGTAAACCTGGAAAGGCTGGAATGGTTCGGGACACGTGTTGCATCCGCATGCGTACAACTCTATAACTGACAGGTGATGTGACAGCATCATACGCACCACGCGCGCGTAGCCGGCAGCTTCATGATGAACCACATTATTTAAGGCTGATGTCATCGCTTGCGCTAATCTCATCAGTTGTTACAACAAAGAAAAGCTCTCAAGACAACTAATTTAATAGCCACCTCGAGCGATAAGCCTCAAACGTATAAATCTCAAGTTTTCTCTCAGTTAAAAGTATTTCCGATGCGCTAGTCATCCACCTAATTTGGCGACCCCCTAGGCACTAGGCAGTCATCCGCCTCGTTTCATGACCCCCTAGGCGCTAGGCATTCATCCGCTTCGTTTAACGACCCCCCAGGCGCTAAGCGGTCACCCGCTCCGTTTGGTGACTCTTAAGCAACAGACAGATTATTCTCCTCACTTGGAGACTTCCAAACGTTCAACAGCCTAGTTTCCACCTGGAGGCACACCTCGAGGCCCAACTAAAGACATGTTATGGTATGATTTATTTAACTCAAGCAAGTCCCAACACTCCTCCACTGAACTCGGGGGACTAGATTGTCTGGGACCATTCCCATATGGGTTGGGCCTCCTATTGAGGTTTTAGCCCATTGGATACCTATTTGGGCTTCCGGTTCGAATGTTAACATCACCACGGAAGCTCCTTTCCTCATTCGTCTCATCCATAACGGACAAAAGAAAGTAAGATACTGCCAAAAGGGAGGGGAAGAAAAGGGTTGTCCATAGTACCTATCGGGGGCTCAGGTTCGAGTTGGCTAGGGGTGCATGAAGGTCTCCTCTCATTGGAGCGTCAGAGGGTAAAGGGGCGGACGGGTTACGTACTCCTTCTCACCAATGAGATAGTCCCATGAAGATAACCTCTCACAGCCACAAATAGGTATAAATTAGGATCATTCGCCTAGTAAATGAGGTACTGCTCAATCTCAAACTTAAACCCACTATTGATTGCTCTCAATGAACTCTGACTTAGGCATTGGAGTGTCAATGCAGTGTATCCCCTCTGCATCGTCACTTACCCTTTTTTTCTTCTTCTTTTCTCATTCTAGGCGCTCTGTTCGTTGGGACCCTTTCATTGCTTGTCTACGTACAAATAGATTCCATCGTATATAAGCATGTCATTTAATTTACTTCAATGTTGTAAATTTCAATTTACTTCAATGTTGTATATAGGCAGTCATCCGCCTCGTTTCACGACCCCCTAGGCACTAGGCAGTTATCCGCCTCGTTTGACGACCCCCCAGGCGCTTGGCAGTCACCCGCTCCATTTGGTGACTCCTAAGCAACAGACGATTTATTCTCCTCGCTTGGAGACTTCCAAACGTTTAACAACCTAGTCTCCACCTGGAGGCATACCTCGAAGCCCAACTAAAGACATGGTATGGCAGGATTTATTCAATTCAAGCATGTCCCAACACTCCTCACATGAACTCGGGGGACTTGATTGTCTGGGTCCATTCCCAAATGGGTGGGCCTCCTATTGAGGTTTTAGCCCATTGAATCCCCATTTGGGCTTCCGGGTAGAATGTTAACATCACCCATGGAGGCTCCTTTCCTCGTTCGTCTCATCCATAACAGACAAAAGAAAGTAAGATACCGCCAAAAAGGAGGGGAAGAATAATGTTATCCATAGATCCTATCGGGGGCTCAGGTTCGAGTTGGCTAGGGGCGCATGAAGGTCTCCTCTAATTGGAGCGTTAGATGGTAAAGGGGAGGACGGGCCACGTACTCCTGCTCACCAATGAGATCATCTCGTGAGGATAACCTCTCACAGCCACAAATAGGTATAAATAAGGACCATTCGCCTGGTAAATGAGGTAATCCTCAATCTCACACTTAAACCCACTATTGATTGCTCTCGATGAACTCTCACTTAGGCATCGGAGTGTCAATGCAGGGCACCCCATCTGCATTGTCACTTACCCTTGTTTTCCTCTTTTCTCATTCTAGGCGCTGGAAAACCACCTTGAGACGATCTGTTCGTTGGGACCCTTTCATTGCTTTTCGACGAACAAAAAGTTTCCATTGTCTATAAGCATGTCATTTACTTTACTTCAATGTTGTAAATTTCCATTTGCTTCTGTACTGTAAAGATATATAGTGAAAGCTGGTGTGTTCAGCCTTCGCCTATCTATTGAAAATAAGGGGAGGTTTTTACCCATAAAAAAACATCAATCAAACCTGCCCCATATCATAGAGGGAGATCTTTGATCAAACCTAATTAATACGCATAGGGGGAGATTGTTAGGCTTTTTAGTGCCTCAATTAAACCTGATAAGGATTTTTCATATTAGTCTAAGTCTGTTCTACAGTATACATAAATTGTATCTTGGTAATATCTCAAAACTGTCCTCATCAGTCAAACAGGTTTAACAGATTATGTGAAAGGTGTTCAAGTTTGTTAGACAGTTTTGACATAGTTAACTGTTCTGTTCTTTCCGAACAGAGTCTGTTCTTTGTGAGCAGGTTATACATTTACTGGAATATGTTTCCAAGTCTTTAAATAATGTTTTGACTGTCGGGATCAGCCTGGAGAATCAATACCAAAAGCAAAAAACAGAACTGCTATAACCTGCCAAAGTTATTCTGTTACATGAAGGCAAATGAGATATTTTAAAGGGTGACAGACCGTTTCTAATATTAAAATGGCTTTATAAGAAGGTTAAAGGTTGTAATTTCACTTGCTTTTTTGGAATAAAGATGGAACAACAAAATACAAAAGAACAAGACAAAGATTCTACAGTAAGAAGACAATTGTGACTTTTGTCAGACTTGTCGTCTTGCAGATTAGTGAGTTTGTCCTATTATGAATACATTCCCGCCTTTCTCCCCATCCAATGAAGAAGCTTCACTAAGATCTACCTGAGGACCTATATAAAGAAGCTTCCAAGGAGAGAGAAAGTGTGCACAACTAGAAGAGTATGTGTAATCCATGCATGCACGTTTAACTTGAACTTGACAGACAAACAACCAAGTGTAGTAAACCTTGTGTACGTTTTAGTAGACTTTCCATTGGCTTGGCAAAGAACGGTTCATATTGTCTAACAAGATTGTTAATCCTGTTATTCAGTGTAATACTGGGGCCATCATAGACGGTACACTAAGTTTTCCACATCTCTTTGGATGTCTTTAGTTTCTCCACCTGTTTGAACACATCATCAGGTAGAGATATCACTAAGTTGTTCCTTGCTTTTGCAATAAGAGCAACTAAACTCTTGTCTTCTTCAGACCATTGAGATTTGGTTTTCTCAATAGTCCTTGCTTCAGGAACAGCACCTTCAGTAGTTAGAGTGATGGTGGTGACAGAGAAGTTTTGATGATTGAATTTGGGAGGCTTGGCGATAGCAACATTGTCATCGTAAGAAGAGGAATTTGAAGCATAGTTGTCCATGGTGGGATTAAAGGAAGTAATATAAGAGATCTAGAGTTAATACACACTATATCTGCTCTAATACCACTTGTAGGTCCCAAAAGGTTATCTTAAATATCTAAAGAGAGACTGTTGAGTGGAGTGAATACAGTTAAAATAAATTCACACAAAATTTTCTCAATCTTTGTATGTTTATATTTACAAGTATGTTAGCTTTACAAATAAGTTTGGTTTGCGGAAAGTTCCAAACTGAGATTACAAAATGAGCAACCGGTTTCACTAATCTAAAACACATTCAGACTAGTTACAATGTAATGACTCACTCAGACTCACACAGACTCACTCACTGTTTAACACAATTATTGTTTAAATACAAGACTTAAATTGGTCAGCTTTAGGAATACTAAATAACTTTGTTGGCAAGTTCACTAAGAACAAGTTAGACACACTTTTCCTTTCGTCTCTTAAGTTGAAGTCAAACGTGCATGCATGTATTAACATATTATTCTTTTTTTGCACACATTCTCTCTCCTTGGAAGCTTCTCTATATAGTTTCCCAGATGGATCTTAGTGAAGCTTCTATATTGGATAGGGAGAAAAGCAGGAATCTCTCATAAAGAGACAAACTTGCTTTTCTGCAAGAGGACAAGTATGACAAAAGTCATATTTGTCTTCATACTACAAAATCTTTGTCTTGTTCCTTTATCTTCTGTTGTTCCAACTTTATCCCAAAAGACTAAGTCTACTTATATTTTTAACCTCCTTACAAAGCCATTTTGATATTAAAATAAGGTTTGTCACTATTTTCATATGTCTTATTTGCCTTCATGTAACATAATAGCTTTGGCAGGCTGTAGCAGTTTTGGTTTTCCGCTATGTCATGGATCTTCAGGTTGATCCCAACGTTCAAAACATTACATCAGGACTTTGAAACACATTCCAATAAGTGTGTAACCTACTCACAAAGAACATGCTTTGTTCACAAAGAATAGAACACTTAACTATCACAAACATGTCGAATGAACATCAACAGCTAAGACATAAACTATCAAACATGTTCTACTGATGAGAACAATTTTGACATTTCGCTAAGTTACAACCAATGTAACAGTGTATAACACACTAGACTTAGTTTTTCAAATCTTCATAAGGTTTTATTGAGGCATTAAAGAGCCTAACACTCTCCCCCTAATTGTATCAAACAAGTTTGATCAAAGATCTCCCGCTATGATATAAAACATGTATAATTCAGACTTTTTTGTGCCCAACAGCTTTCAGGCTTTGGCTACTAAGGGGTAAAGGAAGTAAAAATGGCATCCTTAATAGTCCAAAAGAAACTTGAGGAAGCTGCAAAAGGAGAGAATGAAGAAAAAAATAAGATGAGAGAAAGAAATGGCCTTTGTGGCCAATAAAATGGAAGTAAAGGCCTTATTGCTCAAAGGGAAACCAGTACACCACCACATCCATCAAAACACAACTTCACTTTAACCATGTTGCCAGAAAACATTTTCATGATATAACTTACAGAAGACTGGCTAGAGACACAATTGTCAAAATTGATCCTATTTCAAGTAAAATCCAACCTTGGAAGTTGCAGATCACAAAACATGGTGCTGAGGATCCAGATTTGAAGCCATATGAAGCTAGTGAGGTTGCAAAGTTGGGATACAGGGAGTGAATTAAGTTAACAATGACTCTAAGCCAATTTAAAATCTAAGACTGCTAAGAATGTGGTTTAGTCAAGAAGCTGATTGAAACGGTACAGAGTCTTGGTCTCATTCACAGAATGTGCTTCTACAACCAACTACAAGGTCAAGCCTAAAGGGAATAGAGGCAAAAATATACTGAGTTGGAGGAGATTTTGATGCTCATTGATTTTAGGTTCTATGCTACTGAGCTTAAAGGCTTGGATCAAACACTGGCAAGAGTGATAAAGGCTATTGAAGGCGTTTATATAGAAGAGCCTAAGGTAGGGATATTATTTGTGGATCCCATGTCTAAGAAGATGTGCTTTCAAAGGATGACACACATTAACTTAGCTGGTGTCAAGCAAATTATGGCTCTAAGGCTGATGCAATCTTTTCAAGATCATGTAGAGTGAATGTCTTCTATCCTTGTAGAGTTGGCAAAAAGGAAGAAAAGAGGAGAATTAGATGATCCAAACATGTTATTTGTGAAACATGAGGTTAAGGAGTTTGATATGAAGAGGGAAATTGTGGCAGGTTTGAAGCAAGAAAAGCTCCTCCTAGCTGCCACTAAATTGGAGAAAAAAGAGAAAAAGAGAAAAAAAAAAAAAAAGTAAATCCATTTGCACCAGGCTCTACACGTGTTGAAGAAATAGACTAAGTTTCTATTCAAGCTGGATGCAAGATGAAGAATGAAAGTTGGTCATCAGTTGACTAGTCTTACCATTGTTTGTCTCCTAACAAAAACAGTGCATTAGTTGTACTTGTAATTTGTGTTGTTTTTTACTTTGTGTACTTCCTTGTAAATGTTAGTTGTTTATAGATAGTTTTCATCATGTAATAGATGATCATGCACTTTACTTCAATATTGTAAATTTTAATATACTCTTGTATAGTAAATACATATAGTGAAAGTTGGTGCTCTCAGCCTTAGCCACATTATTGCAAATTAGGTGAGGTTATTAGGCACCAAAAGGCATCAATCAAACATGTTCTCTATCCTATGAGAAGATCTTTGATCAAACCTAAGTGATACACTTATGGGAAGATTATTAGGCTCATTAATGCCTCAATCAAACATGGTGATGATTTGCAATATAAGTCTAAGTCATTTGAACACTGTTACATAAGTTGTAACTTGACAGAAGGTCAAACTGACCTCATCAATTGAACAGTTTTGACAATTTATGTCAAAATTGTTCATATCTGTTGGACAGGTTTGACATAGTTAAGTGTTTTGTTCTTTGTGAACAAGTTATACACTTAAGGGGTGTTTTTCACGGAATTTGACGAAATCCAGCAGAAAAGGAATGAAAATTCCATTCGTAAACGTTGTTTGGTAGTAAATTTGATTGCAAAAGAAATCCCCTCTTAACAAAAGATTATATAGATGTAAATAATGGGCATTCCGTAGCATATAGTGGAAGAAAAAGAAAAGAAAAAATTACTCTCTTTTAACCCTAACCTCCTTCATTCTCGTTCTTCTTCTACAGCGTTCTTCTTTAACTCTAGCATCCATTCTCGTTCTTATTCTTCTTCTCTAACCTATGCTTCTTCTCTAACCAACGTTTCTCCTCTGATTGGTGCTTCTTCTCCGACCGACCCTTCTTCTCCGACCTGTGCTTTTCATCCCTTCTTCGACCGGTGCTTCTCTACCCTTCTTCTCCGACGGGTGCTTACCCTGTCACGTCTCCGCCTCTTCTTCTCTGTCGTAATTCATCTATATATTTATGTCTTGATATGGATGCTTCTGCTTTTGCTTCTCTTCCCTATCAAATGCTTTAAAAATGTTATGACATGGATGAAATGCTTTTGGTTTTGCATCTGTTCTTGGCCAAATACATTCGAGTCTCTAATTTTGGTAAAAAAAATTTAAAATAGATTTATGGATCAGTTGTTTTTGTTACAAAAATTTTGATTTATTGATGGATTTTTTGATTTGTATATTATGTTTCTGGTATGTATGAAATCTTTATGATTTATGAATGAAATTATAAAAAAATTTATAATTTGATATGTCATGTTTATTTGATATGTAACTTTTCTGATTTATAATGTTTTATGATTTATGGAATTTGAATTTCATTCTGTTTCGGCTAACCAAATAGGTAATAGTATTTGATTTCAAACAGATTTCATTCATTCCAAAATTTCATTCAATTTGAAAGATTCCAACTCTTCGGCAAACATTGTACGAACCAAACACCGTCTTATTGGAATGTGTTTCCAAGTCTTCATAAAAAGTTTTGAATGTTGGGATCAGCCTAAAGACTCAATACAAAGTGGAAAAGCGGACTTTCTAAAGTTTGCTAAAGTTGTTCTATTACATGAAAACAAAGAAGATATTTAAAAAGAGTGACAATATTTTCTTATATCAAAATGGATTTATAAGAAGTTTAAAATATATTAGTTGACATCTTCCTTTGGGATAAAGCTTGAACAACAAAAGACATAAGAACAAGACAAAGATCCTACAATTCAAAGACAAAATGTTTTTTGTCAAACTTGTCTTTTTGGATAAAAGTATGTTTGTCTCTTAGTGAGAAATTCTTGAGTTACTCTATTTCAAATGAATAAGTTTCATTGGGATTCAACATTAAGCCTATATAAAGAATGTTCCAAAGAGAGAAAATAGTTGAGTGATACTTGAGAGTTCATGCATGCACGTACTTTCAAGAATCACTTACTTCAACTTGAGTGACTAAAGCAAGATGTGTGTATGTTGTTCTAAGTAAACTAGTCCTCAAAGCTGTTCATTGTTCCCAAAGCTGATCAGTTAAGTCTTGTATCAAAAACACTAAGTGTGTTAAATAGTGAGTAAGTAAGTCTTAGTGAGTAATTTCATTGTACTAGTCTGAGTGTATATAGCTTAAATTAGTCAAACATGTCATTCGTCTATTATCTTAGATTGGATTTTTTTCGCAATCCAACTTGTTTGTAAAGTTAGCATACTTGATAATATAAACATACAAATATTAAGAAAAATCTGTATGATTTTGTTTAGATTGTATTTACTCCTCTCCCCTCTACATCTACTCTTGAGATACTCATATTTACTTTTGGGACTACATATTAATATACGATAAAACTTAATAATAAAATAGGATTTGAATAACTATAGCAAAAGTTTATACATACATACATAAATACATACATACATATATATATATATATATATATATATATATAATTTAATATTTACACCTATTTACATTATAATTGTTATTATATATATACATATGAGTGTTATAATGTTTCTGGGACGTCTTGTTACGTGTGTAAACAATGATGATGATGATGATGATGATGATGATGATGATGATGATGATGATGATGATGATGATGATGATGATGATGATGATGATGATGATGATGATGATGATGATGATGATGATGATGACGACGACGACGACAGTAATGAAACTTAATTTTCTTAAACTCATTAAATATTAGAATTTTTTCCTTTTTGGTTTAGTGAGATTTGGACATGAGAACCCGGTTATAATTAGTAAACCGGGTTTTTAAATACTGAGAAATCAGTTTCTAATGTCCAAATTTCACTAAACTAAAAACAAAAAAATTAACTTGAGAACTTTCATGAAAAAAATAACATGGAGGGAGAAAACGTAAAAACATGTTAGTTTTTTTTCATAATAAACCCATTTTCTAATATCTAAAAAGTTAAAATATAAAAGCTAATAAATATATAAAGAAAATAATAAGACAAAATTATTTGTGAGGCTCATTGTTGAAATAATTTTCAAAGTGTTATAAAATGACAAAAAAGGTGAATTTATAATTTACTTGGTCTTCCATGTACCAAGTTGACAAGCAATAGCATACACTACGTATGAAATGATGGTGTACAGTGAAGTTGGTATTTTTCATTGTGTATACATTGTCACACTCCGTTACCCCAGTTGGCAACGAAGCGTGACAAGTGCGGAAGCGTAACCATAATCAAATGAACGACCACTATATGGACGTTTTTTCAAAAACACATCGATTTGACTTCAAACATAAATATTGTTTTACATAACCGACATAAAGCGTAAGTAGTTCGCAAATTACAGAGATTTAAATACATAATTAAATTAACCAAAATAATGCAAATAAATCTCCGAGAGTTTGAAAAGTAATGCGACTCCAAAAGTACGGAAGTCTTGAAATACTTCTGATGCATTGCACTTGCCTTAATTTTCTGAAAACACACGCTAAAATACGTCAACAAAATTGTTGGTGAGCTCATAGGTTTACACGTAAATATGACTTGTATGGACATCAACAGTTGAGTTTAAATTTATAATATCATAAATTTCATATTATGTATTACATAAAAACCATCATGCAACCGAAACTTAATTATGAGTTTGCCCTGTGCAGTATTCTCATACATAATACCGTAATGTTGAATATATATGCACCCCTTAGCAGTTGGAGCGACCAACCTAGGTGGGGGACATTAATCCTGGTAGATCTACCCACAATATATTCACGCTTACAAATAAATGTAAATAACGGTTCATGATTTGACGGCCGATGGAACCACATGTGTAATACATAATAGAAATGAAGTAGTTTTTGTGTCCATATAAAACGTAGCATGTATTTCAACCACAAAACATAACAGTGTGAAAATAGGGGCTATGAAGACTCACCGAGAGTGCGATGGCAAAATATGCGCGTAAAATGCAAGTTTGTGATGATTGATGGGTGATGAACCGGATGTGATTAACCGAGCCCTAAATGATATAAGGGACTTAATAATTTCCCATATATGATAATATGTATATATAAATGTTTTTATGTCTTAAATCATCCGACATTACAAGTTTATAAATAAAACGCACTTAAAATGTCAAGTTTATATATATATATATATATATATATATATATATATATATATATATATATATATATATATATATATAATTTTCTAGCTTTTTGAAGGTTTTTCGGTCTACTTTGAGGTTGTTTTTGACCAAGTTTCAAAACGATTTAGGCTTTGGTTTTCTTAAACATAAAACTAATATATACAAAGAATTTTTAAAGTCAGAAACAGCCGTTTTTCGAGGTGTTTAGGTTAGAGAAAAAGCTCGTTAAAAACCATATGTTGGCCATTTTTGAGCTGTCAAAGTTTCGGGTTCCCAAACAATATCTGGGGGTTCTAAACTCTATAATAAATTATGAAAACTTCCAGATTTTTAGTTAAGACATAGATCTAACTTTTTAGATAAGAATCAACTCATTTCGTTAAGTTATGAATTAGTTATGATTTTTCAAAGTCGACGTAACATTTCTGCCGAAAATCTGGAGTTTTATAAACTTGAAACAACTTGTGATTCTTGTTGTTTATTCAAAAACTACTTGTATGAAAAGTTATAAAACACATTTATATAACTTGTTTTCATAATATTTACACTTACATGATGTGTTTATATATTTATAAACACATTTGAAGAAAACAACTTAAAAACAAAACTAATGATTTATAAACTTGAGTTTTTATGAAACTTGTTGTTGTTGGTGATTATATATTATGCAAGACATATATAAACATTAATATAAGATGTTATGAGTTGGTATTTATACTTTGATGAAATATAAGAATGCAAATGAGTAGAAGGTGGATCTTCAAAGGTTGCACCAAGAACACTTTGCAAATGAAGAACATTTTGAAAGAAAAATTGTGTGTTGTGTGGCCGGTTTTGAAGAGAGAAAAGAAGAGATTTTGGTGTGAATGAAATGAAATGGTTTGGTCTCTATTTATAGGCAAATGAGGAACTCTTGCAATTATGAAAAGCATGGAGGTTTGATGTTGTGTGCACTTTTAAACAAAATGATGTTGTTTAAAGTAGAATGATTTTTGTAATAAAATAATGAAGCCAACCTCTAGTATTGTACTAGAGGTGGCCGGCCCCTAGGGGTGTATTTACGGTGTATTTTACTTTTTTTTTGTATAAATGTATTTAGAATGTATTCTTGTATTTCTCCTTTTTTTTGTAAATTCATAAATACTTTTGGATGCATTGTTTTAATGAATTGTTTTAGTCTTGCATAATTAATGTTAAGTAAGTGTATTAGTGTATGATTAGTGTCACTAATCATAATTTAATTATGTACTTAGTTGAATTAATCCATCATATCGTAAATCGATCGGCTTAATTGATTTCCCGATTCATCGCACCGATGATTTTATTCTAATTGAGTTGAATTTCCTTATGAACATTGTTAATCACTTTGAATAATTGCTAATGACCACTGATTAGGTTATAATTGGCTAGTAAATACTGATTAGGACATAGTTGCTAACCTGGTTTAATGTCGGATGTTACAGTCTCCCCCTGTTAAGGGAATTTCGTCCCGAAATTAGCTCGTGTTCTCCACTGCTTGAGTATTCTAGAACAGATGAGGGTATTTTTCCCGGAACTGATCTTCGCGTTCCCATCTAAACTCTGGACCTCGTTTAGAGTTCCATCTGACTTTTATTATCGGGATTCGACTGTGCTTTAGTTTCTTGACTTCTCGGTCCATTATTTCCACGGGTTGTTCAATGAAGTTCAACTTATCATCTAGCTCCAGCTCGTCCATGGGTATAACAAGTGTTTCATCAGCTAGGCACTTCTTAAGGTTGGATACGTGGAAGGTATTATGAACATTACTAAGCTCTGGGTGCAGATCGAGTCGGTAGGCTACCGGGCCAATTCTTTTGGTGATCTTGAATGGTCCGATATAACGAGGATTGAGTTTTCCTCGTTTCCCAAAACGGATTATTCCTTTCCAAGGCGAGACTTTCAACATTACTTGATCTCCCTCTTGAAATTCCAAATCCTTCCGTCGAACATCTGCATAGCTTTTCTGCCGATCCCGTGCGATCTTTAATCGGTTCCGAATCTGGACTATCTTTTCTGTAGTCTCCTGGATGATCTCAGCCCAACAAAGCAGTGACCGACACTTTCGCCCATAAAGTGCCTCGAATGGAGCAGTCTTAATACCCGAGTGATATTTGATATAGGAAAACTTAACTAATGGCAGGTGCCTGTCCCAACTTTTTCCAAAGTCGATAACACATGCCCTTAGCATGTCCTCCAATGTCTGAATCGTTCTTTCACTCTGACCATCCGTCTGCGGATGATAGGCCGTGCTCATGTCCAGGCGCGTACCCAACGCCTCTTGTAACGATTGCCAAAATCTTGTTGTGAACCGGCTGTCCCTGTCTGATATAATTGATACAGGAACTGCATGCCTTGAGACAACTTCTTTAAGATTGATCCGGGTTAACTTATCTATCTTATCAGTCTCCTTGATTGGCAAGAAGTGTGCAGTCTTTGTGAGTCGGTCCACAATCACCCAAATGGTGTGATAACCTCCAGAAGTCTTTGGCAACTTTGTGATGAAGTCCATGGTTATATTCTCCCACTTCCACTGCGGTATTTCCGGTTGAACCAACAACCCTGATGGCTTCTGGTGCTCAGCCTTAACTTTCAAACACGTTAAGCATTTGCTGACATACGTAGAAATGTCAGCCTTCATGTTTGGCCACCAGTACATTTCCTTCAGGTCGTGATACATCTTATCTGACCCTCGGTGAATAGCATATCTTGTTTTATGCCCTTCATCCATGACCAGCTTCCTCAATCCTCTTAATTTTGGTAGCCAAATTCTGCCCATGAAGTACTGATATCCATCTGTCTTGATTTCAAACTGTTTATCCATTCCTCTCAAGGCTTCATCTAGCAGATTTCCCTCCTTGACTGCTTCTTCTTGTGCCTTGCGGATTTGAGAGTTCAAGTTTGACTGTATAGTCATGACCAAAGCTCGCACTCTCAAGGGTTTAACTCGTTCCTTCCGGCTCAAGGCATCAGCTATAACATTTGCCTTACCCAAATGATAACGGATCTCGCAGTCGTAATCGCTAAGCAGCTCAACCCAGCGTCGTTGCCTCATGTTTAACTCTTTCTGGTTCAGAATATGATGAAGGCTCTTGTGGTCTGTAAACATCATGCACTTAGTTCCGTAAAGGTAATGCCTCCATAATTTGAGAGCGAATACCACAGCTCCAAGCTCTAGGTCGTGAGTCGTGTAGTTCACCTCATGAACTTTAAGTTGCCGCGATGCATAAGCGATAACCTTGTCTCTTTGCATTAACACACAACCCAATCCATTGTGTGAGGCATCGCAGTAAACAACAAAATCTTCTGTCCCTTCTGGTAAGGACAAAATAGGTGCACTACACAACCTTTGCTTCAACAGTCGGAATGGCGTTTGTTGTTCTTCACCTCGGTTGTACTTTATGTACTTTCGAGTTAATTCCGTCAAGGAACCAGCTATCTTCGAGAAGTTTTCAATGAATCGCCTATTATAACCGGCAAGACCAAAGAACTGATGGATTTCGGTGGGAGTCTTAGGAGTTGCCCAGTTCTTAATGGCCTCAATTTTTTATGGGTCTACCTGAATTCCTTGGCTATTGATCACATGACCTAGGAATTTGACTTCTCGTAGCCAAAATTCACACTTAGAGAATTTGGCGTACAACTGTTCCTTCTCTAGGAGCTCTAAAATCAACTTCAGATGCTGCTCATGCTCCTCCTTATTTCTGGAGTAGATAAGGATATCGTCTATGAACAGTATTACAAAGTTGTCCAAATACGGTTTACACACTCAATTCATAAGGTCCATGAATACGGCTAGTGTGTTGGTCAAACCGAATGGCATCACCTGAAATTGGTAATGTCTTTAACGAGTTTTGAACGCTGCTTTAGGTATATCTTATTCCCGAACTTTTACTTGGTGATAACCGGATCGCAGATCAATCTTAGAGTAAAAACTAGATCCTTGGAGTTGATCGAATAAATCGTCGATTCTAGGGAGAGGGTATCGGTTTTTGATCGTTAACTTGTTCAGCTCTCGGTAATCGATGCACATCCTAAAGGATCCGTCCTTCTTTTTGACAAATAAGACCAGAGCTCCCGAAGGTGAGGAACTTGGTCGGATGAATCCTTTGTCCAACAGTTTTTGTAACTGATTGGATAATTCTTGCATCTGGCACGGTGCCAATCGGTAGGGTGCTCGTGCAACAGGTGCAGTCCACGCACCAAGTCAATCTGAAATTCTACTTGCCTAGTTGGTGGAAGTCCAGGCAAGTCTTCAGGAAACACTTTTGGGTAGTCACGAACTACCGGGATTTCTTCGAGTCGCTTCTCCTTCGACTCCTTTTATACTAGCTGAACTCACTGCTTGACAAACTCTTCGAAGGCATTTCAGCGTTCTTAGACCAGAGATGACGTTCACCTGGAGATTCTTTCTTTCTCCTTGGACCGTAAGGACTTTCTGTTTCTTAAGTGGTATTCTTACGACTTTCTTGCCACATAAGATTTCGTCATGGTTGTCTGACAACCAATCCATACCAATACCTACATCGAAGCTTCCAAGTTCAATAGGCATCAAGTTTATCTTAAAGGGATGATCTGCCAATTTTAGTGTGCACTCCTTAATTATACTATTTGCTTCAATCAACTTTCCGTCCGCTAATTCTACGGCATAAGCATTTTCTAATGGGGAAAGAGTGACATTCAATTGTTCACTAGACTTAGCAGATTTAAAACTTCTATCAACCCCAGTATCAAATAACACATAAGCATACATATCATTAAGAAGGAATGTACTCGTTACTACGTTGGGATCTTGATGGGCATCGCCTGCTCCTAACACGAAGGCTCTCCCTTGAGCTCCACCACCGTTCCTTTTCTTGGGACAATCCTTCTTGAAGTGCCCAGTGTTCCCACATTCGAAGCAGCTCATTCGCGTGCCACTGCTGCCTCCGTTGGTGTTAAACTTACAGTCTTGGGTCAGATGACCGAGCTTCTTACATTTACCGCAAGGGGTTGGACAGGGACCTACGTGATGGTAGGTGCATCGTTACACCATGGTTTGGGGCCGGTACAGCCCTTCCTTGGCTCAGCCCCGGCGACAAAAGCCTTGATGGTTTCGGGCTTTTTGGACTGTGAGCCCGAACCTTTCCCTGATTTATCTTCCCATTTCCTTTTGTTTTCTCCTGCTTTGGCATCATTCCTTCGGGCCACTTGGTCCATCAAGTTATTCGCCATTCGGATGGCGCTCTGGATTGTGGTTGGGTTGGAGGCGGTGACATTCCCTTGAATTTGGGGGGCGAGTCTCCAAATGTAGCGCTCAATACGCTTGTATTCCGGAGTGACCATATGTGGGCATAGCAGACTCAACTCGTGAAAACGGTTGGTGTACCCAGCTACATTCGTTCCCTTCATAGCCAGATTCCAGAACTCTGACTCCATCTTTTGCAGTTCGTTTCTCGGGTAATACTCATCTGTCATCATTTGTTTTAACTCGTTCCAGGCGAGTTGGTAAGCTGTATCAATCCCCACAAACTGAGCATATGAATTCCACCATGTCAAAGCGCCATCTTGAAGAGTGTGGGTTGCGAACTTGACCTTCTCATCCTCGATGCAACCACTAACGCGGAACACAGATTCCAGTTTCTCGAACCAGTGAACTAGTCCGACAGCGCCTTCGGTTCCATTAAAGTATCAATGCTTACAGCTTAAAAATCCTTTGATTCCACACCCTTTCTGGGTTGAATCAGACCTTCCCGTGGTGCGACTAGCTCCTCCGTCGCCGTTTGCGGTGCTATTGCGGTTGGTTTCATAAGTGGCTATAGCTGCTGCCACTCGTTGTGGGACCAGTTGCTCTATCTCGGCGGTGTTCATGGCTCTCTTTTGCGGCATTATCTTAAAGTTTAAAGAAAAGAGCATAGTGTAAGAAGTTGAGTCTTAAAGATTTAAATTTTTCTTAGGGCATAGTTCTATAATCATCAAACACAGATTCATAAATAACTTGCAATTTTCATTAATCATTCATAATTTCTTACATCGGGGCGGGCTATTTCCCAAAAAATTTTAAACCTACACTATTACATAATAATTTCCTAACATTACAAAGATAGGGGGATACTAGGTGTGGGAGTGATCGGGGGTCTCTCCCTTTTCTAGTGCATTGAGGCATTGTGACAGCTCCTCATTACGGGCCTCGCTCTCGACTAGTCGCTGCCGAAGCTCCACCAGCCCGTCCTGTTGAACAGCGAGGGCGTACTGGTTGGCCCAGTATAGGTTGGAGTTTTGCAACTCCTCCCGCTCTATACGAGCAGTCATCTATCCAATGTCTTGGTTAAGCAACCGAATTTGGAGGTCGTGTCGTGAAGACCTTGCTACCAAAAGAGGTATGGTCTGATCGGCTAGCTCTTGAGTGAGTGGTGGGGTAGGTGCGGAGGATGGTCCTCCGATCTCAAAGTGGGAGGGTATTCCCTCCTCCCGTCTCCACTCTTGGAGGGTCTCGGGCATCCAGCCCCATCTACGGGTGTTTGCCCGTCGCTGCTGTGGTGGTGAACTTGGTTGGGGAGCCGGGATTTGAATGGTTTCCCGTCTCGGTATGATTACCCTCTTTCGAGGTGTAAACATCATCTTTGGGCCGTTGGGGTGGGGATGGTACGGTTTGAATGATGGAACCTCAGGGTGATATGGTGTGTAGGAGGGGATCACCGGGGGTGGTGGATCCTCTCCGGTTTCGTCTTCTTCCATGGGCTCCTCTTCTGATTCCTCCATCGGCTCCTCGGAAGGACCCTCTTCTTCAGACGGTTCTCCTTCGGTGAAAACCTCCATGACTTCGGGGCTCATGGGGGTGTACTCATCCTCAGAATCGGACAAGATGATGATGGTGTTGTTTGACATGTCTCTGCTATCAAGGTTCATTTATAGTCTTTTAGTTAGTTACAAAATATTTTCAAATAAATTCAGTAAAACTTAAGTGTAGTTATAGTCTAGGGTACTAATGCAACCTAGTTCACTATAACTATGGCTCTGATACCAATCTGTCACACCCCGTTACCCCGGTTGGCAACGAAGTGTGACGAGTGCGGAAGCGTAACCATAATCAAGTGAACGACCACTCTGGACGTTTTCAAAAATACATCGATTTGACTTCGAACATAAATATTGTTTTACATAACCGACATAAAGCGTAAGTAGTTCGCAAATTACAGAGATTTAAATACATAATTAAAATAACCAAAATAATGGAAATAAATCTCCGAGAGTTTGAAAATTAATGCGACTCCAAAAGTACAGAAGTCTTGAAATGCTTCCGATGTATTGCACTTGCCTTAATTTCCTGAAAATACATGCTAAAATACGTCAACAAAATTGTTGGTGAGCTCATAGGTTTACACGTAAATATGCCTTGTATCGACATCAACAGTTTAGTTTAAATTTATAAAATCATAAACCATGTTATGTATTACATAAAAACCAATCATGCAACCGAAACTTAAATATATATGCACCCCTTAGCAGTTGGAGAGACCAACATAGGTGGGGGACATTAATCCCGATAGATCTATCCACAATATATTCACGCTTACAAATAAATGTAACTAACGGTTCATGATTTGAGAGCTGATGGAACCACATGTGTAATACATAATAGAAATGAAGTAGTTTATGTGTCCATATGAAAACGTAGCATGTATTTCAACCCCAAAACATAAAAATGTGAAAATAGGGGCTATGAAGACTCACCGAGAGTGTGATGGCAAAATATGCGCGTAAAATGCAAGTTTGCGATGATTGATGGGTGATGAACCGGATGTGATTAACCGAGCCCTAAATGATATAAGGGACTTAATAATCTCCCATATATGATAATATGTATATATAAAGGTTTTTATGTCTTAAATCATCCAACATTACAAGTTTATAAATAAAACTCACTTAAAACGTCAAGTTTATATATATATATATATATATATATATATATATATATATATATATATATATATATATATATATATATATATATATATATATAAATTTTCAGCTTTTCGAAGGTTTTTCAGCCTACTTTAAGGCTGTTTTTGACCAAGCTTCAAAACGATTTAGGTTTTGGTTTTCTTAGACATTAAACTACTATATACAAAGAACTTTTAATGTGAAGAACAACCATTTTTCGAAGTGTTTAGGTTTGGAAAAAAGCTCGTTAAAAACCCTATGTTGGTCATTTTTGAGCTGTCAAACTTTCGGGTTCCCAAATAATATCTGGGGGTTCTAAACTCCATAATAAATTATGAAAACTTCCAGATTTTTAGTTAAAATATAGATCTAACATTTGAGACAAGAATCAACTCATTTCGTTAAGTTATGAGTTAGTTATGATTTTTCAAAGTCGTCTCAACATTTCTGCCGAAATTCCGTATTTCATAAACTTGAAATGACTTGTGATTCTTGTTGTTTATTAAAAAACTAGTTGTATAAATGGTTATAAAACATATTTATATATCTTGTTTTCATAAAATTTACACTTACATGATGTGTTTATATCTTAACTACTAATAATGCATTTAGATGCTCACAAGTTATAATGCATAAGGTAAAACCAAAGATAACACAATCTTGAATTTTAAGACATACAAGTCTTATTGCATGATGTACAACTCTTTAATGCATTCAAATCTATACTGCAATAAAATTTAAATCGTTTGCACATTCCATTCAAATCATTTTGAATTTTAAGAGACTATATTGAAAACACAAAAAGCATATTGGAAAAGGACACCTTGAAAAACCCCCAAGAATACAAAACGTTGGAAACCCCAAGACTTCTTGGATTGAAAGGTTCTATATCTCTGTGTATTGATAACCCCTCTCCATTTCTCCCTTGTTAACGAAAACAAAGTACTTATACCAGTACAACTGCGAAGGAGGTGAATCAATGTCGGAGGCGAGATCTATCGTCGATGAGATGAGAAATTGCGAAGACATATTTATGAATTTCGTAGCAGCAAACTCGACGAATGTTGGGCCTGTTCTTGTTGAAGCTAAATGGTTGAGGGATTGGGGAAGTGTTTGATTTTCCACATGAGCAAAGAAGTGTGCATGGCAGCCCTTTCTAGACATGCAAACATCAATCCGGTTATCACCTCAACCAGTTAGTTTTCTTATCATCCCTACCTTCAACTATACACAAATCACTTGGATGTCAGCATGCATGCATGAGCATCTTCTATTCCTGAACTGCAGTTATATTTGGTATATGAATATCATCATGGAACCTTTGGGTGTGTTTAATAGTTGTTTTAGTTCTCGGTTTTGGTATATGAATATCATCATACAACTGTACTTGATCATATTACTTGCACATGATCAACCTAACATAAGAAGTTTCGTTTCAGATAGAAAGTGAATAAGTTGCTAAAAATCACCGATGGTTTGCTTAGCATGAATGATACTAGCTATATTGTTCTTCTCGTTTGTATGCTATTTGAATAGCTAGCAACTATGATTAATTAATGTCTTTATGTAGTGTGGAATGTGTTAGAGAAAGAGAACAAGGAGTTCTTTGAGTCGTTTTCGCAATCTCAATCATCATACGGAGCAAATAGAATGTCCGAAGCAGAGATTTGCGAGTTGATTCAGTAAATGATATCAGACGATCAATCAAACTCTGACAAGGACGACGACCAAGTAATTACCAAAGAAATGTTTTTATTATAACATATGCCATACATATTTCGTAAAGTATTATGGCTGAATTTTAAGAGGTACAAATTGTTGGTCCATCATTTGTTCTCATTATATGTTAAAAGTATAATTTATGTCAGGTGCAAGTTAATTATTAACTGATCCTATATTTTGGGCTTAAGTGTTTCAGCAGCCAAAGAGCTATGTAACCACATATATTGTGCAGATTAGTTTTCATTTGAAGTGGTGGCTACAAGGGTAAATAAGGTTCTCCATGTGGGTATTTTTGTCTTTTTCTGCACTACCTATATGATGTCTTTTTTTGCAACGAAGCCCCTGGAAAGAAAATTATAATATATAATTTTCTTGGTTTCTTCCTGTCTTGTCTTTTTCTTCCTACATTATATATTTGTAGGCTTTGTTGTACAGATCTGATTTAGATTTTTAGTTTGAATTGCAAGTTATTGAGAGAGTCATCTTTCACCTGTTGGTGCTAAGGATTCACAAAGAGTGTTAGTGAGGTTTGATTGTAAGGTCTAGAGTGGTCTTTGGACCGGTTGTAATTTAGGTTAGTTAATGAAGTTTATTGTATACACTACTACAAAATAACCCTTTTACCCCGGTTAAATAAGCAATAGACCCCGGTTCTTTAACCGGGGTAGAATGGGGGGTAGGTAGTTGGTATACGTCATAGACCCCGGTTTTATAACCGGGGTAGATAAGCCTTTAACCCCGGTTCCTTAGCATTCAACCGGGGTAGATAAGTATTATAAAAAACTGGAAAATTATAAACCTGCATTTTCAACCCAGGTTTATTAGAAGAAAACCGGGGTAGAAAGTAGAATTTTTTTTTTTTTAACACTGCAATGCAGGTACCATTTCCAGTTCTATTTCCAGAATTCAGAGATGCTAACAAACTGCTGCTTAACAGCTTCATAACTACCATAAATTGAACAGTGATAGTATAATAAAATGTAATACATACAAAATTAGCAAAACCACATATCGTTTGTAACCCAAATCATGCTAAAACAATCTTAAACATGAAACACGTCCACTAATTTCTACTCCGCGGTGCCTTCTTCTAGTTGCATACATGCAAACTGTAATTCATCCAACGGTCCAACCAAGCATCCACATACTACACAAAAAAATTGATTTAATGTAACATCGCCAAAGAATAAAGTCTACAAGTACCATAAAATTGGATTTCACTAACTATAACTTCTATAATTCCATCAACATGGCAATGATTACTAATCTCATCAAGACAATAATATATTGAATCCATGTTTTGTAGTCACTAAAGAATGTTATACAACAAACTAATCTTTAACTTTGGATATACGTTTTTAACTTTGCAATGATTTGTTTCGTCATCCTTCGGCTAAAACAAAAGAAAACATACCTTATCAACTTTGCAAATAGACAGCCCAAAAGTGTTGAAGCCAAACATCAACAATATTGTCCAACTCAATCGACCGAAAAGGCATTACGCTTTTCCAAGGAAGCTATATATACAAGTTAAAGTTATTAATAACTGATTTGAACAAATGATATGGTTTACCCATAAAGACAAGACTTGACAAAATCAATGACTTACTGTTTTGGGAAAATCATATTGTCCATGAATTCATGAATCCAACGCATCACATAATAACCACACTCCCAACCGGCCGTTTGTTGATTGCACTACAATTTAACATAAATTTATAATTTATACATATGTTAGACTCTAATCAATTTTAGTATATATATACACACACACACACACACACACACACACACACAAGATAAAGGGATTAATATGATTTACATTGACTAATGTCCATCTCATCTCAATATTGCCCGGTTCGTCTTTATAAGATTCAAGTGCCCTACAAAGAAAATAACCAATAAGAGGTTAACAGTTTTGGTAACAAATGTAAATCTAATACCAATTTAGTAACATTAATAACAACTAATAAGGTTTCACCTCTCAATATGTGACGTAAGTTGATACGTAGACGCTGTCTTGTTGCCTTTCATGGAATCCAAAATGAACCCCCATTTGTATCGAGGGACAATAATGTACAATATCCAATGATCACTGAGGTAAGATTTAAGAATAGTTTATTATATATGATGAACATATAAATCATATAACAATGAAGATAATAGTATTAAAGTACCCTTGCCAAAACGGTGCAAGAAACAATGATTTTGTTTTTTGAAATCTCATTGTTTCAAGCAAGTAACTTTGGACACCATCTGGATTATCATTACACTCAGTTGATTGAACACTAGCTGGGTTAAAAAAAGCGCATTTATTTTTCTTAGATTGTTGCCGCGCCATTATATCATCCAATGCCCTACGAACATACAATATATATAATAAATTAATAAAAGTGAATAGAAAGATGTGCTTATGAAAATACAAGAAGCAATAAAAAACTTACCTTAAGAGCCATATTATGATGGTAATATCGACCCATCCCCCCGTCATTAAATCCAATATGTCAACCGGCAAGAGAGTGAATTCATACCCATTCTTTCCAAAGACCCCCGACTCTACAATGGCATCAAACCATTCGGTAGGATCCTTCCGTGACATAATCTTCTTATATGTTGCTTGAGTAAGAGACGACTTCTTTGAAATGATATTATATTTACTCTTCAAGAACATCAAAGTTTCCACTTTCAATCTCTTTGACTGGGCATACTCCTGTATATTTATAGTTTTATCAAGAGTTTTTTAATATTGAATCATATATCAAGTAAAAGGTTATAGTTTTTACCTTTTCATTAGAATTTCTTCCCAGTGGTGTTGAAACCATTGGTTGAGCATGTGTGTCTATGCTCTTAGAGACCTATTAACAAATTACATTTATATGTATGTAATTACGCAATACTAAAAAAGTATATTGTAAAAAAGTCTCAAGATGTACCTTAGAAAAATCTATTTTATCACGTGGCCACTGAATAAAAGAGTGCAATGACTGATGTAGTGTGGCAAATTCTTCGGTTGGCACCGGGAGAGGCAACTCTTTATATGTAGATATCACTCGATCTACCTGAACTTTGACATAACTTTTACCGACAGAAACACCATGTACTACTCCATCTCTTGCCGGATACACCATTCCCATTGCACAAATGATCTTCTTTTGACCATCAGGATGCAACATTGAGCATTTGGTAGGCTCCTATAGTTAAAATTAGCATTATAAATTTTTAAAACACACATCATATAATGAATAATAAGCACAATTACCTGTATCTCACTAAAATCATCAAAATCATCATGGTTGTGGGTGGAGCCAACACTACTTCTTCTCATGTAATTAGGAGGAACGACCATTAACACAGAATCAGGTTTGGGATGAACTTGCAAAGACTCAACCAGGGGACTTATGAGAAATAGAATGCGACCATTGTACTTTCCCCCAATAAGTAAGCTTATTTAAGCTACTGGACTTAAATCAGAAAACTTACAAGATTGAGACAACCAGTTCGATTGAGAGTCGATTGAGAGTCGATTGAGATTCCCCCAATAAGTAAGCTTATTTAAGCGAAGTAGCGTAGTTCGATTGAGAGCCGATTGAGAGTCGATTGAGAAGTACCGTGCGTGATGGAGCGAAGTAGCGTACTGTAACCTAGTTCGATTGAGAGTCGGTTGAGAAGTAGCAGGTCCAGGTCGATTGAGAAGCAGCGAAGAGTGATGGAGCGAAGAGTACTGTAACCTAGGGAGGGAGATGAAAATTAAAAGCAGGAAATGAAAAGAAATTTAACCTAAGGAAATACATATTATTAGTTTAAATATAATTTTATGCAACAATCTTTCAATTTAAGTTGTTAAAAATAAGGAAATATATATTATTATTTTCAGAATAAATATATATATAAATATATATATATATATATATATATATATATATATATATATATATATATATATATATATATATATATATATATATATATATATATATATATATATATATATATATATATATATATATATATGATTTTATGCAACATTCTTTGAATTGAAATGTTTAAAACTAATAAATTATAACTAATTTTAATTGCTTATAATGAAATGGCCGGGGACTTACTTTCATAGAGCATGACATCCAGGAATCCATAATCCTTCATTGTGATCGGATCTTAAATAAGCAGTATCAAGAATATCTTCATTGGTAGATGGAATACCGATAGAAAATGGAGGTAACTCATCAAATTGGTCATATTCGTCTTCATCAACAACATTCTCAACACCAATTATACGTCGTTTACTGTGGAGGACAATATGGCATCTTGAATCACTAGGATCCTCAACAAAAAATACTTGTGTTGCTTGTTTTGCTAGAATGAAAGGCTCAGATGCATATCCGCTTGTAGAAAGGTTGACAATGGTGAAACCATCACTATCCACTTTAACACCTCGTTCATTCTCGACCCATTTACACTTGAACAATGGTATTGTGAATGATTCATAATGCAATTCCCAGATTTCATTTATGACCCCATAGTACGAGGTTTTGGCAATCCTCGCCCTTTCATCATGATTCCCTCTCGACACCTCTGTCGTTGCGGCGATTAAAGTAACTCCGCTATTTTGCAATGTACTTATTTCATCTTGTTTTTTTGTGTAAAAAGTATATCCGTTAATGTCATAGCCTTGGTATTTTGTCACAATATATTGTGGACCATACCCCAATTGTTGTACCGTTCTGTCAACATTATTTTTAACAAGCTCTGATCTCACCTTATCTTTCAACCAATTTAAAAAAGTCTTATTATGCTCGGTTGCCACTCTTTTCTCAGTCCACTTGATGTTTCTTTCCTTTAACAATGACATGTGCTCATGTATATATGGAGCAATAATCGTCATATGTTGTAAGACTGTAAAATGTGCTTGGTTGAAATCTGCTAGTATTGGCGTCTCTACACTTTTTCCAATCGTCCCAACCCCTTGTAGTCGACCCTCATGTCGAGATTGCGGTACACCGACATTTGGAACACCTTTCATGTAATCTGTACAAAAACCAATCACCTCTTCAGAGGAATACCCTTCTATGATACTGCCCTCTGGTCGATATCGGTTCCTTACATACCCTTTTAAGAAACCCATATACCTCTCAAATGGATACATATATCTTAAAAATACAGGCCCGCAAGCTTTGATTTCTCCCACGATATGTGATATAAGGTGAACCATGACATCAAAAAAAGAAGGTGGAAAGTACATCTCCAACTGACAGAGAGTCATGATGACATCACGTTGCCAAGAATCCAACATTTCAGGATCAATCACTTTGGAATGAATCATGTTGAAAAACAAGCAGAGTTTAGTTATCGTGTGTCGGATGCGGTCTGGCAATATTCCACGAATTGCAATAGGAATCATTTGTGTCATTAAAACATGACAGTCATGAGACTTCATTCCAAGCAATTTCAAATCTTTCATCGACACTAGTTTCTAATGTTAGCAGAATAGCCTGATGGAACCTTCACACCATGCAAACATCGACAGAATTGAGTTTTTTCATTTTTTGACAGGGTATAACATGCTGCAGGTAGAAAAGTGCGCCTTCCATCATTCTCAACAGGAGCAAGCTCGGGTCGAATTCCCATTTCAATCATGTCCTTTCTAACATTAACCCCATCCTTTGTTTTGCCTGGAATGTTTAACAACAAACCTATCAAACTGTCACATACGTTTTTCTCGATATGCATAACATCATGACAATGTCGGACTTCTAAATGCTTCCAGTATGGCAAATCCCAAAAAATTGATCTCTTTTTCCATATATTCTTGGGAGGAGTTGTACCATGTTTTCCTAACACAATGTTTAAACTTGCAACTCGGGAAAATACAGTCTCTCCATCCAATGGTGGCCTTATCACATCATACTCATTCTTACCGTCAAATACCTTCTTTTGTCTGCGATATGGGTGATTTCTTGGAAGTGATCTTCGATGTCCCATGTACACCATTTTTCGGCAATTCTTCAACCACAAGGAACGTGTATCATCTTCACAAACAGGGCATGCTTTTCCTCCTTTCGTGCCATATCCTGACAGATTGCCATACGCTGGGAAATCACTTATGGTGCAAAAAATCAAGGCACGCATTCGAAAAGTCTCCTTTTTGTATGCATCATACACTTCAACACCCGGACTCCATAACATTTTCATGTCATCGATTAACGGAGCCAAATACACATCAATGTCATTGCCGGGTTGTTTTGGACCTTGAATCAGTAATGACATCATGATATATTTTCGTTTCATGCATAACCAAGGCGGTAGATTGTAGATGCACAAAAGAACCGGCCATGTACTGTGACGGCTGCTCATGTTTCCAAACGGATTAATTCCATCTGAACTAAGTCCCAGTCGTATATTTCTCAATTCGTCACCGAATTCTTCAAAATCAGCATCGATATTCCTCCACTGAGGAGAATCAGCAACATGTCTTAACTTTCCATCATTTTTACGTTCTTCTTTATGCCAACGCAACAATTTTGCATCTTTGGCATTTGCAAATAATCGCTTCAATCTTGGCACGATGGGCAAATACCACAACACTTTAGCAGGGGGTCCATTCTTCGTCACATTATTGTTTTCTTTTCTTTGTTTATTATGTTTGTACCTAGATGCACCACATATGACACACTCATCTAGGTTTTCATATTCGTTTCTGTACAATATACAATCATTTCGGCATGCATGTATTCTTTCAATTTCCAATCCCATTGGACACATCATTTTTTTCGCTTGGTATAATGAAACTGGCAATTCGTTATCTTCTGGAAGCATGTCATGCACGATCTCTAACAGACTTGTGAAACTTTTATCACTCCAACCATTGTTAGCTTTTAAATTAAACAATTTCAAAACAGCAGAAAGTTTGGTGAAATTCGTACAACCAATGTACAATGGTTTTTCTGAGTCGTCAAATAATTCTTGAAATTTATCATGATTTTTCTCAGCAACATCATCCTCCAAATCATGTAACATGTCATCTAAACGGTCATGATCATCGTCATTGATCAAATTAACATCATTAAAATCATTAAATTCACGATCTGCAATCGAGATACTTGTAGATAATAATTCACCATGTCGTGACCAACAAGTATATCGTTCCATAAATCCATGAACTATCAAATGTCCTCTAACATCATTAGAATCTTCTAACAAACAGAAATTTTTACAAACTTGACAAGGACACCAAATTCCACTTTTTCCATTATTGAGACGATCTTTTTCAGCAACTTCTATAAAACCAGATAAACATTTCCAATATTCGGCTGAAGCACGTTCGATATTGTACATCCATCTGCTACGATCCATCTGAATTTAGAAAAAAACATTACTCAATACATTGTATGCATGCATGATATGAGTACATATGAATTGGTTGCGGGTGGTCAATCCTAACCCACTTTTTGAATACTCTGCCTCATATGTGAATGCGTATTAACAAATTGACTATTTAAAAAAAACCGGCAGCATTTCCCCATAACTCCACAAGTATGCGCATATAAACGCAACCCGTAGGAGTAAAGGGAAATGTGTACCGATTTTTCCTAAATACTCAATCTGTTAATACACATTCACATCCTAAATCAGACACAGTATTCAAAAGGCAGTCCCAAAACGGGGACAATCCAAAATTAATCTCTAATAGATTATTTTTGGATGGGTATATATCTATTAACGACATATGAAATCCTATGTTTGCCCAACAATTGGCAACCCATTTTCTAAATGAATATTATATAAATTAAACTGATATGCAAATTGAAAATAAAAAACTACCTCAATAACTTCAATAAAATATATCCAACAATCAATGTACTTCGCGTAAATGATTTTCCCGATGCGCCTACAATAATTAACAAATTAACAAAAATATTATGTCATTATATATAAAATACATACACATATAACTTTCTATATGTGTGTGTGTGTGAGTGTGGACACAAGAAGAAAAAAAATCAAATACCTTCAATCAACTATTTTCTTTATCTTGACAAACGAAAATATGAAATCAATAAAATTTCATTTCATTCATAAAGAAAAATGAAAATGTTAGGTGGTATATTAATGGAGTAGGATGTAGAATAAATGAAGATGGATGATTAAATGAAGAAGAAGAAGTGGATGATTAAATGAAGAAGAAAGAAGAAGTGTTTAAAAGGGCATTGTTCCGTTGAAATGTAGGCCTTTAACCCCGGTTGTGTAACAAAAAACCGGGGTCTATACTCAATAACGTTATGTCACAATCAACGTAATAAATAAGGGTCTTTTACCCCGGTTATTTACTAACAAACCGGGGTCTAATATCAAAAACCATTTAATGTTTGTCTGCGCACGTTGCTCGATGTTGATAGAAATTAAATGCTAGACATTTAACCCATGTTTTTTATCAAGGAACCGGGGTAAAAGAGTACCAAAAAAACTCGTGCAACAGCGAAGGGCGGCACATTTAATGATGGCTTTGTACCCCGGTTTTTTATTTTGGAACCGGGGTTGTTGATCCTAAAAAAACACGGGAAATCTTCTACCCCGCTTTTTTATGGTTTTTTTGATTACCCTTGGTTGATTAAGAGGGGTAAAAGGGTTGTTTTGTACTAGTGATAGTTCATTTTTGAACTTGTTGCCTGGGTTTGGTTTATTATTTCTTCAGTATGATATAATAAATGAAGCTAAAATTGTTAGTCCCTCACTTGTCTATAATATAATAATTTTTTTTAAACAATAGAATTTGAAACAAAAATATCTTTCATCCA
Organism: Centrapalus pauciflorus; assembly: GCA_020465985.1. Taxonomy (NCBI): domain Eukaryota; kingdom Viridiplantae; phylum Streptophyta; class Magnoliopsida; order Asterales; family Asteraceae; genus Centrapalus; species Centrapalus pauciflorus. Next base: position 162,819 of record JAANYP010002132.1, on the reverse strand, counting down.
TTCATTAAAAGTGGTTAGGAATATGTCCCATACTCCCATACTTGTGTAGCAAATTGAGTTTTATGGTTTGGTGACTGTTTTTGGTTTATAAGTGGTTTGAAAAGCTTGTAACAAAATGTGGTTTTTGTGTTTTAACTACAAAAAAGACATGAACGATTTATGCATGATAGACCAAAATTTAGCATATCCTATAATTTTAAACGGAGATCCAAATTTAAAATTATGGGAGCTGCAAATAAATTCTTACTTACTGGATGATGAACACACAAGTATGTGTGAAAGTGGTTCGATATGAGAATGTAATGCTGAATTGCCACTAGAATCGGTTATATGCATTTTCATGTTTGTTTTTGACATTGGTGTATCATCATATAAAACCTAATCAAACTATATTAGTTTATGTTATTTTCTTTTTGAATATGAAATGATGCAAGTTTGAGTTCATATCTTAAGTATTTTCAAGCAGTGTATTGTGTTTTGTTCAATGAAAAGGTAACGTACTTTAAAAGAATTGAAACGGTGATTTATTTCTTTTCTTTTTATAAAAGAAAAATCTTGACATTTTTTTAGTAACAATATACTTTAAAAAAGGTTCAAAATCATTTGGAAGTACGTTATCTTTATATGGGTAGACCTATGATCTATGGAATGATAACACGAATACCGAATCTTCTTGTCGTTTACTATTGTTTCATAGTTTTAATTCAACTTTCATTTGTGATACCGGCTACGACATAGCTAGACTTTTATAATTGGATGTGTCAAATTAGTTAGTAGGCATCAACATGTACCACAAACACTAATAATATAGTTATATTTTTTACAATTTTAAAATATATTATTAAAATTTTTTTAATTAAGATGTAAAACTTATCTTTTAATATAAGTTTTTACGGTTCTTATGAAATTACGATTTATATATTTTATAATATTTGGAAACGAGGTCGATCTGGCAACTCCCAAAACATATGTTTACTTTGAGGCAAGCTTTCGAATTTTCTAAGGCATGTTAGCTTTGAATGTGAAAACGTTATTGAGATTTAGAGGAAGGTTTTTTAATGTTATCTTTTAGTGGGTCTGGTAGTACGTTTTATATAAGCTTACACTTGGAGGATGTACTACACATCAGTTCAGAAAGCACTTGTACAGATCGTATCCGGTTCTCCATTACTCAAGAGCTTCTTTTTGGTAAGTTGTTACTAGATTGTCAATCATCATGGGCTTGCATAACGTAATCCGAATGTTGCAAGTTATGTAGATTGCATCACACGAAATTTATCATGACACGTGTTGGCCTGCCATTGTTGATATATTCAAGTGCATGCCCGTGGTTGAACATGTCATTATGAATGATTCGGTCTTTATGATAATATTTATTTTCGTGATGTATTAATGATTCAACAGATACTAAAAAATTTGCTTGTTAATTAAATCTTTTCTTGGTGCATTGTTCAAGTTTGATGATAAAGAAGACATGGTTCCACAACAATATTCTTTATTTACGATTCTCGGACAACTAATTATATAATACTAAATGAAATGTTACGAAAACTATTTGTCACCCCGCCGCTTTGCACGGGTAAACTACTAGTATTTATAAACACATTTGAAGAAAACAACTTAAAAACAAAAACTAAAGATTTATAAACTTGACTTTTTACGAAACTTGTTGTTGTTGGTGATTATATATGTTATGCAAGACTTATATAAACATAAATATAAGATGTTATGAGTTAGTATTTACTTACTTTGGGGTATTAGGAGAATGAAATCAAGTGGGAGTTGAAACTCTTGAAAGATTGCCCCAAAAACTTCTTTGAATTCTTGAAGAACAAAAGAAAATTTTGAAGTGTTGTGTGTGTGTGTGTGCCTCTTAGGGTCGGATTTGAGAGGAGTGAAAAGAGAGGTTTTTGCTTGTGAAGTGTGTGGAAATGCTTGAAGATGAGTTCTCTATTTATAGTGGTTGAAAATATCTTTGAAATGATGAAAAACATGGAAGGTAGGATGTTGTGTGCACTTTTAAACAAAATGATGGTGTTTAAAGTAGACATGGATTTTTAAATAAAATAATGAAGTCAACCTCTAGTAATGTACTAGAGGTGGCCGGCCCCTAGGGGTGTATTTGTGATGTATTTTACTTTTTTTTTTTGTATAACTGTATTTAGAATGTATTCTTGTATTTCACTTTTCTTGTAAATTCATAAATACTTTTAGATGCATTGTTTTAATGAATTGTTTTAGTCTAGCATAATTAATGTTAAGTAATTGTATTAGTGTATGATTAGTGTCACTAATTATAATTTAATTATGTACTTAGTTGAATTAATCCATCATATCGTAAATCGATCGGATTAATTGATTTCCCGATTCATCGCACCGATGAATTTTATCCTAATTGAGTTGAATTTCCTTATGAACATTGTTAATCACTTTGATTAATTGCTAATGACAACTGATTAGGTTATAATTGACTAGCAAATACTGATTAGGTCATAGTTGCTAACCTGGTTTTATGTCGGATGTTACACTGATCAACAGGCTGATGATGAAAAGGAAGAGGTGTCTAAGGAAGAAGACTGTGAAGATCTTGCTGAATTAGACGATGAGCAAATAATTGGAATGCTTGTCAGAAAGTTCAATAAGAAGAGGTTTGGTGGAAAAAAGCTGCAAAAGAAGTCAGGTGCCTTTAAAAGGAAGCATTTGACAAAACTAAAGCTGAGTACTTTAAATGTGGCAAAACAGGCCATATAGCTGATGACTGTGTGTCTAAAGCTGTTGGCTCATCATCCAAACCATTCAAGACAAACAAGGACGATGGCTACAGGGTTGAGTACCTAATGGCCATGGCTAAGCTGAGAAAGTTGGAGGACTCACTGACTTCTAACAAGCAAAAGGGACTCATGGCTAAGACATGTGACTGGGAGGAATCTGATTCATCATCAGATGAAGAAGATAACAATTGTCTGATGGCCAACACTGATGTTCCATCAACAACAACTTCAAACAAGACGTGGCTGAAGCTAAGGCTCTCAGCAGCCTGGAGAACTGGAACCCAACAATAATGTATAATGTACAAAATTTTATGGATTACAGTTCTGATGAAAAAGTTAAAATGTTTGAATATATGCTTGTTTATCTAAAAGCTGCTATTGAGAAGCATAATGATTTGTTGTCTGAAATCTCCAAGCTGAAAACTGATCTTGAAATAAAAAATAGTAAACTGGACAGCTTCCATAAGTTGGAAACTGAACTTGATGAATTAAAATACATCAATTCCATTTTATTAGAAGAAAAGAGAGAAACAGACACAAAGCATGCCAAGCTTCAAAAGATTGTTGACTCTTGGTGCCAATCTGCACAAAAAGTCAATCATTGTATAAGTCAACAGAGTCCTGCACAAGTCCAAGCTTATCTTGGAGGGGATCTTGACAAAGCAACTTCAATTGTTGAGATAACTAATCTGGAAAAAGACTTATCTACTCTTTGTGAGCTTCGAAGTACTTTCATCCAGAAATTAAATAGTAAGCTAGTCTCAACAAATAGGTTTATCAGACCTCAAAATAATGACAACTTGTGTGAAAAAGCTCTAAAAACTGATGATGGAATGTGTTCTCCATCAAATCAGTCTACTAAGTGCTCAGCTGGTTCACACAAGCAAAAGAAGGGAAAACAAGTTCAAGCATCAGCGTTGGACACTAAACGTGTTAACAAGACAGGTTCTGGATCTAAAGCTGATGGTAAGAGACTTGTTAATCCTTTTGATGCTAAACACTTTGAGCAAAAGTTTTCAAAAGGTAAGCAGCCTGCTTTCAATAAAGGTAAGTTTCATGTTGAAACTAAATCTGCTGTGATTTCAAATAAGTTTTTAAATCATAGTGGAAAATTGGTTATAAATGAAGGTAAGTCTTTCAAAACCGAAAGCAGTGATTATGTTGATAGGCAACATCCATCACATCTCAGTAAGGGCAAAGGCAAAGCCATTGCTCAACCTGAGAAAGTTGGGAATAAGTTTCCCAAACCTGTGGAAGGTCAAAAGCCAATAAAACTTCCTATATTTGATATATGTCCTCATAAAAAGAGGAAAGAGGATACACTTAAAGCTGTTTCTATTGTGCCTTCTACTCAAAGTATTGATTCTTCTAAAAACAGTAATAAGTTTGCTAAACTTGCTGAGAAGCTCAACAAAAATGCTTCAGAATGTGTTTCTGGAAGTACTTCTTCCAAAAAGACCAAAAAAAGAAAATGTTATAAATGTTGGAAGAAGACACATATGGCCAAAGACTGTCCTGAAACTGAGGACATGAGGCCTGTTGACACTGCTAGTTCCAATATTGCAAAAAACAGCAGTGTTGGAAGTAACATAGTCAATGAGGATAGTATCCAAGCTGATATAATCCAAATAGGAAATATTAGTGTTGATCTTAATGATCCATCAAAAAATGTTGATGAAGAAGGAGAGCTCATCCCTATGATGAGTTCCCCTAAAAATAACTAATATTTTCCCATTATACACTGCAGGTTAAACAACCATCCCAGTTTTGGTACTTAGACAATGGCTGCTCAGGCCACATGACAGGTTGCAAGGATCTGCTGAGTGATCTCAGGTCTGAAAAAGGGCCAAAAGTCACCTTTGGTGATAATGTTCAGGGATCCATAGAAAGATATGGAACCCTTCAAGCTGGTGCTGCTATATTCAAAAGAGTAGCCTATGTGTCTGGCGACAAGGTTAACTTTGATGAGCACCTGGGTAACTATTGGATTCCCAAGGCAAAGTTGTGTTGTGTGCACAAAGGAAGAAAGGAGTATATGTTGTGGACATGAAATCTGATGATCCCACAACTGAAACCTGCTTTATCTCTAGAAGCAATGCAAACCTGAACTGGTTGTGGCACAAAAGGCTATCACACCTGAACTTCAAGAATATCAACAAACTCTGTAAAAAAGAGTTGGTAACATGTTTGCCTTCTATAACCTTTATTAAGGATAAACTTTGCATAGCTTGTGAGAAAGGCAAGCAGAGAAAAACATCTTTTAAATCTAAGCATAATTTTTCTATTGATACTCTTCTCTTCTTAATCCACATGGACTTGTTTGGACCAGTCAGTGTCCCAAGTCTAGGAGGTAGAAGATACTCTAGTAATGGTTGATGACTTCTCCAGGTTTACATGGGTGATCTTTCTGAAGAGCAAAGGAGAGGCTGCTTATGAAATTATTGGATTTATCAAAAAGATGGAAATGCTGAACTTTGCTCAAGTTAAGCAGCTTAGAAGTGATCATGGTATTGAATTCAGAAACAGTATCCTTGAGGACTTCTGTGAAGAAAGAGGGATCTCACAAAATTTTTCATCTGTAAGAACTCCACAACAAAATGGAGTTGCTGAAAGGAGAAACAAAACTCTCATTGAAGCTGCCAGAACCATGCTGTGTGCATCAGGTTTACCTTCGTCATTTTGGGCTGAAGCTGTCAACAATGCCTGCTTCACTCAAAACAGATCCTTAGTGGGGAAAAGGTTCAACAAGACTCCCTATGAGTTAATCAAATGGAGAAGGCCAAATATTAGTTATTTCCATGTGTTTGGATGTCCCTGCTTCATTCTAAATCAAATGGACCAGCTGGCAAAATTTGAACCCAAAGATGATGAAGGTGTGTTTGTTGGATATTCTGCTATCTCTAAAGCCTATAGAGTATACAACTACAAAAGAAAGGTGATAGATGAATCTATCAGTTTCACCTTTGAGGAGTCTAGGAGTGATTCCACCAAAGCTGTTCCTGAATCAGTTTCAGGAGAGTTCAGCTATGATGATCTCATGCATTCCATCAATGAGAAAAGGACTCAAAAGCTTCCACTACATCCAGAGTGGAACCTGTTAACCACAATGGACATGATGATGACTATGTCAATACACCCTGTGTGAATAAGTGTACTGACATAATCAATACACCATGTCTTGAAGCAATCAATGTTGATTTCCCTGGATCTTCTGCTGATGTGTTCAACAATGGAGAGTCATGTTCAACAGATGAACAGGCTCAAGATAACAGTGTGTCTGAAAATCTTGAAAGTTGTTCAACAGGACCTGTTGAAGATGAAATGATGCAGGAGAATCTTCATTGAGGAATGATCCTAAGTGGATCAGGTGTCACCCCAATAATCAAATAATTCAAGACATCAACAAAAGGGTACAAACAGGATGAGACAGCTTAGGAAACTTTTGTATGTTTTCAAGCTTTGTGTCCCTAATGGAGCCTAAGAAAGTGGATGAAGCACTAAAAGATGCCAATTGGATCACTGCCATGCAAGAAGAGCTCAATCAGTTTGAAAGAAACAAAGTATGGAAGTTGGTTCATGCTCCCAAAGGTAAAACAATAATTGGCACCAAATGGGTCTTCAAGAATAAAATGGACGAGCAAGGTTATGTCATTAGAAATAAGGCAAGACTAGTTGCTCAAGGCTACAGACAGGAAGAAGGCATTGATCATGCTGAAACATTTGCTCCAGTGGCCAGGTTAGAAGCAACTCATTTGTTTCTAGCCTATGCTGCCCACAAAAGCATGAAGGAATTTCAAATGGATGTCAAGAGTGCATTTTTGAATGGCAAGCTGCCAGGAGAAGTATATGTTAAGCAGCCTCCAGGTTTTGAAAATGAACATCATCCACGTTTTTTCTATAAGTTGGAAAAAGCCCTCTATGGTCTCAAACAAGCCCCTAGAGCCTGGTATGACACTCTAACTGATTTCCTTATGAGCAATGGTTATTCTAGAGGTAAAGTGGATACCACACTGTTCATAAAGAAAGTGAAGTATGATATTATGCTTGTTCAAATCTATGTGGATGACATAATATTTGGTTCTACCAATGAGTAGTTATGCAAGAACTTTTCACTACTCGTGAAATCAAAATATGAAATGAGTATGATGGGTGAACTTACTTTCTTTCTAGGATTACAAGTTAAACAAACCTCAAATGGAATTTTCATAAATCAAAGAAAGTACACTTTAGATCTGTTGAAAAAGTTTAAATTTAATCAATGTTCTCCTATCAAAACCCCAATGGCAACCAATGTGAAATTTGATGCTGATGCCAGTGGCAAAGCCGTTTCAGTTACAGCTTACAGAGGCATGATTGGGAGCTTTATGTTTGCTACCTGTTTATGTGCTAGGTTTCAAGCTGATCCTAAGGAATCACATCTAGCTGCTGTAAAAAAATCTTCAGATACCTTAAGGGTACACCAGGTTTGGGTCTTTGGTATCCCAAAGACTCAAGTCTTGAACTTACAGGTTATTCAGTATCTAATTTTGTAGGCTGCAGGTTAGACAGGAAAAGCACAACAGGTGGATGTCAATTCCTTGGTGGTAAGTTGATCAGTTGGTGTAGCAAGAAGCAAAACTCAATTTCTACTTCTACTGCTGAAGCTGAGTATATTGCTGCTGGAAGCTGCTGCGGGCAGATCCTATGGATGCAGCATCAGCTTGAAAACTATGGGCTTGTATATAAGAAGACTCCTATTCTGTGTGATAATACAAGTGCCATAGCTATCTCCAACAATCCACTGTTTCATTCCAGAACAAAGCGTATAGAAGTCAGACATCACTTAATCAGAGATCACATCCAGAAAGGTAATGTGGAGGTAAGTTTTATTTCCACACATGAACAGCTTGCAGACATTTTCACCAAGCCTCTTGATGAAAACAGGTTTAATTACCTTGTAAGCAAGCTGGTCATGTTAAATAAAAGTGACTAAGTGTCATTGATGCTCCAAGATATCATATGTCTCAAACTGCTCAAGTTTCTCAGAATAGCTTAGACAGAACAGGCTTTACATGTTCTATACTTAGCCAATTTCTAAAAACTTTGACAGCTTGGACGTATAACAGGCTTGACAAAATAAGTTTTAACTTCGAACCTGTTCTGTTGAATAAACTTCCACTCAGCTCACTCTCTCAATGTGTCATACAAGACATTGTCTTGTAACCTGATCAGCTATTGAACAGAACCTGTTCTCATATAGCTGCACGGGTTAAATGAACAACTTCAGGAATGAACAGCGTATGATGAAACCTGCTCATCACAGGTTTGAACAACAGCTTAGACCATCAATTTTAATGAACTTTCTTCATAATTAAGTTACTTAATTTCTATGTTTATTTAACTTAATTACCTGCGGATAATGTTTGTTAACGTGTGTTAGTAGCTAAAAAGGTTCAAGTGGTCTGACAACCTTTCTGACATGGCCAACCGTTCCATTTTTCGTTAAAGGACATTTCAAATCAACCGCCCATGCCTTTCTCTCTCCTACATTCAAATCCTATAAATACCTCCTTTCACTGTTTCATCTTCCTCTTCTTCTCTACTGCTTCCATAAGTATCCGAAGAACTCTAAATCGACTAAGTGTCCAGTGTCCTTCAATCCACTACTCTCAAATGGCGCACCAAAACAACCCCCTACTTCCAATATTCATTGGTAATGATGTTGAAAAACATCCCTCAGTTACCACGATGCTCATTTTGAAACCCACAAACTATATTGCCAACCTAACCATTCCCAAAAACTACATGGGTAAAGGTTATGAAAACATGGTGGAGTTTCAGAAAGTTCACCCCCTGCATTATGCTATGACTGCATCTCCTGGTGTTTTGTACCAGGAGATGGTGTATGACTTTTAGTATACCTGTGCCTATGATTCATCAACCAAAACCATCAGGGGAACCATCCTCAATGGGACTCAGACCATTGAGATAACCACTGCTCTTCTTAGGGAATTTCTTCATCTTCCTATTGTTGAAACATATGACAAACCACAGACTGAGAATGATCAGATGGGCAATCTGCTACGCTTCTGTGGTGTAGCAGAACCCAAGATTGGAGCCACTCTGTTCAGTAGGGATTTATCACCTACCTACAACTTCCTATTTGCCTCAGTGGTGATGTGCTTTAGCAGCAAGGTTGGTTCCTTTGACCAGCTTAGCAGATATGAAATCCCCATAGTCCTGCAGCTTGTGGATGGGACTACACTGAACATGGCTCGTTGGATTTTCATGAGTATGAGGAACTTGGTATAGCAGGAAACTCGTCCAGCTGCTGTCAGATATCCAAGGTTTCTGAGCCTCATATTCAGACATGTTTGTGGTGAGCAACTCTACAACTCTCAGCCCCTGCTACTTACTGCTGCATTCCCTGTCATTGGGAATACAATATTTTACACTCCGATGCTTCCAAATGAACCTCCTCTATCTACACCAATGAGGAGGTTACTTGGTTTGGTGGAAGGACCCTCTGCTGTGAGGGTGGATCCAGTGGTTGCTCCCAAAGAAAAATCCAAATCTAGGCCTAAGATTGTCAAAAGAGGTCTGGAATCGACTGAAGCTGAGCCTGTCTTCAAGAAGGCTAAAATAGTTAAGTCAATGTCTTCCCCATCAGCCTCAGTGGCTGAGGGGGAGCAGACTTCTCACCCTGGTTCATCTGCTGAACCTGCAGCCTTTGTGGCTGGTGCCTCTGTGGCACCTGAGACCATGGAACATGTTAACCCTCCTATTTCTGACCCAGTCTCACCACCAGTCCAAACACAACTTCCTTCTACTTCTCCTCAATCTCCCACTATGTCTCAATATTCAAGGAGAAAATCCTTAGCTAGGAAGAAACCATCTACCCAAACTAGCCCCTCTGACCCCTCTCAACAGGAGTCAGTTGAAAAGAAGCAACCCATGCTGCCTCTCCTATTTTGGGAGAAGGTTTAGCACCTTTGGAGCAGGCTTCACTCCAACAAGAGTCCACCCAAAGTCAGCCTAGACCCTCTGGTTCCTCCCAACAGGAACCAGTTGTACAAATAGAGGCTACCACATCCACTATCCCAGCCTCACAACAGGCTGAGGATATAGAAAGACAAGAGTTCACTCCACTCCACACTAAGTCCCCACAGTCCCCACTTCATACTTCTCCTACACCATCTGAGTCTGCACGGGGTGCCAAGGCTACTGGAATAGACCATCCAACAGATCAGCCTCAACTTCTGCTTTTGGTGATGTAGCTGTTGAAGGACCCTCATCCCAAGCTGATGAACCTGAGGGAATAGACCATCCCTCTGGTGAGGCTGCTCCCTAAATACAAATTCCATCAACAGGTTTCACCACTGCTGATGTTGAAATGCACATCCCCTATCCTCATGAAGAGGTACTTACAAACCCAGGTACTGCTGAGGGAACCACCTCTTCACCTCATGATGCAGATATAGCCACTACTGAAGGTTCCCTTGACCTTTCCAAGCTGGGTTATCTCACATATGCCCAGGCTATGGAACTTCTTTCTAAAGTCTCCCTACCTTCCCCAACAAATCCTCAAACACCTGCCTCCTCACCATCCCATTCACATTCTTCACCATCCACCCAATCCAAACAATCCACACATACTCCTCCATCTCCGAAAGACCTACCTTTGAAGGATCAGCTCTCTTTGCTGACTAACAAAGTTGGTTCTTTGGAAAACTCCACGACCTCTCTACTTTCTATCATCTCAGACTCTATGTCTTCTCAGCTTAAAGGATTTTTTGATTCGTTCAAGACTTCCTTTCCAACCCCTCCTCCTCAAGCTGATCAATCCTCATAGCTGCTTGCACTCACTGCACAGCTACAAATACTCTCCACTACCCTTTCCACAATTCTCTCTACCCAACAAGACTCTGTGACCTCTCTGGCAGCCGTCTCCCAACAGCTGTCAACTCTCCTTAATACTTGCACCAATACTCTTTCTTCCACGTTAGCCAGCTTGAACACTTTAGTAGTCTCTCTGTCAAATTCTGTGTCATCAAACCTTGATGATATGCAAGATTCACTTGAATTAAATATTGCACAGCTTGAAAGTTTGCTATTCACAGCTTCTGACAGGGATGCCATCTCTCAGCTGTCATCTCTTGCAACTTCCCAATCTACTTCTCTTCAAACCTGTCTTTCCCAACTTGCAGAGGTGAAGGACAACTTGGCTTTCTTAGTGCATAGCCTTGTTGGCCCCAAACCTGCTGCCAAAACTGCTGCCCAGCCTGCTGAATTCGTTTATCCAGGCAGACCCAGTGTTGAAGGCTATGTGCCATCTCCTTCAAAGGGGCCGAAAAACCTCCGAAAAAGCTGGAAAATTATATATATATAAACTTGACGTTTTAAGCGGATTTTATTTATAAACTTGTAATGTTGGGTGATTTAAGACATAAAAATCTATAAATATATATATCATCATATATTAGAGATATTAAGTCCTTATTATCATTTAGGACTCGATTAAACTCACTCGTTTTTGTCATCCATCCATTTACGCTAAATAGCTTTTTACGCTCGTTTTTGTCATCGCAATCTCGGTGAGTTCTCATAGCCCCTATTTTCACACTGTTATGTTTTGGGGATGAAATACATGCTTGGTTTTTATATGGACACGAAAATATCTTCATTTCTATTATGTATTACACATGTGGTTCCATCAGCCCTTATATCATGAACCGGTAATTGCATTTAATTGTAAGCGCGAATATATTGTGGATAGATCTATTGGGAGTCATGTCCCCCACTCGGGTTAGTTCGGGTCGGCTAACAGCGAGTGCATATATATTCAACACACGGTATTACAGTCGGGGATACTGCACAGGGCAAACTCATTTTAATTAAGCTTCGGTTGCATGATGGTTTATATGTAATACATAACATGGAATTTATGATTTTATAAATTCAATCTCTATTATTGTTGTCCATACAAGTCAGATTTACGTGTAAACCTATGAGCTCACCAACAATTTTTGTTGACGTATTTTAGCGTGTATTTTCAGGAAATTAAGGCAAGTCCATCACATCGGTAGTATTTTCAAGCTTCCGCACTTAAGGAGTCGCACTCAATTTCAAACCGTCGGAGATTTAATTGCATTATTTTGGATAATTTAATTATGTATTTAAATCTCTGTATCTTGCAAACTACTCTTTATCATTTTCGGGTTATGTAAAACATTTCTATCTTTTAAAGTTATATCGATGTATTTTTTGAAAACGTCCATATAGTGGTCGTTCGTTATGATTATGGTTACACTTCCGCGACGTCACGCTTCGTTGCCAACCGGGGTAACGGGGTGTGACAGATTGGTATCAGAGCCATAGTTATAGTGAACTAGGTTGCATTAGTACCTAGACTATAACTGCTACAAAAACTAAAGTTTCTTCAACAACTGTGAACACATATATGGACCCTGATGACAATAACATGTCGAACAATACGGTTATTATCCTTTTTGACTCAGAGGATGAATTCTCACCCATGGAACAAGGAAGCCAAGGTGACATTGAGGGGTACTTTGGATCGGGAACCCACCCAGACCAAATCAATGACGATGTAATGGACCCGTCAAAGCACAAGGAGGGCAATTTTGGCCCTGCAACACAAATTGCTCCACCATCACCATCCCATATTCCACCCTACACCCTATTCAGAAACCATCCCAATGGACCATTGAAGAAATTCACCCCTAGGGAAAGGGTGTGACTAGCACCCCATTAGCCAAGCCCGTCGCAGTAGTAAAGGGCAAACATAAGAAAGTGGGGATGGATGCCTCACACACTCCAAGAGTGGAGAAAACGAGGAAGGGATCCAAGGCCAGTTTGAAGTCAGAACACCATCTTCCTCTCAAGTGCCAACACTTACCCAGAAACCTATGTAACAAACGGTGCCTCTGTTGGTGGCAAGGGCCGCCAGACACGACCTCCAATTTCGACAAAATCCACCAAAAGGTCGGTGAGATCTTTGCAAGGATTAAGCACGAGGCAATACAAACCACCAATAAACGTTGGGCCAACCAGAATACTCAGGCGATTCAACAAGACGGAATCAAGGAATTGTGACAGCACCTAAAGCCCGCAGTGCAGAACTAACCCAACGACTTAACGCTCTGGAGTACGAGGAAACCCCGGAGGCATCTCATACTTAGTACCCTTTTATAGTATTTCTCTAGGATTTACTATCTGATACATCTTAGGGTGTGTAAGGCTTAAGAATTTATCAGAAAATTCCGACCATATCATGTACAAAGATTAGGTATCCAACATTTTAATGAAAAAAAACTAAGTTTTATCTATAACTAGGAGCATGAGGATATGTAATACGACAATCTGCCTAAGAAATTTCAAACCCATAGACTTATCCTCTTACCCCATTAAATACCACTTATGCATTTCTACTATTTGATACCGGTGCTGATAGGAGCTTTATATCTACTAAGTTCAGTAAGCAGATAAATTCCATTCTTACACCATTAAGTGCCAGTTATGCTATTGAAGTTGATGACAGTAAGACGCTTAAGACGAATAATATAAGTCGAGGATGCTCCTTAGAATTAGTAGGCCAACTCTTTGAAATAGACTTGATGCCCGTCAAACTGGGATGTTTTGACGTGGTCATAGGCATGGATTGACTATCGAAGAATCGTGCAGAAATAGTGTGCAACAAGAAGACGGTTCATATACCTTTAGCCAATAAAAAGGTCCTTACTGTCCAAGGCAAAAAAAAAAAAAAAGAAATACCAAAGTAAGCATCATCCCTAGCATTAGGGCCCTGAAGTGTTGACAGAGAGGGAGCCAAAGGAAAAGCGGCTCGAAAATATTCTTATTATTTATGGTTACCCCAAAGTTTTTCCAGAACACATACCTGAACTCCCAACATCGAGGATAAAAAATCGGCCTAGTATCAGGTGCTGCACCAGTGGCTCGAGCACCAGGCCGATTAGCCCCATCAATATTGTAAGAATCGTCCAACCAACCGTAGGAGCTCTTAGATAAAAGGTTTATCAAACCGAGTTTCTCGCTTTGGAGGAGCTCCAGTTTTGTTTATAAAGAAGAAGGATGGAACCTTCAGAATGTGTATCAATTACCGAGAGCTAAATAAACTAAGAGAGTCGATATCCTCTCACAAGGATCAATGACTTGTTTGACCAAACTCCAATAATTAAGCTTCTAGTCAAAGATCGACCTAAGGTCTGGTTATCATCTGGTTAGCGTTCACAAGAAAGATAGTCCAAAGGCAGCCTTCAGATTCCGTTACGGTCATCATAAATTCCTATTAATGCTATTTGAATTAACCAGTGCCCCAACGTTATTCATGGACCTCATAAATCAGGTGTGCAAACCTTATCTAGACAAATTCATGATTGTATTCATGAATGACATCTTAATCTACTCACAAAACAAGGAGGAGCTCGAGCATACACTTAAGACTGATTCTAGAGTTGTTGAAGAAAGAACAACTATATGCCAAGCTTTCTAAGTTTGACTTTTGGCTAAGATATGTAAGATTTCTCGGGCACGTGATCAATAGTAAAGGGATCCAAGTCGACCCCGCAAAGATCGAGGCAATCATGAATTGGTCAACCCTTAGAACCCCTATAGAGATACGACAGTTCTTAAGACTCGCCACTTATTATAGGCAGTTTTTAAAAATTTCTCAAGGATCACCGGAGCTCTAACAAAACTAAGCCGAAAAGACATTAAGTATGATTGGGGCAAGGATCAGGAAACATCATATCATTTATTAAAGCACAAACTATGCAGCGCGCTTATTTTATCCAAGAAAAGCAAGAAATTTGTAGATTACTGTGACGCTTCACACAATGGGTTGATATAGAAAGATTGGGTCATAGCTTATACTTATGAAAACTAAAGGTTCACTAGGTGAATGACACAACGCATGATCTAGATCTTGGAGCAGTAGTCTTTATCTTTAAGAGTTGGAGACATGTGTTGTACGGTAACAAGTGTACTACAGTCACAGACCATAAGGGCCTCCAACACATCTTGAACCAGAAAGAGTCGGATATGAAGTAGTGCCATTGGATGAAGCTAATAAGTGATTGCAACTGTGAAAAATCGTGATTGCAACTGTGAAAAATCGTTATCACCTGAGGAAAACTAATGTGGTTGCAGACGCTCAAAGCCGAAAGGAACGAGCTAAGCCATTAAGTGTACAAGCCCAAGTTATAACCATTCAACCAAACCTTCCTCCCTTAGTTCATGATGCACAAGTAGAAGTTGTTAAGGAGGAAAATATGAACAATGAAGCCCTGCACAGAATAGATAAATAGTTTGGGATAAGGGCTAATAAAGAAAAAAAATCAATATTTCATTAATGGAATCTGATTTCTTTGTCTGGTGGAATAAGAAAGCTGGCTATGGATGAAGGACACAAATCAGGATATGTCGTTCACCCTGGATCCGATAAAATGTATCATGACCTCAAGGAACTATACAGGTGGGCTAACATGAAGGATGACGTTGCCACATATGTCAACAAATTCCTATCATGCTCCAAAGTTAAAACCAAACATCAAAAACGATTTGGGTAATAGTCGACCGCCTAACAAGATCCGCACATTCCTACCAGTCAAGGAGAACAACATGATGAATAAGCTAGTCCAAACGTACCTCAAGGAAGTCGTCTCCGGACACGGAGTGCCTATTTCAATCATTTCGGATACGGTAGCAGATTCACATCTAGATTTTTGGCAATCGTACAACAAGCTTTGGGTACAAACTTGGACATGAGTACCACCTATCACCATTAGACCGATGGTCAAAATGAGAGAAAGATTCAAACCCTAGAACCTAAGTTAAGAGCCTGTGTAATGGATTTTGGGAAGTGTTGGGATAGTCAATTACCATTAGAAGAATTATCATACAACAACGGCTATCACACACGGTTTAAGGTTGCTACATTTGAGGCCCTGTACGGACAAAAGTGTCGATCACCCCTTTGATATGCCAAGGTCAGGGATAGTCAAGCCTTTGGCCTAGAAACCATACTTGAGACCACCGAAAAGATAGTACAGATACGGAACCGACTAAAAGCTACTCCCGATCGTCAGAAAAGTTATGTGGGCGTAAGAAGAAAGTCCCTTGGGTTTCAATTAGGAGGAAGAGTACCGATGAAAGTCTCGCAATGGAAGGGCGTGATACGATTAGGAAATCAAGGATAGCAGAATCCTCGTTACATTGGACTAGTAGCTTATTGTTTAGAGCTACCACCAGAGCTTAGCAGCATGCATAATACCTTCCACGTATCCAACCTTAAGAAATGTCTGGCTGATGAAACACTCGTCATACCCAAGGACGAGCTGGAGTTAGACGATAAGTTGAACTTCGTTGAAAAACCTTTGGAAATAATGGACCGAGAAGTCAAGAAACTAAAGCACAGCCGGATCCCGATAATAAAAGTCATATGGAACTCTAAGTGAGGTCTTGAGTTTACGTGGAAACGCGAAGATCAGTTCTGGGAAAAATACCCTCATCTATTCTCAAATACTCAAGCAGTGGAGAACGCGAGCTAATTTCGGGACGAAATTCCCTTAATAGGGGGAGACTGTAACATCCGGCATTAAACCAGGTTAGCATATACGACCTAATCTGTATTTAATAGGCAATTATAACCTAACCGGTGATCATTAGAAATTAATCAAGTGATTAACAAGGTTCATTAGAAAATTCAACTCAATCAGAATCAAATTCATCGGTGCGATGAATCGGGAAATCAATTAATCCGATCAATTTACGATATGAAAGATTAATTCAACTAAGTACGTAATTAAATTATGATTGGTAACACTAATCATACACTAATACAATTACTTAACATTAATTATGCAAGACTAAAACAATTCATTAAAACAATGCATCCATAAGTATTTATGAAATTACATAAAAAGGGAAATACAAGAATACATTCTAAATACATTTATAAAAAAAATGTAAAATACATGGAAAATACCTTCACATGGCCAGCCCTCATAGTACACACACACACACTTGATTTTCAATTTTATATTAAGAAGACCATGCACCATCTACATCAAATCTCCTTTCCCCATTCCCTTTCATTTCACCATTCTCTTTCAATTCAACCAAGTGTGCACTCAACCTCCATTTGAAAGACCAAGACTTTTCCTATAAATAGAGAGCTTCCCTTTCATTATTTTCACACCAAAATCTCTCTTTTTTCTCTCTCAAAACCGGATCCACACACACACAAACACACACACTACAAACATTTTCATTCAAGTGTTCTTGGTGAAATTCAAGTGTTCTTGGTGAAGTTCAAGTGTTCTTGGTCCAAATCTTGCAAGAGTTCCAACTTCTTCTCAATTTCATACTCCTAACACTTCAAAGTTAGTATATACTAGCTTATTTCATCTTATATTTATGTTTATATAAGTCTTCAAATGTGTTTATAAATATATAAACACATCATATAAGTGTAAATATTATGAAAACAAGTGATATATATGTGTTTTATAACTTTTATACAAGTAGTCTTTGAATAAACAACAAGAATCATAAGTTGTTTCAAGTTTATTAACTGCGGATTTTCGGCAGAAAATTTATATCGACTTTGAAAAATCATAACTAACTCATAACTTAACGAAATGAGTTGATTCTTGTCTCAAAAGTTAGATCTAGTCTTAACTATAGATCTGGAAGTTTTCATAATTTATTTTTGAGTTTAAGACTTCCAGAAATTATTTGGGAAACCGAAAGTTTGACAGCTCAAAAATGGCCAACATAGGGTTTTTAACGAGCTTTCTCACCAACCTAAACATCTCGAAAAATGACCGTTCTTGATTCTAAAAATCCTTTGTATATAGTAGTTTAATGTCCTAGAAAACCAAAGTCTAAAACATTTTGGAGCTTGGTCAAAAACAGCCTCAAAGTAGGCCGAAAAACCTACGAAAAAGCTGGAAAATTATATATATATAAACTTCACGTTTTAAGCGGATTTTATTTATAAACTTGTAATGTTGGGTGATTTAAGACATAAAATCTATAAATATATATCATCATATATTAGAGATATTAAGTCCTTATTATCATTTAGGACTCGATTAAACTCACTTGTTTTTGTCATCGCAATCTCGGTGAGTTGTCATAGCCCTTATTTTCACACTGTTATGTTTTGGGGATGAAATACATGCTTCGTTTTTATATGGACACGAAAATATCTTCATTTCTATTATGTATTACACATGTGGTTCCATCAGCCCTTATATCATGAACCGTTAATTGCATTTAATTGTAAGCGCGAATATATTGTCGATAGATCTATTGGGAGTCATGTCCCCCACTCGGGTTAGTTCGGGTCGGCTAACAGCGAGTGCATATATATTCAACACACGGTATTACAGTTGGGGATACTGCGCAGGGCAAACTCATTTTAATTAAGCTTCGGTTGCATGATGGTTTATATGTAATACATAACATGGAATTTATGATTTTATAAATTCAGTCTCTATTATTGTTGTCCATACAAGTCAGATTTACGTGTAAACCTATGAGCTCACCAACAATTTTTGTTGACGTATTTTAGCATGTATTTTCAGGAAATTAAGGCAAGTCCATCACATCGGTAGTGTTTTCAAGCTTCCGCACTTAAGGAGTCGCACTCAATTTCAAACCGTCGGAGATTTAATTGCATTATTTTGGATAATTTTATTATGTATTTAAATCTCTGTATCTTGCAAACTACTCTTTATCATTTTCGGGTTATGTAAAACATTTCTATCTTTTAAAGTTATATCGATGTATTTTTTGAAAACGTCCATATAGTGGTCGTTCATTATGATTATGGTTACGCTTCCGCGACGTCACGCTTCGTTGCCAACCGGGGTAACGGGGTGTGAGATCCCTCTAAGGAGAAATCAACATCTATAGGTCAAGCAGCAGGTATTTCACAAACAGGTCCTACTGTGGATGTCTGTCAATCAACTGAAGCTGCTCAGCCTACTCAGGCTAGATCTCCCAACCTTGCACCATCTAAGGGGGAGGAATCCATTCCTGGGGACAGGCCAAGCAGAAGGAGACATCTAATACTGGAGCAAACAAAAGAAGAAGAAGAGGAAGAGGAACCTGAAGCTGTCCCAACCACAACAGCTAAAGGAAAAAGGAAAGCCTCAGTAGACCCTAACTACCTTAAAGTTGCTCAACTAAAATTCGATAAGGCTCGGGCCAAAGAAATGGGTGTTTCTATGGAGACTTATTACAAATACAAAGAGGAGCAGCTTAAAGCTTTTGAAAAGCTAAAGAAAGATGAAGCCTCTGCTAAAGCTGCAAGGGCCTTTGCATACAAGGAAGCAAGAAAAGTTAAGATGCATTCCTTGGATGTACAAATAAAACTGCTAGAGGCTGCCAAAGAGTCAGTGGTTGAGAAGGAAGGAGAGAAAGAATAGGGTGCTCAAGTCTCTGTGACCAAGTCTAAGCCAGCATCCTCCTCTGTAAGAGCCCAGATTCACTTTGACAACTTGGCAAGGAAAAAGTTCTTTGATGGTGCAAACAGAAGGCTTGCCAAGGAGACAATTGTCAAAGCTGTTCGCATTTCAAAGAAAGGCAAACACTGGAAACTACAGATAACCAGAATGGGTGCTGAAGGTCCAGAACTAGAAGCATATGAACACACTTATGTTGCTCAAATGGGATTCAGAGAATGGGTGGAATTGGCAGTTGCCTTGAGCCAGTCTAAGTCTGAAACTGCTAAGACTATCAGGGCATATGTCAAAACGTTAATGGAGAGAGTGAAGAATCTTAGCCTAATTCCAGAAGAACAAATCAAGGGTACCTCAGTGGTTGAACCCAAGATAAAGGACAGCAGGAGAAGAAAGGATACTGAGCTGGAATAACTCCTGATAATGATTGATCAAGGTGATGTAGCTGTTGAGATCAAAGGAGTAGATCACAGCCTGCCCAGGGGAGTGGAACATGAGGAAGATAAGCTGATAGAAGAACCTGAGCTTGGGGTATTTTTTGTAGATCCCCTATCAAAGAAAAAGTGTTTCCAGAGAGCATCAGATTTGCATAAGGTTGGTCTTAAGTAGCTCATTGCTTTTTGACTTGCCAACTCCTTTAAGAAATCTGTAAGATGGAGAGCAGCTATCTGGGAACAGCTCAAAGGGTTCCATGAAAGAGGAGAGCTTCAACATCCGAACTTCATGTTCCTCATAAATGAAATGGAGGATATTGAAGAGACCAGGGAGCATTTTGATCAAATGTTCAAAGAAGAAGCACCATAGCTTGGAAGTCCATCTGCTGCTAAGTAGATGAAGAATGGAAGCTGTCCATCAGTTGGGCAGGCTTGCCGTTACTTGCTCCCACCATCAACAGTCCAACATGTTGAATTTCTTTATGTACATAAATTGTACTCTATTACATTAGTTGTAATTTTTCTTTTACATCAATTGTAATCTACATTAGTACATTAGTTGTACTCTTGTAAGAACATATGTTGTTTGTAATCAAAATCAGTATATATAAACTGATCATTTACTTTACTTCAATGTTGTAATTTCAGCAAAGTGTACTGTAAAAATATATAGTGATTATTGATAAAATCAGCTTAGACTGATCATTGCAAATAGGGGGAGATTGTTAGGCACAAAAAGGCCTCAGTCAAACCTGTTCTACATCTTAGGGGGAGATTTTTAATCAAACCAACTGGATGTACTTGAAGGTATAATTTAAGGCCTGTTAATGCCTTCTTAAAGCCTGATAAGTGATTTGCAATATTAGTCAAAGATGTTTACCATGTTGCATTTGTTGCAACTAAGGCAAATTGTCCAAGCTTTTCTATTCTGTTGAACAGGCTGGACATAAACTATCTACGCTGCTCTATCCTGTTGAGCAGCTTGGACAAATTCTAAGTGTTCTGTTCTTTGTGAACAGAACCTGTTCTTTTTGAACAGGCTAAACACTTTATGAAATATGTTTCCAAGTCCTCATGTATTGTTTTTGACTACAAGATCAATTTACAAAGTAGAAGACAAAGTGGAAACAGAAGCTGCAAAAGACTGCCTATGCTGTTCTGTTACATGAAGACAAAGTGGATATTTGAAATGGGTGACTAACCATTTCTTATATCAAAATGGCCTTAACAGAAGGTGAAAGGTTCAAAGTTAACATTCCTCTTTTTGTTAAAGCCTTCTGGAACAGAGACAAAAAAAGAAAAAGATAAAGATTTTGCCATGTAGAGAAGGCTGCTCTATCAAAATGTGTAGAAAAGTTTTTTTTGTCTTTTTGGAAAGACATCCCACTATCTCCTTGTCGAATGAAGAAGCTTCACTGAGATTCTCAGTGACAGTATAAAAGGAAGCTTCTAAGGATTGTGAGACAACTAAGAGTGACAAATTCAGATCATGCATAGAAGTGTGTTTTTCATGCATGCAAGTCAGCTTGAATAAAACAGTAACGTGTGTCCAAGCTGTTCATTACTCAAGCTTTCCATCTGTGTCTTGTAAACAGTGAGTGCATCTTAGTGAGTGTATTCATTATACCTAGTCTGAGTGTGTCTTAGATTAGTTAAACATCTGTTGTATCTGTCAGCTCAGCTTGAACTATTCCGCAGTTCAAGCTTGTTTGTAATTAACACTTGTTGATAATATATACAAACATTGAGAAAAGTGTTGTTGAGTTTTAATTTGCTATATGCACTCCCCCATCTATAGCTTAGAACAACATACTAGGGAAATCTTTTGGGACCTACAATTTGGTCACCGAAAAAATTATTCAAGTGACCATATAGTGGCATATATTACGATTTAGTTTTATTATTCGTGGAATTGAATTGATTGTATATATCCTAAGTTTATAAAATTACTTGATAAATTTTAACCTACCTTTTATTATTCACTAAAGTTAAATTCAGAAATCCTGTTAGTGCAGATCTAAAACTGTTAGTTCAATTTCTCAAGTTGTTAGCCCATTTTTTTCAAGCTGTTAAGTGTTTCATAACATAAGTTTATGAAATTACTTGATTAATTTTTACCTGCGTTTTATTATTCACTTGAGTTAAATTGAGAAATTCTGTTTTCGCAAATCTGGAACTGTTAGTTCAATATCTCAAGCTGTTAGTACATTTTATCAAGCTGCTAATTGGTTTATAAACTAAGTTTTTAAAATTAGTTTATTATTCATGAAATGGAATAGAATTGAATTGATTATGTATAACCTAAGTTTATAAAATTACTTGATTAATTTATATCCTAACATTTATATTTTGACATTCTAACACACACTACACTTTAGACACACATACTAACTTATGTGACCATATAGTGTCTGCTCTACACTAAAATCTTGTGTGACAAACTCCAGTTCATTCTTTAAGCACACAACAAATTACTTCATGTGACCATATACAGGAATATGATTTACACACACATGCATTTACTTCATATGACCATATACTGGAATATGATTTGGTCACCCAAATCATTATTCAAGTGACCATATAGTGGCATATGATTTAGTCACACAAAATGACACTCAATGTGACTAATACGTATTAGATTTTTACATTCTAACACATGATACACTTTAACCACACATACTAACTTATGTGACCATATAGTATCTATTTTGGGCTACACTGAAATCTTGTGTGACAAACTCCAGTTTATGCTTTAGCACATAAAAAATTACTTCATGTGACCATATCCTGGAATTTGATTTAGTCACACATACAATTACTTCATGTGACCATATACTGGAATATGAGTTGGTCACCCAAATCATTATTCAAGTGATCATATAGTGGCATATGATTTAGTCACACAAAATGACACTCAATGTGACTAATACGTATTAGATTTTTACATTCTAACACACGATACACTTTAACCACACATACTAACTTATGTGATCATATAGTATCTGTTTTTGGCTACACTGAAATCTTGTTTGACAAACTCCAGTTCATGCTTTAGTCACATAACAAATTACTTCATGTGACCATATACTGGAATACGATTTAGTCACACATACAATTACTTCATGTGACCATATACTGGAATATGATTTGGTAACCAAAATCATTATTCAAGTGACCATTTAGTGACATATGATTTAGTCACACAAAATGCAACTCAATGTGACTAATACGTATTAGATTTTTACATTCTAACACACACTACACTTTAGCCACACATACTAACTTATGTGACCATATAGTGTCTGTTTTTGGCTACACTGAAAAGCTTGTGTGACAAACTCCCGTTCATGCTTTAGTCACATAACAAATTAGTTCATGTGACCACATAGTGGAATATGATTTAGTCACACGTATAGTTACTTCATGTGACCATATACTGGAATATGATTTGGTCACCCAAATCATTATTCAAGTGACCATATAGTGGCATATGATTTAGTCACACAAAATGGCACTCAATGTGACTAATACATATTAGATTTTTACATTCTAACACACGATACACTTTAACCATACATACTAACTTATGTGACCATATAGTATTAGTTTTTGGCTACACTGAAATCTTGTGTGACAAACTCCAGTTCATGCTTTAGTCACATAACAAATTACTTCATGTGACCATATACTGGAATATGATTTAGTCATGCATACAGTTACTTCATGTGACCATATACTGGTATATGATTTGGTCACCCAAATCATTATTCAAGTGACCATATAGTGGCATATGATTTAGTCACACAAAATGACACTCAATGTGACTAATACATATTAGATTTTTACATTCTAACACACGATACACTTTAACCACACATACTAACTTATGTGACCATATAGTATTTGTTTGGGCTACACTGAAATCTTGTGTGACAAACTCCAGGTCATGCTTTAGTCACATAACAAATTACTTCATGTGACCATATAGTGGAATATGATTAGTCACACATACAGTTACTTCATGTGACCATATACTGGAATATGATTTGGTCACCCAAATCATTATTCAAGTGACCATATAGTGGAATATGATTTAGTCACACAAAATGGCACTCAATGTGACTAATACATATTAGATTTTTACATTCTAGCACACGATACACTTTAACCACACATACTAACTTATGTGACCATATAATATCATTTTTTGGCTACACTGAAATCTTGTGTGACAAACTACAGTTCATGCTTTAGTCACATAACAAATTACTTCATGTGACCATATACTGGAATATGATTTAGTCACACAGACAATTACTTCATGTGACCATATACTGGAATATGATTTGGTCACCCAAATCATTATTCAAGTGATCATATAGTGGCATATGATTTAGTCACACAAAATGGCACTCAATGTGACTAATACGTATTAGATTTTTACATTCTAACACACACTACACTTTAGCCACATATACTAACTTATGTGACCATATAGTATCTGTTTTGGCTACATTGAAATCTTGTGTGACAAACTCCAGTTCATGCTTTAGTCACATAACAAATTACTTCATGTGACCATATACTGGATTATGATTTAGTCACGCATACAGTTACTTCGTGTGACCATATACTGGAATATGATTTGGTCACCCAAATCATTATTCAAGTGACCATATAGTGGCATATGATTTAGTCACACAAAATGGCATTCAATGTGACTACTACGTATTAGATTTTAACATTCTAACACACACTACACTTTAGCCACATATAATAACGTATGTGACCATATAGTATGTGCTTCTGGCTACACTAAAATCGTGTGTGACAAACTCGAGTTCATCATTTAGTCACATAACAAATTACTTCATGTGACCATATACTAGCATTTGGTCACACTGTTCCACTGTGTGACGCCGTTTTGTCACATTTTATGAGTGTAACGTGACTAATGCTTCGAACTTAATCAGCAAAAAAAAAACCAGATACCTTTAGTCGCATAAATGTTCGAATGTTTGGCAATACTTTTAAGATTGGTCACACGATTGGAGTTCAGATGTGACTAAAAGAATGACGTGAATTTTAGTTTTGTATCTTTAGTCATACAAATATTCTAATGTGTGACGATTTGATTTCGAGCATGTGTGACCAAATCCCATTTTTGTACTAGTGTTCTTGCACCTTATTCTTTTGTTGATGTTATTCAATATCATTATTCTTTCTGTTTATATTCAACATGTACTGTATAAAATCATAATTTTGTTTGATTTGTACTCGCAAGTATGGACTCTCATAAAAGAAAAAATCCATTATGTGTTTTGGTGTATGTATATATGTTTGGTGTTGTTGCTTTACGATCCAACTCACTCTTATACTCAACAAAATCACTACAATGCACACTCAGAGACTTCCAAACTTATTATATGGTTGCTGCTTCACATACACTCACACACTCCAAGATTCAATAAATCTCTGAGTCCCTTCTTCACACAATACTTAGTCTATTTGTACGTGAATGTAATTTCTTGAGGCTATTTGGTTTTTAATTGATCATCAGTCCGAGCCAAGTCTCAGAGTCCTCTTACACATATACTTGGCTTATATACGCTGTGCTTGCTTAAATGAATCCGAGACTTGGCTATGGCTGAGTCTCAGAGTTCTTATGCTATCCCACATACCACACACTTAAACTTATCATGTATGTATGTATTGTTGTTCTTTATGTTTCGTAGCACACAAACACACACTAATTACTTGATTTTAATAGACTATTGGTGTTGTTGATCCTAAAATTAAACCAATCCATACTCACTTTAGATAGCTACTTAATTCAGTTATTATCAAATTATTGTTGCTGCTACTGATCTTTCTGTTTTGCTGTCACTATCACACACAAAGGCCACATGAATACATACATATATACATAATGTCGCAGCTGTTTTTGGAATATCTTTTGCAGTTATACACACATATTCACTACACATAACACTTAGTTTTTATGTTGTTATGGCTGCTGTCGCTGCTTTCATTTCTAGCAACAACCGCACACACTCTCATTTTTTCTAGCCTAATATCGAGGTGCTGCAACTGTTTCCGTTCTTTCTATTTTGATTTAATAAGCACACACATGCAACCCTATTTATATATTTATATGCTACTGATTTTTAATCTCTCAATACACATACATTCTCTACTTTATTGTACTTGTGAACATGATGTAAAACTTGTTTATTATAAGGTTTCTGTTCCCTATGTACTAAGGGGTTGTTTGTTTGCATATTCCATTAAGTGTTGTCTGGATTTAATGAGCTGTCTGGATTAAGCAATGCTGACTAGTAAAATAACTGAATAAATATTTATTGTTTGGTTGTTTCGTTGACTAAACCGTTTGAACGATATAAGTATTTTTATTGTAACTTTTTAAAGAAATTATAAAGTATAAATTATTATAGTTGATCAAACTTGTAATTCATTTTAATAATTTTTAATATATCAAAATTCTAACTTTTATTATGATTATAGTAATCTAAAAATGTAAATTCTACACGCATGCTGCAGCGCGTGGTTCTCACAAATCTTGTTATTCTACATATATCAAACAAACCTAGAAAAAAAGAACCTACCTGAAGCACAACATCGGAAAAAAGCAATAGCAAGTGACCTGAAAAGAGAACCGGCATGAAGACCATGAAGGTGAACCAGAGGTCTTTCAAAAGTCCAACATGAAGAAGAAGAAAAGCTAGAGATCTTCTTTACTCTTTCTTGGTAGATTAACTTTATTGGGAGAGAAGAAAGGGGGTTATTTTTGTAAGAGTAATAACTTAATGGGGAACATAAAGGTTAATTGGATGATTGAAACAACAGACCGAAATTTTCTACTGATTTAAATAAGTTACAATCAAACAATGCTTAATTTTAAGGAGTGGATCCGATTTTTTTAATTAAGCCCAATAAGTTGATTTCAACCACACCCTAAAATTTCTACTTCTTCAAACTTCTACCGTATAAAAACCATGTAGAATCAGTCACTTTGTTAAAATTCTCTCTTTTAGTGTGAGAAAAAGATTAAGTTTTAATCACCAGGTTTCACATCATTAACAAAAACTATGTGAGTAATGAGTATATGATTAGTAAAAACTAAGGAAAGACTAGCAGAGTGATGTACGTATAACTCCTTTTTGAAATTGCTACTCAACGAATATGTTATCGATTGGACATAATTTTGTTGCCGTCGTTGCTTTGCGCGGGTACAATACTAGTGTGTGTATGTGTTTATATATATATAAATAAATATATATATATATATATATATATATATATATATATATATATATATATGTGTGTGTGTGTGTGTGTGTCATTTTCTTCCTTAATTTAGTCATTATATTTTTTTTGTCATATTTATTTTGGTCTTTTAATTCAATAAATAATATACAATTGACTTTAAATTATAGTAATTTCATTAGCGGAAATACCTACACCATTATAGTTTTTAAAGAACTATTCTTTGAACTATTTTGTTTGATTCAAGATTAAGAACTATTGAAGTTATTTGTTACCATGCTTGAGTTATTAGTTATCATGTTTAGAGATATTTATTTAATTTATTGTTACCATTGTGTTTGCTTTTAATTTAATACGATCTTTTTGGGTAAGAAGCTTTTTCGAATATTGGCTACAAATCTACAATTATGATTGAGTATAGAAAAAGAGGGTAGTCCACTATCTGAGGGCCTCCATCGACCGATTTTCCGTCCAATGTGGAAGAAAATCATGTAACTCATGGTTAAAGAATATGTGCATCCATAATTTTTATTTTTTTTCTATCACAGAAAGAAACTTAATATGGAAAAACAATTTTCAAACTTAAAGGTAAAACATATACTTTTCAAATAGTTTGTTCTGACTATTTAAATATCTATGCTAAACACACAGAACCATTGATGATACTGTGTTAGAACGTTTACTGTTAAACAGCATAATTCACTCAGAGTGAACTTTGTTATTTGCTCATTAATTTACTAAATAATATTACTAATAG
Organism: Centrapalus pauciflorus; assembly: GCA_020465985.1. Taxonomy (NCBI): domain Eukaryota; kingdom Viridiplantae; phylum Streptophyta; class Magnoliopsida; order Asterales; family Asteraceae; genus Centrapalus; species Centrapalus pauciflorus. The sequence continues at coordinate 135,077 of JAANYP010002132.1, read as the reverse complement.
TATCTTTATATTTAAAAAAAATATATTAATTTCAAAAAACTAAGCAGTTTAACAAAAATCAAATAAATATAACATGAAACATCCTAACAAATTACAAATCTTAAACCTTTTTCATTAATATCATTATAATTCTACTGAGTCAATTTCATAATGTCACACCCTGCTACTCCGGTTGGCAGCGAGGCGTGACGAGTGTGGAAGCGTAACCATAATCATAACGAACGACCACTATATGGACGTTTTAAAAAATACATTGATTTAACTTCAAATATAAATATTGTTTTACATAACCAAAATACAGCATAAGAAGTTCTTAAAATACCAAGATTTAAATACACAATTTAGTTTATCAGAAAAGATGCAAATAAATCTCCGAGTTTGAAAATGATGCGACTCCAACATGAACGGAAGCCTTGGAATGCTTCCGATAAATGCGCATGTCTTAATCACCTGAAAATACATGCTAAAATACGTCAACAAATTGTTGGTGAGCTCATAGTTTTAAGCGAAAAGACCAATTGTATGGACATTATCAGATGAGTTGAATTTATAAATCATAAATTCCATGTAAGTATTACATAAACCATCATGCAACCGAAGCTTAATTAAATGAGTTTGCCCTGTGCAGTATTCCCATACGTAATACCGTGTGTTGAATATATATGCATCCCGCCGTTAGCCGATTAAGACTAACCCGAATGGGGGACATGACTCCCGATAGATCTATCCACAATATATTCGCGCTTACAAATAAATGCAATTAACGGTTCATGATTTGAGGGCTGATGGATCCACACATGTAATACATATAAGAAATAAACAGTTTTGATGTCCATATGAAAATAGTGCATGAATTTCCACCCCAATAGATAGTGAAAATAGGGCTATGAGGACGCACCTCATGTTGATGGCAAAATGATCGTAAAAACAACGATTTACGTTGTTGATGAGTGATGACACCGGATATGTTTAACCGAGTCCTAAATGATATAAGGGATTTAATAACACTCATATATGATAATATGTATGTATAAATTATGTTATCTTTTAAATCACCCAACATTACAAGTTTATAATAAAACCCACTTAAAACTTCAAGTTTATATATATATATATATATATATATATATATATATATATATATATATATATATATATATATATATATATATATATATATATATATTCCAGATTTTTGAAGGTTTTTCGGCCTACTTTGAGGTTGTTTTTTACCAAGCTCCAAAACAATTTAGTCTTTGGTTTTCTTGGACATTAAACTACTATATACAAAGAATTTTTAAAGCGGCCATTTTTCGAGGTGTTTAAGTTACGGATAAAGCTCGCTAAAAACGCTATGTTGGCCATTTTTGAGCTGTTAAACTTTCGGGTTCCCAAATAATATCTGGGGGTTCTAAACTCTATAATAAATTATGAAAACTTCCAGATTTTTAGTTAAAATATAGATCTAACTTTTGAGACAAGAATCAACTCATTTCGTTAAGTTATCAATTAGTTATGATTTTTCAAATCCGGATTTCATAAACTTGAAACAACTTGTGATTTTTGTTGTTTATTCAAAAACCACTTGTATAAAAGGTTATAAAACACATTTATATAACTTGTTTTCAGGATATTTATACTTACATAATGTGTTTATATATTTATAAACACATTTGAAGAAAACAAACTTGACACAAAACTAGTGATTTATAAACTTGAGTTTTTATGAAACGTGTTGTTGTTCGTGATTATATATATTATGCAAGACTTATATCAATATAAATATAAGATGAAATAAGTTAGTATTTACTTTCTTTGATGTATTAGAAGTATGAAAATGTGTAGAAGAGTTGTTCTTGAACTAGTTGCACCAAAGAAACTCTTGAAAAGCTTGAATTCTTGAAGAATAAAGGAAGAAAACAACTTTGGTTGTGTGTGTGTGGCTATGGACGATTTTGAGAGAGTAAAATGAGAGGTTTTGCTCTTGCAAATGTGTGAGGATGAATGAGAAATGATCTCTCTATTTATAGAGAAAAATGGTCATCAAAGTGGAGGTTGAGTGGAGTGTTGGATGAGATGAAAGAAGATGGTGAAAAGGATTTGATTTTGATGGGTTATGGAAGTGTGTATTATAAAAATGAAGTCAAAACCTACTTGTACCTCCCTATGGGCAGATTTTTAGAAGATATTTTAATGTATTTTCAATTTTTTTTTGTATAAATGTCTTTAGAATGTATTCTTTTATTTCCCTTTTTTTGTAAATTCATAAATACTTTTGAATGCATTTGTTTAATGAATTGTTTTAGTCTTGCATAATTAATGTTAATTAAGTGTATTAGTATATGATTAGTGTCATTAATCATAATTTAATTATGTACTTAGTTGAATTAATCCATCATATCGCAAATCGATCGGATTAATTAATTTGCCGATTCATCGCACCGATGAAATTGATTCTTATTGAATTGAATTTCCTTGTGAACTTTGTTAATCACTTTAATTAATTGCTAATCACCACTGATTAGGTTATAATTGGCTAGTAAATACTGATTAGGTCATAGTTGCTAACCTGGTTTAGTGTCGGATGTTACAATCTCCCCTTGTTAAGGGAATTTCGTCCCGAAATTTTATCTTGTTTCCTCAGGGGTCTTGTTACTTAAGAATAGGTGAGGGTATCTTTGCTTAAAATGGTCTTTGCATGCCTAAGTGAATTCTGGTCTATGTCTAGAATTCCATCTGACGTTCAGGATGGGTATACGACTGTGCTTCAATCCTTTGACCTTACGGTCCATGATATCTACCGGCTCTTTGATGAAGCAAAGTTTATCAGTCTTATCTAACAAACACTTCTTCAGATTCGATACGTGGAAGATATTGTGAACGCTGCTAAGCTCTGGTGGTAGCTCTAAACGATAAGCTACTAGTCCAATTCTTTTTAAGACTTTGAATTGTCCAATGTAACGAGGATTCAGTTTCCCTTGTTTCCCAAATCGTACCACTCCCTTCCATGGCGAGACTTTCATCAGTACCCTTTCTCCTAATTGGAACTCAATGGATTTTCTCCTTACGTCTACACAGCTTTTCTGACGATCGTGGGCAACTTTTAGCCAGTTTCGTATCTGTACTATCTTTATGGTGGTCTCAAGTATGATTTCTGGGCCAATTACTTGACTATCCCTGACTTTGGCCTAGCCAAGGGGCGATCGACATTTTTGGCCGTACAGTGCCTCAAACGAAGCAGCTTTAACGCTCAAGTGATAGCTATTGTTGTACGATAATTCCACTAAGGCAATCGAGTATCCCAACACTTCCCAAAATCCATTACACAGGCTCTTAACATATGTTCTAGGGTTTGAATCGTTCTTTCATTCTTACCATCGGTCTGAGGGTGATATGTGGTACTCATGTCCAAGTTTGTACCCAAAGCTTGCTGTAATCAATTGCCAAAAATCTAGATGTAAATCTGCTATCCGTATCCGAAATGATAGAAATAGGCACTCCGTGTCTGGAGACGACTTCCTTGAGGTACGTTTGGACTAGCTTATTCATCCTGTTGTTCTCCTTGATTGGTGATTTTGTTAGGCGGTCGACTATTACCCAAATGCTTTCTGATGTTTTATCTTAACTTTGGAGCATGTTAGGAATTTGTTGACATATGTGGCAACGCTAGCCTTCATGTTAGGCCACCAGTATAGCTTCTTGAGGTCATGATACATTTTATCGGATCTGGGGTGGACAACATATCTTGATTTGTGTCCGTCATCTATAATCGGCTTTCTTACTCCACCAAAATAGGGTAACTAGACTGTATTCATGAAGTATCGATTTCCATTAGTCTGTATCCAAAACTATTTATCCATTCCGTGCAGGGCTTCATTTTTTATATTTTCCTCCTTAACAGCTTCTACTTGTGCATCATGAACTAAGGAAGGAAGGTTTGGTTGAATGGTCATAACTAGGGCTCATACTCTTAACGTCTTAGCTCGTTTCCTTCAGCTCTGAGCGTCTGCAACCCCATTAGCTTTCCCCGGGTGGTAACGAATTTCACAGTTGTAATCACTTAATTGCTCCATCCAGCGACGCTACCTCATATTCAACATTTTCTGATTCAAGATTTGTTGGAGGCTCTTATGGTCTGTAAATATAGTATACTTCGTACCGTACAACTAATGTCTCCAAGTCTTAAGGATAAAGACTACTACTCCCAGATCTAAATCATGTGTTTTGTAATTTACCTCGTGAATCTTAAGTTTTCATGAAGTATAAGCTATGACCTTATCAGCCCATTGTGTGAAGCGTTATAGTAATCTATAAATTTCTCGCTTCTCTCGGGTAAGGACAAAATAGGCACGCTGCACAGTTTGTGTTTTAATAAATGAAAAGATGTCTCCTGATCCTCGCCCCAATCATACTTAATGTCTTTTAGAGATCCGGTGATCTTTGAGAAACTTTTGATAATTTCCTATAATAAGTGGCAAGTCTTAAGGATTGTCGTATCTCTATGGGGGTTCTAAGAGTTGACCGATTCCTGATAACCTTGATCTTTGCGGGGTCGACTTGGATCCCTTTACAATTGATCACGTGACCGAGAAATCTTACCTATCTTAGCCAAAAGTCAAACTTAGAAAGCTTGGCATATAATTGTTCTTTCTTTAACAACTCTAGAATCAGTCTTAAATGTTTGCTCGTGCTCCTCCTTGTTTCGTGAGTAGATTAAAAGTCATTCATGAATACAATCATGAATTTGTCTAGATAAGGTTTGCACACCCGATGAGGCCCATGAGTACCGTTGGGGCACTGGTTAATTCAAACGGCATTAATAGGAATTTATGATGACCGAAACGGAATATGAAGGCTGTCTTTGGAATATCTTTCTTGCAAACTCTAACCTGATGATAACCAGACTTTAGGTCGATTTAATTCTTGGAGTTTGGTCAAACAAGTCATTGATCCTTGTGAGCGGGTATCGGTTCCTTTAGTTTGTTTAGCTCTTGGTAATTGATTCACATTATGATGGTTCTATCCTTCTTCTTTATGAACAAAACTGGAACTCCTCCAAAGCGAGGAACTCGGTTTGATAAACCCTTTATCTAAGAGCTCCTACAGTTGGTTGGACGATTCTTACACTATTGATGAGGCTAATCGGCATGGTGCTCGAGCCACTTGTACCGCACCTGATACTAGGCCGATTTTTGAATTTGACTTGCCTCAATGTTGGGTGTTCAAGTAAGTGTCCAGGAAAAACGTTGGGGTAACCATAAATAATAAGAATATTTTCGATCCGCTTTTCCTTTGGCTCCTTCTCTGTCAACACTTCAAGGTCCTAATGCTAGGGATAATGCTTACTTTGGTATTTCTTGTTTTGCCTTGAATAGTAAGGACCTTCTTATTGACTAAAGGTATATGAACCGTGTTCTTGTTGCACACTATTCCGCACGATTTTTCGATGGTCAATCCATGCCTATGACCACGTAAACACTTCCTAGTTTGACGGGTATCAAGTCTGTTTCAAAGAGTCGGCCTACTAATTCTAAGGAGCATCCTCGACTTATATTATTTGTCTTAAGCGTCTCACTGTCCTCAACCTCAATAGCATAAGTGACACTTAATGGTGTAAGAATGGAATTTATCTGCTTACTGAGCTTAGTGGATATGAAGCTCCTATCAGCACCAGTATAAAATAGTAGAAATGCATAAGTGGTATCTAATGGGATAAGAGGATAAGTCTACGGGTTTGAAATTTCATAGGCAGATTGTCGTACTACAAATCCTCATGCACATAGTTATAGATAAAACTTAGTTCTTCATTAAAATGCTTGATACCTAATCTTTGTACATGATATGGTCGGGATTTCCTGATAAATTTTTAAGACTTACCCACCCTAAGATATACCAGATAGTAAAGCCTAGAGAAATACTATAAATGGTAGAAAGGGTACTAAGTATGAGATGCCTCCGGGGTTTCCTCGTACTCCAGAGTGTTAATTCGTTGAGTTAGTTCTGCACTGCGGACTTTGTGCTCTGCTAGGCGCTGTCATAATTCGTTGATTCTGTCTTGTTGAATCACCTAGGTATTCTTGTTGGCCCAAGGTTTATTGGTGGTTTGTATTGTCTCCTGCTTAATCCTTGCAAAGATCTCACTGATCTCTTGGTGGATTTTGTCGAAATTGGGGGTCGTGTCAGGCGGCCCTTGCCACCAACAGAGGCATCATTTGTTACGTAGGTTTCTGGGTAAGTGTCGGCACTTGAGAGGAAGATGGTGTTCCGACTTCAAACTGGCTTTGGATGCCTTCCTCGTTCCCCAATCTTGGAGAGTGAGAGGAATCCATCCCCACTGTCTTATGGTTGCCCGTCGTTACTTTGGCGGGCTTGGCTGATGGGCAGGTACCGGGATAGACTCCCGTTGTGCCAGTCACACCCTTTTCCTAGGGGTGAACTTCTTCAATGGCCCATCGGGGTGGTCTCTAAATAGGGTGTAGGATGGAATATGTGGTGGTGATGGTGGAGCAATTTGTGCCGCAGGGCCACAGTCGCCCTCCTTGTGTTTTGACGGGTCCATTACATCGTCTTTAATTTGGTCTGCGTGGGTTCCCGATCCAATTGGCTTCCTTGTTCCATGGGTGAGAATTCATCTTCCGAGTCAAAGAGGAAACTAATCGTATTGTTCGACATGTTATTGTCATCAGGGTCCATATATGTGTTCACAGTTCATGAAGAAAGTTTAGTTTTTGTAACAGTTATAGTCTAGGCACTAATGCAACCTAGTTCACTATAACTATGGCTCTGATACCAATCTGTCACACCTTGCTACCCCGATTGGCAGCGAGGCGTGACGAGTGTGGAAGCGTAACCATAATCATAACGAACGACCACTATATGGACGTTTTCAAAAATACATTGATTTAACTTCAAATATAAATATTGTATTACATAACCAAAATACAGCATAAGAAGTTCTTAAAATACCAAGATTTAAATACACAATTTAGTTTATCAGGAAAGATGCAAATAAATCTTCGAGTTTGAAAATGATGCGACTCCAACATGAACGGAAGCCTTGGAATGCTTCCGATAAATGTGCATGTCTTAATCACCTGAAAATACATGCTAAAATACATCAACAAATTGTTGGTGAGCTCATAGGTTTACGTGACAAGACCAAATGTATGGACATTATCAAATGAGTTGAATTTATAAATCATAAATTGCATGTATGTATTACATAAACCATCATGCAATCGAAGATTAATTAAATGAGTTTGTCGTGTGCAGTATTCCCATACGTAATACCGTGTGTTGAATATATATGCATCCCGCCGTTAGCCGATTAAGACTAACCCGAATGGGGGACATGACTCCCGATAGATCTATCCACAATATATTCGCGATTGCAAATAAATGCAATTAACGGTTCATGATTTGAGGGCTGATGGAATCACATGTAATACATATAAGAAATAAACAGTTTTGATGTCCATATGAAAATAGTGCATGTATTTCCATCCCAATAGATAGTGAAAATAGGGCTATGAGGACTCACCGCATGTTGATGGCAAAATGATCGTAAAAACGACGATTTACGTTGTTGATGAGTGATGACACTAGACCTGTTTAACTGAGTCCGAAATGATATAAGGGATTTAATAACTCGCATATATGATAATATGTATGTACAAATGTTGTTATCTTTTAAATAACCCAACATTACAAGTTTATAAATAAAACCCACTTAAAACGTCCAAGTTTATATATATATATATATGTATGTTGTTTTTTACCAAGCTCCAAAACGATTTAGTGTTTAGTTGTCTTGGACATTAAACTACTATATACAAAGAATTTTTAAAGTCAAGAACGGTCATTTTTCGAGGTGTTTAAGTTAGGGAAAAAGCTCGTTAAATACGCTATGTTGGCCATTTTTGAGATGTCAAACTTTCGGGTTCCCAAATAATATCTGGGGGTTCTAAACTCCATTATAAATTATGAAAATTTCCAGATTTTTAGTTAAAATATAGATCTAACTTTTGAGATAAAAATCAACTCATTTCGTTAAGTTATCAATTAGTTATGATTTTTCAAAGTCGACGTAATATTTCTGCCAAAAATCCGGATTTCATAAACTTGAAACAACTTGTGATTCTTGTTGTTTATTCAAAAACCACTTGTATAAAAGGTTATAAAGCACATTTATATATCTTGTTTTCATAATATTTATACATAGATAATGTGATTATATATTTATAAACAAATTTGAAGAAAACAAACTTAAAACAAAACTAGTGATTTATAAACTTGAGTTTTTATGAAACGTGTTGTTGTTGGTCATTATATATATATTATGCAAGACTTATATCAATATAAATATAAGATGTAATAAGTTAGTATTTACTTACTTTGATGTATTAGAAGTATGAAAATGTGTAGAAGAGTTGTTCTTGAACTAGTTGCACCAAAGAAACTCTTGAAAAGCTTGAATTCTTGAAGAATAAAATAAGAAAACAACGTTGGTTGTGTGTGTGTGGCTATGGACGATTTTGAGAGAGTAAAATGAGAGGTTTTGCTCTTGCAAATGTGTGAGGATGAATGAGAAATGATCTCTCTGTTTATAGAGAAAAATGGTCATCAAAGTGGAGGTTGAGTGGAGTGTTGGATGAGATGACAGAAGATGATGAAAAGGATTTGATTTTGATGGGTTATGGAAGTGTATATTATAAAAATGAAGTCAAAACCTACTTGTACCTCCCTATGGGCAGATTTTTAGAAGATATTTTAATGTATTTTTCAAATTTTTTTTGTATAAATGTATTTAGAATGTATTCTTCTATTTCCCTTTTTTTGTAAATTCATAAATACTTTTGAATGCATTTGTTTAATGAATTGTTTTAGTCTTTCATAATTAATGTTAAGTAAGTGTATTAGTTTATGATTAGTGTCATTAATCATAATTTAATTATGTACTTAGTTGAATTAATCCATCATATCGCAAATCGATCGGATTAATCACTTTGATTAATTGTTAATCACCACTGATTAGGTGATAATTGGCTAGTAAATACTGATTAGGTCATAGTTGCTAACCTGGTTTAGTGCCGGATGTTACACATATTCAACATATAACTTAACTATACTAAAACCTTTTTATTAATATTAAAAAATTCAAAGACATTAAAAACAACAAACTTTAAAATTATTGAATTATTCACCAATAACTCATGGACATTAAAGTCTTCTTTTGACATTTGTTAGGGTTTAAATTTTGTAAAGTTTTGGGGCTGATTTGTAATTTTCTATAAGTTGTAATATTGAGTGTAAATAGTCAATTACAATGCTTTGTAATTCAATCTTGAAGGTAATACAATCTGATAGTTTTTGCACATTGCTTTTTGATCTTTTAGTTCTTTCAGATTGTTACGATTATGATTTTATTGTGATTCGTATCTTGTTTGCATCAATATTGTGAATTAACAATTGGTATCACAGCCAGAACAACAAGATTTGGAATTCATTTTTTTTAAATTTCTATGAATTTTTGCGGTTTTTTGAACATTCTACTCTGATCTGAATTTTTTTTATGAAAGTGTTTCTGGATTGAAATTACCATTCGAGGATTCAGTTTAGATAAACAAATCATTCTGAAAAGTTTCAGTCATTAATTCAAAATCATTTATGAGTAATTTGAATTTTTCTGAAAAGTTGTGGGCTTGAGAAAATTTTTGTAAATCGTATTGCTTTTTGTTGTTTATTTGACTTAACATGTGTTGAAATTGATCAGAATAGTAAATACGAGTCTTTTAAATCAAGTTCGACTGAATTTTGTTTAGTTTGAGCAAATTTTTTTGAAAAAGTTGATTTGTGAAGGATACGAGTACTGTTAAGTAATGATGGTGTTCTTCACCTCGTAGAAAACCCTAGAAACTTGGAATTTCATCAGGTCCAGATTTTAAGTGTGTTAGACTCGAATTCGTGTTAGTTTTACTCGAACATTCGAGTAGGTGATTTTCCAAGAAAATCTCTTCGAGTTCGTCCTACTCGAACTCGAGTTGCATCACACTCGACCTCGGGTTTGTTTTGTGAACTCGAGCTGTTATTCCTTGACCACTTGTTTCAATATCAAATCTTCTGACTTATCTCTAGTCCTTTTAATCAACAGATTCACAACTCGAGCTCGAGTTAAGGGCAAACGAACTCATGAACAAGACTAGAACTCAAGTAAATAAGAATTGTACTCGAGTCAATTGTAAATCACCTTGAAATCAATCTCATGTCAGGTTAATCAACTATTATCTCAACTCGAGTGCAACACAAGCATTTATTGTTTGATTGATTTTAGATTTGCTAACTCTGAACCCTGACTCGAACTCGAGTCATTCGTACTCGAACTCAAGTCAACTAGAATCGACCTCGAGTCCACTGAACTGGACATCAAACTCGAGTCAAGTCTATCCCGAGTGAATCATTCACCTAATCTGATTACTAGTACCTCACTTTATTCAGACTTGAACTCGAGTCATTCATACTCGAACTCGAGTCCATTCCAGTCGAGCTCGTGTTAATTTGACTCGAAGTCTAAGTGTTTGGAAATTTTTCAAGCTCTTAAATTTAGATTAATTCTTGACTTTAGTTGACTTTTTGTCTAAATTACTCCAATTCTTGTTGTACAGATCTTGAGATTCACAACACATCTTACAATATTGCAATCATGTCCCGCAAAGCAATCAAATATGATGCAAAGGCACCTGTATTTGTTAGAACATGATCTAGATGAATCATAAACATATGGAATGAATCTTGCATTGAATTGAAAGACTTCTAAACTCTCTAATATTCTAAGATAAATTTCCTTTGGAAATTTCCTTTTATACCTAATATCTAATCTTACATCTAATTATATGCTTAGTCCTTGAACTTCTATTTTTAGTTGTTTTCACCTCTATAATTATTACCTAACAATCTCCCCGTTAGAGGTGAAAGACAACAATAAAGACACAATACAACAAGGACTTTACAATTATGAATATAACAAGTAAAAAACTTAACATCTAAAAAATTCAGTCTTCAAAAGTTTAACCTACATTAAGCTTTAATCTTTCTTCTCTCTGAGCTTTAAATCTTCAAACAACAATGTCTTTTGCAATATCCTTTGGATCATCATATATTGTCTTCTCTGGACTTCTCTTCTCAGTTAAGGATACTCCCCCTTGAATCACGAATTTCATTTATCCTCCCCCTTTAGCTTTCAAATCTGCGATTCATTCTCAGATACTCTCTCAGCATAGATATCAAAAACTTCAAGTTTTCTTTGAATGACATCTTCAAAAACTTCATGATGGACACATCATGATGAATAGAAGAAATATGAACATCATGCACAATATTTCAAAGATACCAACAATTCACTCTCCACCTACAAATTGTAATATTCTCCCCTACAACAAACATCGTATAAACTTCTCTCCCTCCCCCTAACAAAATTAAATCCTCGCTAGAAAAAAATTTCAAACAAGTAACCACTAGGTTTCTATAGATTCCTGTTTACACAATAGATTAAAATATCTAATGTGACCTATTTTCAACGCTGTTTGATGTTAACACTAATAATTGTGAAATACTTATCAGTAAGTATCACTCATATTTGTTGGCTATGTCACTTTGGACATGCTTTTTATAGTCTATGGACTATTGACTCGGTGTGTCTTAATATGACATTTTGGCTCTAGACTCGATGTGCATTGAAGAAAGTCGGAGACCGGAGCTGTGGTCTTCCTTGTTTCAATATCAATAATATCCAAATGATATATCGATAGAAATGTGCAAAATCACTGTAAAAATGAAACAAAAGTCTTTTATGTGACAATTGAGTAGTTGGTAGGGTTTAGTCGTCACTGGGTTCATGATTTATTTTTCAATATCAAGTTGCCTAGGGCTTGATAGATTATGTGGTTTACCCAGCCGACACAATTTAGGTAGGATTATGTTAATTCATCCCAATCAATAAATCTGGCACTCACAGGAATAAACAATAATATAATGATTGATACAAAGAGAATAAACATTCAATCAATGATGAAATGTTTGAGAGATTTATCAACATCGGCGGTCGCTTTTTCTATTGAGAATGTGAATAATGACAAAGTTGTGGGAAACCCTAAAAGGTTTCCCTTAAATATTAAAACTAAGTTTGAAGGGTTTACAAACTATACCCCTCAACTTCTAATTAAATGAAAGAAAATATATTACATGGAAATACAATTCAAATAACTATTACAAAATAGAATTCACAGGATTGAAACTTAATATGTAACAATCACGTCCTTTACAATCACTGTGGAGGATGACAGACTTGCTCTTCAGATTCTCGCAGACCAAGAATAACATCGAATCTTCTGATCAACTAGCGAGCATGCAACCTGTCATTAATAAGCTTAATTGCGTTGAGGAGGTCCTGAATATCCTTCGGCTTCTTTTTGAGCTCTGAAACCTTCTGGGCGTCATCCTGTTGGAGCCTCCCATTAAGTTCTGCTCTTATTAAGTGAGAGTGTCATCAGAGTAACAGGGCAACTCCTCAAAACGCAAGAATCTTTTCTGCCCCATTCTTGTCAAAAAACATGACTCCCTGTTGAGCCCCCATGAAGAACCGGGTTGATGATCGATGCCAAAAAATTCTTGATCGTCATCCTTAAGTCCCACCTTCACCAGAAAGCTTTCAATGGCCATTTGGAAACCTTTTAAGCACATGATGGTAGAAATCCGTCTCATGCATCTGGTCAGAGTTGCTAGAGCAGTGACATGACTCAATCACCCATTTACTTTATTTTTCAGCTTATTGTGCATGGTTTCAATATCATTGGGGTTCATGAAGTCTAGGTCACTCTCATGTACCAGCTGCTACGACCCGTCTTATCGTTTGATTTCAAAGGATGGGGTGAACAGACGGGCCCGTTTATACATGGAGATAGAGACGATCTTTACTATTTTTTACTTTGACTAATAAGCAGACTTCGGCCTGGTTTCCCTTAGCCTCATTTGATTGTATTCAGCTTGTTCTGCTTTAGATGCATCACTTAACTCCATTAGAAGTCGTCTGCTGTACATACCTGACTTTTTCATGAAAACCACCTTGAACTTATCATCGAGATATGGCTGAAGAAAATCCTCAGCTTTTAATTTCATCAAATATTGTTTAAGACCCTAAACAGGTGGGGCCTCAACCTCGGCTGCAGGTATTTCAAGCATTTTATAGACTCGACCCTGATGGTCGAGCCTTAGAGAGTCTTTCTCATTGGCAGGAAGGGTATGTACTTTGCCGTTTGAGAACCACGTGACCCAGTCCTGGTCCACTCTGTCATATCTGAGGGTTGCCTCGGGATCCTCTTGAAAACAATCAACCGTTCGAGCCCCTAATACTTTAGTGAATTGGGTGGACGGTGTTTGGATTTGTGGGGTGGTGGTTGGTTCAGGATTAGGCTGTTGGGCAGGAGGAGGGGGTAGGAGCTTTTAGGGCTGATAATAGTTCTTCTTCGGGTACGTGGGTTGGAGAATTCAGGAAGTCAAAAGATGAAGATGATCTTTGTGGAGATTCAGGCTGGGGTTTGGGTATCTTTATTGGTTCGTCAAGATCGATCTCGGAGTCTGAATCAGACAATAAGATGATTTCAACTTTATCGGATGGAGGATCATATACTACCATTACAATCATCAGAACTTCTTCAGTCAGATCCTCTGTGGACTTCGTAGATTTCTCCCCAGTCAGATCCTCTGTGGACTTCGGCGTTTCTCCCCCTCAGGATGACCGGTATGCATAGAGTCTGTAAATCAATGACAGTTGATTACAGCCTATCCATTCTCTTATGCATCTCTGCCTCGATGCGCAGAAATAGCCTTCGGAGGCTTTCATTTGAATCAATGAAGATAGATGCGGTCGTGGCAATTTGGTCTTGAAGTGTCATTGTGGATTGGACTGAATGGGTTCCTAGTGGCAACTCCTGAGTTGCAACACCCTTTCCCTTTAATAATTGTAGAAGGGAGGAATGTTGTTCCTCAGAGGCAACCTTGAGGGCTCCAGGTCAGCCCGGGTAACGATTCTGGCGTCACGAAGAGTAGCCGTTAACATCTCGGGTGTGAGCCCTTGATGACCTGAAGCGGATGACATTTGTGTTGCCACTTCAAGACTTCCTTCCGTCCTTTCTGCCTCCCTAGCTGGGAGTACAGATCCGTAAGTTTGTCGAGACGCAACGAAGGCGTCGGGCACGTGCGATGGAGTGTTGTGGGGTGTTGGATCAACCGTGATCAAATGAACTTCGGTCACCGGGGGCGGCAGGTGACCTATTTCAACATCTCCCCCCTCCGAATGAGGGTGAGATGGCATATGTGTTATGTCCCCGTGATGTGAAAATGGTTCCCGTTGAGGGGAACCTGGGTGGCTAGGTTGGGTTATTTCGGCCAATGGACCGGTGGCCTTTTGCTGGGTTATCCGGATTGGGGTGAAAGGAACTCCCTCAACCCTCGATCTTTCTTCCCTCAAAGGGTCAGAGACGGTGCATTCTGTAACATCCGACATTAAACCAGGTTAGCAACTATGAACTAATCAATATTTAATAGCCAATTATAATGTAATCAGTGGTCATTAGCAATTAATCAAAGTGATTAACAATGTTCATGAAGAAATTCAACTCAATTAGAATCAAATTCATCGGTGCGATGAATCGGAAAATCAATTAATCCGATCGATTTACGATATGATGGATTAATGCAACTAAGTACATAATTAAATTATGATTAGTGAGACTAATCATACATTAGTACACTTAACACTAATTATGCAAGACTAAAACAATTCATTAATACAATGCATCCAAAAGTATTTATGAATTACAAAAAAAGGGAAATACAAGAATACATTTCTAAATATTTTTATACAAAAAAAAAATAAAAATTAAAATACATTGAAATACACCCATATGGGGCTGGCCATAGTGAGTACAAAAAGGACCATAAAATGTATTTTTTTTTTACTCAACATTTCACTATCAAATCCTTCTTTTTCAACTCTCCAAGATTTTCCACTATTCCTCATCATTTCACCACCTTTAATTCTCTATAAATAAGACTCCAACTTCACTTCATTCTTCACACCTTCAAAGCAAAAATCTCTCCTTTTTTTCTCTCTTCAAAACCGGCCACAAGGCCCTCACAAAGCAAAATTTGTGCAACTTTCTTATTCTTGCAATTTTCAAGTGTTTTGGGTGCAACTTTTGCAAGAGTATCAACTTCTTCTCATTGGCATTCTTATAAAACATCAAAGTAAGTAAATATTAACCTATTATATTTTATATTAATGTTTATATAAGTCTTGCATAATATATATAATCACCAACAATAACAAGTTTCATAAAAACTCAAGTTTATAAATCACTAGTTTTGTTTTTAAGGTTGTTTTCTTCAAATGTGTTTATAAATATATAAACACATCATGAAAGTGTAAATATTATGAAAACAAGTCATATAAATGTGTTTTATAACTTTTATACAAGTAGTCTTTGAATAAACAACAAGAATCACAAGTTATTTCAAGTTTATGAAGTATGGAATTTCGGCAGAAATGTTGCATCAACTTTGAAAAATCATAACTAATTCATAACTTAACAAAATGAGTTGATTCTTGTCCCAAAAGTTAGATCTATGTTTTAACTAAAAATCTGGAAGTTTTCATAATTTATTATGAAGTTTAGAACCCCCAGATATTATTTGGGAACCCGAAAGTTTGACAGCTCAAAAATGGCCAACATATGGTTTTTAACAAGCTTTTTCCCTAACCTAAATACCTCGAAAAATGGCTGTTCTTGACTTTAAAAGTTCTTTGTATATAGTAGTTTAATTTCCAAGAAAAGCAAAGCCTAAATCGTTTTGGAGCTTGGTCAAAAATAGCCTCAAAGGAGGCCGAAAAACCTTCTAAAAGCTGGAAAATTATATATATATATATATATATATATATATATATATAAATTGACTTTTTAAGTAGGTTTTATTTATAAACTTGTAATGTTGGGTGATTTAAGACATAAAAACCGTTATATATACATATTATCATATATGGGAGATTATTAAGTCCCTTATATCATTTAGGGCTTGGTTAACAACATCCGGGTCGTCACCCATCACTCAACGCAAACTTGCATTTTACGTGCATATTTTGCCGTCACACTCTCGGTGAGTCTTCATAGCCCCTATTTTCACACTGTTATGTTTTGGGGTTGAAATACATGCTACGTTTTCATATGGACACGGAAACTACTTCATTTCTATTATGTATTACACATGTGGTTCCATCAGCCCTCAAATCATGAACCGTTAGTTACATTTATTTGTAAGCGTGAATATATTGTGGATAGATCTATCAGGAGTCATGCCCCCCATTCGGGTTAGTCTTACCGGCTAACGGCGGAATGCATATATATTTAACATTAAGGTATTACGTATGGGAATACTGCACAGGGCAAACTCATTTAATTAAGCTTCGGTTGCATGATGGTTTACATGTAATACATAACATGGAATTTATGATTTTATGAATTGAAACTCAACTGTTGATGTCCATACAAGTCAGATTTACGTGTAAACCTATGAGCTCACCAACAATTTTGTTGACGTATTTTAGCGTGTATTTTCAGGAAATTAAAGAAAGTGCACCGCACCGGAAGTATTTCCAAGCTTCCATACTTTATGGAGTCGCATTCATTTTCATACCATCGGAGATTTATTTGCATTATTTTGGTTAATTTAATTATGTATTTAAATCTATGTATCTTGCGAACTATTTTTATCATTTTCGTGCTATGTAAAAAAAAAATTACTCAGACCACGATGCAATGTAGCATGACCGATATAACATTTCTATATTTTGAAGTTATATCGATGTATTTTTGAAAACGTCCATATAGTGGTCGTTCATTATGATTATGGTTACGCTTCCGCGACGTCACGTTTCGTTGCCAACCGGGGTAACGGGGTGTGACACGTTCGGACTCACCCATCTCTGGCCTCTCACCACCAGCTCCCTCTCTCTCTTCACTCAACTGTCACTCCTATCTTGCGCTCCTCACCTTCGGAAGTTTTTGGCTCTGTCGGTTCTGACAGAGCCTCTTCCGGATACACACCTTGGTAATAAACCATTAACCATTCTAGACTCCTATCTACCATATTGATAAGCGACAGTGGAATGTTCATGACTTGAACTCGAGAAATGTCCCTCGGGATCTTGAATCGTTGGAGAGAAACTGTCTTGTATAAGTCAGCTTTGGGCCTTTAATGGATATTATCGTCTTGATCCATGGCGAATTGAATTATAAGCTAGAGGAACTTTTGAAATGGTATAAATTTCCTTTCTATTTTTGTTCCTCTGTCTTGAACTGCCCTCTTTAACTCGTCAAAAATGAAGGTCGTGTAGTCAAAATGTCTGTCGAATGCAAATGCGCCAAACATTGTAAGCACGTGTATTGATGCAGAGTCGTGATTAGAATGCTTTCCAGTGAAGCATTTGTTGATGATATCGAAGAATACCATCCAATGTGATTGGAGTTGTTTTGTTTTGAAGTCAGATGGTTTAGATAGGAGACCATCATATCCTAGGGATTGGACTTCTTGGAGTATTTGGGCGAGGGTTGGAATAGGAGCGAAGGAGTATTTTGTAACTAAGAAGTGTTCGGTTGGGAGGCGAAGAATGTCGCGAATGGCTTCAAGGGTTAGGCAGATGGGGATGGAGTCTATTTTTGTGGTAAAATGAGGGACTGCCTCATTGATAAACTTCAGGTTGTATCAGAATTGTTGAAGGTAAATGATTGGTACAGAGATGGCTGTGGTGAGGGAATATAAGATTGGGTGGCCTTTGAGGATATCAAAAGTGATATCCTCGACTTTGGAGCTGAGAAGGGTAAGGTCCAGTTGCCAGTTATGTGGGGAAAATTCTTTGAAGTGATCGGATTGAAGAATGGTTTCCTCTGGCAATGTCGGTTGTTATGAGGTATGGGAGGGTGGGGAATGGTGACGGATAGCGGAGAATCCATGAAACCTGTACAGATGCAACATAGTTAGTTGAGAAGACTTTGTATAAAAATAATACATTGAGAATTAGTCTGAAATAAGTGTGAAATACAACCCGTCTATTCTGTTTAAAGCATCGGGATTTTTATCAATAGACAGTAAGATCTATTGAACAAAATCCAAAATCGATCGTTGAGAGACCAATGTTAGAATAGACGTGTTCACTCAAACACTTATTTGAACTATAACCAATGGTGCAAAGGACTTGAAAAATTATTTTGTTTTTGATTGATATATAAAATGAAATGCAATGAAAAATACAAAAAATGTTAAGTGTTAAAATTCGGTTGAGGAACCGAATTTCGGGTGAAGTTGCCCGAATTTCGGGTTGGATCGAAACTCGGATGATCTTGTCTGAATTTCGGGTAGGATTGAAATTCGGATGAAATGATGCATGAAAAAGTTAAATTTAAATAAGAAACTAAGTATGAAAAAAAGAGGAACCCGAGTTTCGGGTATGAATGCTTACAGTAATGACTTTGTCTAGAATTGAATATACGAAATTCAGAGTATGTCTGAATTTCGTGTGGACCCGAAATTCGGATGGGCCAGGACATACCTTTAGTATCAAAAAATATATAAAAGTCATCAATGGAAACCAATCGAATTTCGGATGATCCGAAATTTGGATGGGCCGAAGATGAGTTTTATATATTTTCTAAGTCAACCTTGTCAGGTGGTCCGAGTTTCGGATGGATCCGAAATTTGGATGGTGCCCTATGAATATAAAAAATTAAAGTTAAAAATTTAACTAAGTGTGGGCCATCCGAATTTCGGATGGTTCCGTAATTTGGACGACCATGCGAATTTCGGGTGGACCCGAAATTATACTCATAAAAATTATGCATTTATGATGTTCATGTACATGCATATGTGTATTCTTCCTAAAAATCATAAAAATGCATGAAAATGCAGATCCTAATACTAGAATGATATGTAACATTTTACTTAACTACCGGATTTAATGACCTGAAAATGTAAAAAATTAAACTAAAAACCCTTTAAATTCTGGAAACTTAAAACCGTAAAAATAGAGGTTAAACTGCAAAATAAAGTAAGAATAGGGTTACCTGAAGATAGATGAGAAGAAAAACATAAGAAAAACAAAGAGAAACAGTTGAGAAATGAGTTTGGGAGCTTGAAAGCTGGTGACAATGGCGGTTGGTCGTCGTCGGAGAAGAGGTAGAAAGCGTAAAACAGAAGGAAAGAAAACCCGCCTATTTATAGGCGGGTGGGTCGGGTCGGGTCATCACTGTTCCAACCGTTGGGCCAAACACACAAAAACAAAAGATAACATTGGGCCAGAATTTAATTGGACTAAATAAACTTAACTAAATATAAATTGGTCGAAGAAAAATCTGTTTGAGTTTTCTATAAAAATGCTAAGACACAATTAGCTAATAATAAACTAAAGAAAGAAAAATAATGAAAAATCTTTTTAATCTTTCAGTTAAACTACTAAGTAAAAATTTAACTAGGTTAAACAAAATTAAACAGAGACATATAATAAAAATCTTTTTCAATTTTCAAAATATTTGGCAAATAAAATTAAGCAATAAACATATTGTAGGTCCCAAAAGATATCCCAAGTATATAGCCTTAAGCTGTAGACGGGGGGGGGGGGGGGGGGGGTTGAATACAGCTATTTAAAAACTACACACAATTTTCTCAATGTTTGTATGTATTATCAACAAATGTTAATTACAAACGAGCTTGAATGCGGAAAAGTTCAAGCTGAGATGACAGATACAACAGTATGTTTAACTAGTCTAAGACAGACTTAAACTGATTACAATGAATACACTCATTAAGAATCACTCACTGTGTTTACAAGACTCTGAGGAACAGCTTGAACAAGAACAGCTTAGACACTGAGCACTGTTTTATTCAAGCAGACTTGCATGCATGAAAGAATCACTTTGAATGCACGTTCACTCTTTGTTTTAGCACTTAGCTTTTTGGCTTTTTCTTTCAATCCTTGGAAGTTTCTTTTTATACTCACTCAGAGGATCTAAGTGAAGCTTCTTCATTGGACGGAATGAAAAAGGTAAAGTCTTGTTGAAAAGACAACATAAACTTTTCTGCACATTCTGAAGTGCAGACTTGTCTTCATGTGGGCAGAACTTTTGTCTTTTCACTTTGTCTACTGTTGCATTGCCTTTAACTAAATGAGGAATGTCAACTTTGGGTTTTTCTTCCTTTGTAAAGGCCTATTTTGATATAAGAAAAAGGTCTGTCACCCTTTTTCAAATATCCTTTTGTCTTCATGTAACAAACAACTTGGGCAGGCTGAGCAGTTCTGATTTCCACTTTGTCTTCGACTTGGTAAACTGATCTTGTAGTAAAAAACAATACATGAGGACTTGGAAACATATTCCATAAAGTGTTTAGCCTGTTCACAAAGAATAGGTTCTGTTCACAAAGAACAAAACACTTGTAAAATGCCTAAGCTGCTCACCAGTGTAGAGCAGCGTAGACAGTTTATGTCCAGCCTGTTCAGCAGACTGAACAGCTTGGGCAAAACTGCCTTTGTTGCAACACATGCAACACATAGAACAGCTTCAGGCTGATATTGCAAATCATTTTCAGGTTTCAATAAGGCATATAACAGGCCTTAAATTCAACCTTCAAAAGCATCAACAGGTTTAATTAATAATCTCCCCCTCAGATGCAGAACAGGTTTGACTGAGGCCTTTTTGTGCCTAACAATCTCCCCCTATTTGCAATAACCAGTCTAAGCTGGCCTTATCAAAAATCACTATATATTTTTACAGTACATTTGTTGAAATAAAATTACAACATCAACATAAAGTAAAAGATCATTTTATATATACACAGATTTTTTATTACATTAGAACAACACATGTTCTTACAAAAGTACAACTAATGTACTGATGTATATTACAACTAATGCAAAAGAGAAAATTACAACTTATGTAAATAAAGTACAACTAATGTACATTGGACTGTTTTTGTTGGGAGCAGATAATGGTAAGCCTGTCCAACTGATGGACAGCTTCCATTCTTCACCTACCCAGATGGTAGATGGACTTCATCATAATGGAGGGGGACCTACAAACATCTTCTCAAGTTGCTCTATAGTATCCTCAATTTTTTCAATCTCACTTCTTATTATCATAAACTTGGGATCCTCAAGTTCACCTCTTTCATAACAACCTCTGAGCTGATCCCAGATAGCTGCTCTCCACCTGCTTGACTGCCTGAATGAAACTGCAAGTCTGAAGGCTACAAGCTGTCTCAGATCCACCTTATATAGATATGATGCTCTCTGAAAACATTTCTTCTGAGTTAAGGGATCTACAAAAAATGCCCCCAGCTCAGGCTCTTCAATGATCTTGCCATCTTCAAACTCTATTCCACTAGGCAGGCTGTGATCAACTCCTTTCATCTCAATAGCATAGTCACCTTGTTCTATCAAGATGAGGAGTTGTTCCATCTCAGTGTCCTTCCTTGTCCTCCTGGCCTTTATTTTTGGTTGTGTCACATAGACACCTTCACTAACTTCTTTGGAGATCAGGCCAAGATTCTTTACTCTCTCCATCAGCTTCTTGACATATACTCTGATAGTCTTTGCAGTTTCTGACTTAGACTCACTCAGAGCAACTGCCAGCTCAATCCATTCTGTGTACCCCATTTGTGCAACGTCAGTGTAGTCATATGTTTCTAGGTCTGGGCCTGCTGCACCCATTCTGGTTATTTTTAATTTACACTGACTGCCTTTTCTTGATATGGGCACAGCTTTGACAATTGCTTCCTTGGCAAGCCTTCTATCAGCAACATCCTGAAACTTTCTTCTTGCCAGGTTGTCAAAATGGAACTGAGCTCTTGCAGAGGGCACTGAAGTTTTGGCCACTGAGACCAGAGCACCCTTTTCTTTTTCTGCGTCCTTCTCTTCTGCTGATCCCTTAGCAGCTTCCAATATTTTCTTTTGCACAACCAGAGAGGACATTTTAACTTTCCTTGCCTCATAAAGTGCAAAAGACTTAGCCGCTTTGGCAGATTCTTCTTCTTTCCTTAAAGCTTCCAGGGCTTGAAGCTGATCTTAAAACTCAAAATATTTGTGCATAGGAAGACCCATTTCTTTGGCCCTGGATTTGTGAAATTTAAGCTCTGCTGCTTTCTGCTGTTGGGGATCAGTTGCTGCTTTTTCTTTTCCTTTAGTTGCTGTAGTGACAGCAGTTTCAGGACCTTCCTCCTCCTCCTCCTCTTCTTCTTCTAGAATCAGATGCCTCCTTCTGCTGCTTGGCCTGCCCTCAGGAATAAATTCCTCCCCCTTAGACTGAGCAGGGATTGGAGATTCAGCCTGAGTCGGCTGAGCAACGTGGGAGGCACCCTCCATTGTACCTGTTGCAGATGCTCCTGCTGGTTGACCAGTGAGTATTGCAGGTATTGATTTCTCCTTAGGAGAAGAAGTTTTCTCCCCCTTAGACTTAGTCTTCGAGGCAGATGACTTCTCCCCCTTTGAAGGAGATGTACCAGCACCTTCAACACCTGGTCTGCCAGAAGACACGAAGTCATCAGGCTTGCCAGCAGTTTTGGCAGTAGGCCTGGGGCCAACAAGGCTATTCACTAAGAATGCCAAGTTGTCCTTCACCTCTGCAAGCTGGGAAAGACAGGTTTGAAGAGAAGAGGATTGGGTATCAGCAAGGGAGATCAGCTTAACAATATTTTCCCTATCAGAAGCTGTGAACAACAAACTTTGAAGCTGTGCAAGATGTAATTCTAGAGAATCTTGCACATCAGCAAGGTTTGATGACACAGAATTGGATAGGGAGCCAATGGGTGTGTTCAAGCTTGCTAAAGTATCAGGAAGTGTAGAGTTGCAAGAAGTTAGGAGAGATGACAGCTGTTGAGAAATAGCTGTCATTGAGGACACAGAGTCCTGTTGTAGTGAAAGAATTGAGGAGAGGGATGTGGATACAGTTTTCAGCTGTGCAGTGAGTGCAAGCAGCTGTGGAGAATTATCAGTTTGAGGAGTGACAAGGAAGGAATACTTGAACAAATCAAAGAACCCCTTAAGCTGTTCAGACACAGAGTCTGAAATAAGAGAGGGTAGAGAGGTCATAGTAGTTTCTAAAGAACCAACTTTGTTGGTCAGCAGAGAAAGCTGATCCTTCAAAGGCAGGTCTTTAGGAGATGGAGGTGTATGGGTGGGCTGTTTAGATTGGGTTGATGGAGAAGATGATGATGAGGCTGGTGTATGAGGATGTGATGGAGAGGGAAGAGGAACATTTGAGAGAAGCTCCATAGCCTGGGCAAAAGTAATGTGGCCCAGCTTGGAGGGGTCAAAGGGTCCCTCAACAGCGGCTGTAGCTGCATCATCAGGAGAAGGGGTAGATGTTGGGGGCCTTTCAGATGCTGCTTGTGTTGCAATACCTTCATGAAGGCCAGTGGGTGTTCCCTCTGCAGTGCCTTGGTGTAAAAGCACCTCATCATGGGGAGATGAGATATGCATTTCAACATCAGCAGTGGTGAAACCTGCTGATGGAGTTTGCATAGAGGGAGCAGCCTCACCAAAGGGATGGTATGATCCCTGAGGTTCATCAGCTTGGGGTGTTGTTCCCTCAGCAGCTATTTGGTGTAGAACAGCTGTATCATGGGGAGCAGAAGTTTGAGGCTGAGTTGCTGATTGGTCTATACCAGCAGTGTGGGCACCTCGTGCAGACTCAGGGTGTAAAGAGGTTTGAGTAGGGGACAGTGTGGACTCAGTATGGAGTGGAGAGGGCTCTTGTCTTTCAATATTCTCAGCCTGTTGGGAGGCTGGAATAGTTGAGGTGGTTATCTCCGTTTGTACAACTGGCTACTGTTGGGAGAAACCAGAGGGTCTAGGCTGACTTTGGGTGGACTCAGGTTGGAGTGAAGCAGGCTCCAATTGTGCTGAACCTTCTCCCAAAATAGGAGAGGCAGCAGGGGTGGCTTCTCTTACAACTGAACCCTGTTGAGAGGGAACAGAGGAGCTGGTTGTTTGGGCTGGTTTCTTTTTGGCTAGAGATTTGCGTTGGTATTGAATGGAGGAAGTGAGTGATTGTGGAGATGTGATGAGAGGTTCAGACTGGACAGGTTTAGAGACTGGGTCAGAAACAGGAGGGTTGACCTGTTCCATAGTCTCAAGTGCCACAGAGGCACCAGCCACAGAGGCTTGAGGTTCAACGAATGAACCAGGGTGAGGAGCCTGCTCCCCCTCAGCCACAGAGGCTAAGGGTGCAGACTCAGACTGAGCTGTTTTGGCCTTCTTTTGCACATGCCCAGCTTCAGTGGTTGTCATGGTCCTCTTAACAAGTTTGGACCTGGCTTTGGATTTTCTCTTGGGAGCAACTTCTGGATCCACCCTCACATCAGAGGGTCCTTCCACCAATCCTAACAACCTCCTCATTGGTGTTGATAGAGGAGGCTTATTGGGAAGAACAGCAGTGTCGAAAACTCTATTCCCTATTACAGGGAAGGCTGTATGAAGTAAAGGCTGAGAGTTGTACAAGTGCTCACCACAAATATGTCTGAATATGAGGCTCAGAAACTGGGGTATCGAACAGCAGCTGGCCTTGTCTCCTGCTGCACCAGGTTCCTCAAGTTCAGGAAGATCCACTTAGCCATGTCCATTGTAGTCCCATCCACCAGCTGTAGGACTATTGGGATTTCATCACGGCTCAGTTGGTCAAATGAACCAACTTTGCTGCTGAAGCTCATCGTCACTGAGGCAAATAGAAAACTGTAGGTAGGAGACAAATCCTTCCTAAATAGCGTAGCTCCGATTTTGGGTTCTGCTACACCACAGAAGCGTAGTAGATTGCCCAATATGTTCATTTTCAGGCTGAGGCATGTCATATGAATTAGCAACAGGCAGATGAAGAACCTCCCTGAGAAGATCGATAGTGATCTCAATGGTCTGAGTCCCATTGAGAATAGTCCCTTTGATGACTTTGGTGTTGGGGTTGTAGGCACAAGTGTACCAAAACTCGTACACCATCTCCTGGTACAGGACACCAGGAGTAGCAGTCATGGCATAGTTCAATGGATGAACTGTCAAAAACTCCACCATTTGGTCATAACCTTTCCCCACATAGTTTTTAGGGATTTTGAGGTTGGCAATGTAGTTAGTGGGTTTGAGGGTTAGCATTGTGGTGACTGATGAATGTTTCTGCACATCATCACCAACAAATACTGGTAGGAAGGGGTTGTTTCTGTGAGCCATTTTGAGAGTAGTGAGAGTAGCAGAAGCACAAGACACTTAGTCAAAATTTTAGGGTTCTTAGGAGGTTTATGGTAGTAGTGAGGAAGACGAAGATGAAACAGTATGAAGTATTTATAGGATTTGAATGTGAGTGGGTATGAGAGATAAATATTTTGGCGGTTGATTTGAAAAGGTCGTTAACGGAAAACGAAACGGTTGTACATGTCAGACCGTTTGTCAGACCACTTGAGCCCTTTTTAATCAGTAACACACGTAACCCACATTATCCGCAGTAATTAAGTTAAATAAAAACAGAAATTAAGTAACTTAATTATGAAGAAAGGTAATTAAAAACTGTTGGTCTAAGCTGTTGGTCAAACCTGTGATGAACAGGGTCATCACAAGCTGTTCATTCTTTAAGCTGTTCCCTCAACCTATTCAGCCATGTTGGAGCAGGTTGTGTCCAATAGCTGATCAGGTTACAAGACAATGTCTTGTAAATCAGTGTGAAGGAATGAGAAGAGTGAAAAATAGACCATCAGAGCAGGCTGGACGAGTAAACTGTTTTTGTTCAGCCTGTTGTATGTTCAAGCTTTTTAAGGATTTTAGAAAAATTGCTAAGTACAGAACATGCATAGCCTGTTCTGTCTAAGCTGTTTTGAGAAACTTGAGCAGTGGGAGACATACAAGATCTTAGACCTTTGAGGACACTTAGTCACTTTTGTTTAACATGCCCAGCTTGCTGACAAGGTAATTAAACCTGGTTTCATTAAGAGGTTTGGTGAAAATGTCTGCAAGCTGTTCATTTGTGGAAATAAAACTTACCTCCACATTACCTTTCTGAATGTGATCCCTGATGAAGTGATGTCTGACCTCAATATGCTTTTTTCTTGAATGAAATATTGGATTGTTGGAGATTGCTATGGCACTTGTGTTGTCACACAGAATAGGAGTTTTCCTATACACAAGCCCATAGTCTTCAAGCTGATGCTGCATCCACAGAATCTGCCCACAGCAGCTTCCAGCAGTAGAAGTAGACACTGAATTCTGCTTCTTGCTACACCAACTTATCAACTTTCCACCAAGGAGTTGACATCCACCTGTTGTGCTTTTTCTATCTAGCCTGCATCCTGCAAAATCAGAATCTGAATAACCTGTTTGTTCAAGACTTGAGTCTTTGGGATACCAAAGACCCAAACCTGATGTGCCCTTCAGGTATCTGAAGATTC
Organism: Centrapalus pauciflorus; assembly: GCA_020465985.1. Classification (NCBI taxonomy): domain Eukaryota; kingdom Viridiplantae; phylum Streptophyta; class Magnoliopsida; order Asterales; family Asteraceae; genus Centrapalus; species Centrapalus pauciflorus. The sequence continues at coordinate 108,563 of JAANYP010002132.1, read as the reverse complement.
TTTTAACAGCAGCTAGATGAGATTCCTTTGGCTCAGCTTGGAACCTAGCACACAAACAGGTGGCAAACATAATATCAGGCTACTAGCAGTTAAATATAGCAATCTCCCAATCATACCTCTGTAAGCTGTTACTGAAACAGCTTTGCCACTGCATCAGCATCAAATTTTACATTGGTTGCCATTGGGGTTTTAATAGGAGAACTTTGATCAAATTTAAATTTTTTCAAGAGATCTAAGGTATACTTTCTTTGATTTATAAAAATTCCAGTTGAGGTTTGTTTAACCTGTAATCCTAAAAAGAAAGTAAGTTCTCCCATCATACTCATTTCATATTTGGATTTCATAAGTAATGAAAAATTCTTGCAAAACTGCTCATTGGTAGAACCAAATATTATATCATCCACATAAATTTGAACAAGCATAATATCATATTTCACCTTCTTTATGTACAGTGTGGTATCCACTTTACCTCTGGAATACCCATTGCTCATAAGGAATTCAATAAGAGTGTCATACATGGTTTTAGGGGCTTGTTTGAGACCATAGAGAGCTTTGTCCAACTTATAGACAAAACCTGGATGATGTTCATTTTTAAAACCTGGAGACTGCTTGACATAAACTTCTTCTTGCAGCTTCCCATTAAAAAATGCACTCTTCACATCCATTTGAAATACCTTAATGCTCTTATGAGTAGCGTAGTCTAGATACAAACGAATTGCTTCTAGCCTGACCACAGGAGCAAATGTCTCATCATAGTCAATTCCTTCCTCCTGTCTATAACCCTGAGCAACCAGTCTTGCCTTATTTCTTATGACATGACCTTGCTTATCCATCTTATTTCTGAAAACCCATTTAGTGCCAATTATAGTTTTACCTTTAGGAGCAGGGACCAGCTTCCATACCTTGTTTCTCACAAACTTATTGAGTTCTTCTTGCATGGCAGTGATCCAATTGGCATCTTTTAGTGCTTCATCTACTTTCTTTGGCTCCATTAGTGAGACAAAACTAGAGAACATACAGAAGTTCCCTAAGCTGTCCCACCTTGTTTGTACCCCTTTGCTGATGTCACCAATTATTTGATCATTGGGGTGACATCTGATCCACTTAGGATCATTCTTCAATGATGATTCTCCTGAGTTATCAGCAGCTTCAGCAGGTCCTGTTGAGCAGCTCTCACGATTTTCAGACACACTGTTGTCTTGAGTCTATTCATTTGTTGAACATGACTGACCACTGTTGAACATATCAACAGAGGAACTAGGAAAATCAGCATTGATAGGTTCAGGACATGCAGTTGTGATTAAGTCAGTACACTTATTCACACAGGATGTATTGACATAATCATCATCATGCCATCATGATTAACAGGTTCCACACTGGTTGTAGTGGAAGCTTTTGAGTCCTCTTCACTGTTTGAATGCATTAGATCATCAAAGTTTAATTCTCCTGAAACTGATTCAGGAACAGCTTTGGTGGAAGCATTCTTGGACTCTTCAAAGGTGATATTGATAGATTCATCAATCACCTTTCTTTTGTTGTTGTATACTCTGTAGGCTTTGGAGACAGCAGAGTAGCCAAAAAACACACCTTCATCAGCTTTTGGTTCAAACTTTGCCAGTTTGTCCCTTTGATTCAGAATGAAGCAGGGACACCTAAACACATGGAAGTAACTGACATTTGGCTTCCTCCCTTTGAGCAGCTCATAAGGAGTCTTGTTGAATCTTTTCACCACTAAGGATCTGTTTTGGGTGAAGCAGGCAGTGTTAACAGCTTCAGCCCAGAATGATGAAGGTAAACCAGATGCACACAGCATGGTTCTAGCAGCTTCAATGAGAATTCTGTTTCTCTTTTCAGCAACTCCATTTTGTTATGGAGTTCTTACAGCTGAAAAGTTTTGACTGATTCCTTTCTCTTCACAGAAGTCTTCAAGAGTACTGTTTCTGAATTCAGTACCATGATCACTTCTAAGCTGCTTCACTTGGGTAGAGTTCAGCATTTCCATCTTTTTCACAAATCCAATAATTTCTCTAGCAGCCTCCCCTTTGCCCTTCAAGAAGATAACCCATGTGTACCTGGAGAACTCATCAACCATTACTAGAGTGTATCTTCTTCCTCCTAGACATGGGACATTAACAGGTCCAAACAAGTCCATATGGATTAAGAAGAGAGGAGTATCAATAGAAAAGTTATGTTTGGATTTAAATGATGATTTCCTCTGCTTGCCTTTCTCACAAGCTGTGCAGAGTTTATCCATAACAAAGGTCATAGAAGGCAAACCTGTCACCAAATCTTTCTTACAGAGTTTGTTGATATTCTTGAAGTTCAGGTGTGACAGCCTTTTGTGCCATAACCAGTTTAAGTACGCATTTGTTCTTGTGAGAAAACAGGTTTCAGTTGTGGGATCAGCAGATTGCATGTCCACAACATATACACCTTTCTTTCGTTGAGCACACAGCACAACTTTGCCTTGGGATCCAATATGTAACCCAGGTGCTCATCAAAGTTAACCTTATAGCCAGCATCACACAGTTGACTTATGCTAACAAGGTTATGTTTTAGCCCAACCACATAGGCTACTCTTTTCAACACTGCAGCACCAGCTTTAAGAGTTCCATATCCCTCAGTAGATCCCTGTACATTGTCACCAAATGTGACTTTTGGCCCTTTTTCAGGCCTGAGATCACTCTGCAGGTCCTTACAACCTGTCATGTGCCCTGAGTAGCCACTGTCCAAGTACCAAACCTGGGATGGTTGTTTTTCCTGCAGAGTGACAAGAAGAATATTAGTCATTTTTAGGGGAACTCATCACAGAGATGAGTTCTCCTACTTCATCAACATTTGTTGATGGACTTGTGATGTCAACACTAATATTTCCTATTTGAATGGTATCAGTTTGGACACCACTCTCATTGACTGAGATGTTTCCAACACTGTTTATGTTAGTAGTGAGGGAACCATCAGAGTCAGTAGGCCTTATGTCCTCAGTTTCAGGACAGTCTTTGGCCAGATGTGTCTTCATTCCACATTTATAGCATTTTCTCCTTTTAGCATTTTTGGAAGAAGACCTTTCAGAAACACATTCTGAGTTATTTCTGTTGATTCCATCAGCAGGTTTAGCAAACTCATTACTTTTTGATGAATCAACAGCTTGAGTGGAAAGTTCAATAGCCACAGCTTTGCCTGTCTCTTCTTTCCTCTTTTTAGGAGGGAAGATGTCAAAGATAGGTAGCTTAATTGGCTTTTGAACTTCCACAGGTTTAGGAAACTTATTCCCAGATCTCTCAGGCTGAGCAATGGCTTTGCCTTTGTCCTTCCTGAGATGTGATTGATGTTGCCTATCAACATAATCATTATTTCTGGTTTTGAAAGACTTATTCTTATTTAAAACCAGTTTACCACTATGATTAGAAAACTTATTTGAAATCACAGCACGTTTGCCTTCAACCTGAGACTTACTCTTCTTAAAGGCAGACTGCTTACCTTTTGAAAACTTATTTTCAAAATGTTCAGCATTAAAAGGATTAGTATGCCTTTTTACATTCGATTTAGACCCAAAGCCTATGTTGTCAACAGGTTTGGTGTCCACAGCTGCAGTTTGGACATGCTTTCCTTTCTTTTGCTTGTGTGAATCAGCAGAGCACTTAGCAAGCTTATTTGATGGAAAACTTATTTCATCAGCAGCTTTTGAGCTAGGTTCACACGAGCTGTCAGTGTTTTGAGGCCTGACCAACCTGTTTGTTGAGATTAATTTGCCGTTCACTTTTTGGATAAAAGTGTTTGGAAGCTCACCAAGAGTGGACAAGTCTTCTTTTAAATTATTAACCTCAACAATGGAAGCTGCTGTGTCAAGATCCCCTCCAAGATAGGCTTGGATTTGTGCAGAAATCTGCTGATTTATGCAGTGGCTGACTTTTTGTGCAGATTGGCACCAAGAGTCAACTATCTTTTGAAGCTTAGCATGTTTTATATCTTTTTCTCTCTTCTCTTCCAGTAAAATGGAATTGATGTGTTTTAATTCATCAAGCTCAGCTTCCAACTTATGGAAGCTGTCCAGTTTACTAGATTTTGTTTCAATATCAGTTTTAAGCTTAGAGATTTCAGATATAAAACAACATGCTTCTCAACAGCAGCTTTCAGATCAACAAGCATATATTAAAACATTTTAACTTTTTCTTCAGAACTGTAATCCATAAAATTTTGTACCTTATACATCATTGTAGGGTTCCAGTTCTCCAAGCTGCTAAAAGCTTCAGCTTCAGCCAGATCCTGTTTGAAGTTGCTTGTTGATGGGACATCAGTGTTGGCCATCAGACAGTTATTGTCTTCTTCATCAGATGATGAATCAGACTCCTCCCAGTCACAAGTCTCTGCCATAAGTCCCTTTTGCCGATTGGAAACCACTGAGTTTTCCAACTTTCTTAGCTTAGCCATAGCCATAAGGTACTTAACCCTATAGCCATCATCCCTGTTTGTCTTGTGTGGTTTGGATGACTGACCAACAACTTTTGACACACAGTCAGCAGCTATGTGGCCAGTTTTGCCACATTTGAAGCACTCAGCTTTGGTCTTGTCAAATGCTTTCTTTTTCACAGCATTTGGACTTCCTTGCAGCATGTTTCTTCAAAACCTTTTCTTGTTGAACCTTTTGACAAGCATTGTTATCATTTGCTCATCATGCAGTTCAGCAATATCTGCATTTTCTTCCTCATCAGACATTTCCTCCTTATCATCAGCCTGTTGATCAGGTTGAGTGAACACATCACTCACTTGATTTACAGGTTGTCTCACACTAGCCACAAAGGCTGCACCTTTCTTAGATATTTTCAAGGCATTTCTCTTTTGTTGCCTTGACTGCTCATCATTCAGTAAGGATCCATATAAGTTAACAAGATCCATACTTCTGATGGTACCTGAATTCCTTAAAATTGTAGAAAAATAATTCCATTCTTCAGGCAGGACATCTAAGAACTTGTTTACCAAAGTGAGGCTGTCCTTGGTGATCCCAACAGCTTTGAGATCATTTACAAGAGCAGTAAACCTAGTGTAGGTTTCAGTGAGAGTCTCCTTTGGTTTTGCCAAGAAGAGTTCATACTGTCTAACAAGATTATTAATCCTGTTGTTAAGTGTGATTGTGGGTCCTTCATAGACGGTACACAAAGTATCCCACATCTCCTTTGCAGTCTTCATCTTCTCAACCTGTTTGAACACATCATCAGGTAGAGAGATGACCAGATTGTTACTGGCCTTTGCATCAAGAGCCACCAGTCTTTTGTCTTCATCAGACCATTGAGCTTTTGCTTTCTCAAATGTTCTGATTTCAGGAGCAGCTCCTTCAACAGCAGGAGTTATAGTTGTAACAGAGGTTGGCACATAGGGACCCTCCATTACAATCTCTGGTAGTTGCACATCCAGATTCTCTAAGTAGAGCATCATTCTGCACTTCCAACCAAAAAAGTTCTGATGATTGAACTTTGGAGGTTTGCCCATTGAGCCATTGTCATAGTATGAGGAACTTGAAGCACTGCTGTCCATGGAAACTTTGGGAGAATAAGAGATCTAGAATGACACACACTCTAAATTACTCTGATACCAGTTGTAGGTCCCAAAAGATATCCCAAGTATATAGCCTTAAGCTGTAGAGGGGGGGTGAATATAGCTATTTAAAAACTACACACAATTTTCTCAATGTTTATATGTATTATCAACAAATGTTAATTACAAACGAGCTTGAATGCGGAATGGTTCAAGCTGAGATGACAGATACAACAGTATGTTAAACTAGTCTAAGACAGACTTAAACTGATTACAATGAATACACTCACTAAGAATCACTCACTGTGTTTACAAGACTCTAAGGAACAGCTTGAACAAGAACAACTTAGACACTGAGCACTGTTTTATTCAAGCAGACTTGCATGCATGAAAGACTCACTTTGAATGCACGTTCACTCTTTGTTTTAGCACTTAGCTTTTTGGCTTTTTCTTTCAATCCTTGGAAGTTTCTTTTTATACTCACTCAGAGGATCTAAGTGAAGCTTCTTCATTGGACGGAATGAAAAAGGTAAAGTCTTGTTGAAAAGACAACATAAACTTTTCTGCACATTCTGAAAAGCAGACTTGTCTTCATGTGGGCAGAACTTTTGTCTTTTCACTTTGTCTACTGTTGCATTACCCTTAACTAAATGAGGAATGTCAACTTTGTGTTTTTCTTCCTTTGTAAAGGCCTATTTTGATATAAGAAAAAGGTCTGTCACCCTTTTTCAAATATCCTTTTGTCTTCATGTAACAGAACAGCTTGGGCAGGCTGAGCAGTTCTGATTTCCACTTTGTCTTCGACTTTGTAAACTGATCTTGTAGTCAAAAACAATACATGAGGACTTGGAAACATATTCCATAAAGTGTTTAGCCTGGTCACAAAGAACAGGTTCTGTTCACAAAGAACAGAACACTTGTAAAATGCCTAAGCTGCTCACCAGTGTAGAGCAGCGTAGACAGTTTATGTCCAGCCTGTTCAGCAGACTGAACAGCTTGGGCAAAACTGCCTTTGTTGCAACACATGCAACACATAGAACAGCTTCAGGCTGATATTGCAAATCATTTTCAGGTTTCAATAAGGCATATAACAGACCTTAAATTCAACCTTCAAAAGCATCAACAGGTTTAATTAATAATCTCCCCCTCAGATGCAGAACAGGTTTGACTGAGGCCTTTTTGTGCCTAACACATACAAAATAAAATCTTTTTGTGCTTTTCAGAGTATGTCACTTTAGGAAAAATAAAGTTAACTTAAGAATAAAATAAACAAATAACCGTTTAGATTCAACCTTAAAACCTTTGTACCCTTTGAAATTCAGAAAAACCTGGATTTATTTAGCGTCCTTCGAACAATTCACATAGCAACTTTTAGGATCATTAACATTAAAGGGATACAAAAACGCAGTAAGATCGAAATTGGTTCCCATTGGATACCATAGAACAAGATCGAGAGTACCCTTAAGATAATGAAATATGTGTTTTACCGCATTGAAGTGTGATTCTTTCGGGTTGGCCTGAAAATGATCACAAAGACATGTAGAGAACATTATATCCGGTCTACTGGCCGTAAGATATGTTGGTACACCCTGTGTGACGATAGCAGTCTAAGTGATCCAACATTGTGGTTTAGCAAGTGTTAGATATATATATGTGTTTATATATGGTTGATAATTGTTATTGTTTGTGTGTTTGAACTTAATGTAACGCATTACAAGAAGTTCAAACATAAAGATCAAAGATAAAATCAAACATAAGTTAAGGACATAGGTTTCTACTCTAAGTTAATTAATTGAATGAGTAAATTCGAATCCTCAAAGGACTAAGATTTGAATCTAGGTCAGATTTGAATAAGTCAATTGGGCAGATTCGAATGTGTTGTGAAGGCAGATTCGAGAATGTCAGATGGGACAAACTCGAATGGGCCTTGGGCCGGATTCGAGTTTGGCCCATAACAGACTCGAATTAGCCTCTATAATTAGGGATAGACTCGATTAATTATCAGACTTTTTGCAGAATTCGAGAGTGATTAAGCATTAAGCGATCTCGAGTTTATCATCAGTGTTAGTGCCGTTTCGGATAGAATCAGTTCGTAGGCTCGTTCGTGTGTCGTTCGTGCAGCTTCTGATAGTCTCCGTGTTCCTTGTGAGAGTTGTTACCGTCTACCCGTTAACGAGCATTCCGCACTCGTTGACGGTTCCGCGTCTAGATAGATCTGTGTTTGGTAGACCTTACAAGTGGTATCAGAGCCTACGGGGTGTTCTTGGTGTTCTTCGTGTTCATCGAGATATATCCTAGGTTTCTTGACGCTTTTGGACGGTTTTTCTCTCATCTGTGTGTTTTTCGTGTTCGTCGAGCTTAGCAAATTGTCATCCGGGAAATACTTTGTGTTTTTCACGTTTTTGATCGAAATCATTATTTTTCATTGGAAAAATATTGATTTAATCTGCAAAACGTTAAGAAATCAAAGTATTAGCCGTTTTTCGAGTTTGCGGCGCTCGAATCTATTAGGGGTAATTAGGGTTACACTAAGTCTCGAGTCTAACCAAATCCGCTCCTTTCGAGTTTGATACAGAGTGTCTTTCGAATCTAATTCGAGTTTGTGCTAGTTTCAAATAGGGTCTCGAGTCTGCTGACATTCGAGTTTAATTCGAGTTTAATTCGCATTACAAGAAGTTCAAACATAAAGATCAAAGATAAAATCAAACATAAGTTAAGGACATAAGTTTCTACTCTAAGTTAATTAATTGAATGAGTAAATTCGAATCCTCAAAGGACTAAGATTTGAATCTAGGTCAGATTCGAATAAGTCAATTGGGCAGATTCGAATGTGTTGTGAAGGCAGATTCGAGAATGTCAGATGGGACAAACTCGAATGGGCCTTGGGCCGGATTCGAGTTTGGCCCATAACAGACTCGAATTAGCCTCTATAATTAGGGATAGACTCGATTAATTATCAGACTTTTTGCAGAATTCGAGAGTGATTAAGCATTAAGCGATCTCGAGTTTATCATCAGTGTTAGTGCCGTTTCGGATAGAATCGGTTCGTAGGCTCGTTCGTGTGTCGTTCGTGCAGCTTCTGATAGTCTCCGTGTTCCTTGTGAGAGTTGTTACCGTCTACCCGTTAACGAGGATTCCGCACTCGTTGACGGTTCCGCGTCTAGATAGATCTGTGTTTGGTAGACCTTACAAGTGGTATCAGAGCCTACGGGGTGTTCTTCGTGTTCTTCGTGTTCATCGAGATATATCCTAGGTTTCTTGACGCTTTTGGACGGTTTTTCTCTCATCTGTGTGTTTTTCGTGTTCGTCGAGCTTAGCAAATTGTCATCCGGGAAATACTTTGTGTTTTTCACGTTTTTGATCGAAATCATTATTTTTCGTTGGAAAAATATTGATTTAATCTGCAAAACGTTAAGAAATCAAAGTATTAGCCGTTTTTCGAGTTTGCGGCGCTCGAATCTATTAGGGGTAATTAGGGTTACACTAAGTCTCGAGTCTAACCAAATCCGCTCCTTTCGAGTTTGATACAGAGTGTCTTTCGAATCTAATTCGAGTTTGTGCTAGTTTCAAATAGGGTCTCGAGTCTGCTGACATTCGAGTTTAATTCGAGTTTAGTCTAGAATCGAATAGGGTTTCGAATCTGCTGTGTCTTCGAGTTTGCCTTGACCTTCGAATCTGAGGAATTTCGAATCTGTCATTAGTTTCGACTTTAATTGACTTACCAAAACTTAATCGAATTTAATCCAAAATAAATTTAACTTTAATTATATTCGAATCTACCTAGATTCGAAAGAATTAACTCAAATTAGTTTTGAATTAAATTAATTAAGTTCAATTCAATTACTTTCGAAAAGATGTCAAATCTTCAAAAATTCCTGGAAATGGACCACGAGGTCGGGAAGGCAAACACTCCGCCTAAGCTGATGAAACTCGAGGATTATTATTGGTGGAAAGATCGGTTTACCGATTTTGTGCGTTTCAATGATATGCGCATGTGGGTATGTATTGACGAAGGATACATTCCACCAATTTCTGAAGTTGAAGGCCGTCAGAGAGTCTTATCATACCAAATGATGAAGGAGGATGATAAGAAACTGTATGAAGCCGAGAACAAAGCTTTCTCGATAATTAGAATGGCGTTGCCTCAGGATATACTGCACACATTTAGGACTTAGAAGACATCTAAGGAACTTTGGGAGTCTCTAGAAAAGAGGTGTGAGGGTAATCCTAGGGTTCGAAGAAAGCGTACGGAGCTGTTGAAACAACAGTTTGAGATTTTCAAGGCGTTGAAGGATGAACAGTTGGATGATACCATCACCCGATTTTATCATCTATTGACGGAGCTTGAAAGTCACGGGATTGAGTATTCTGACACCGACAAGAACAATAAGCTTCTTGATGCCTTACCAGCCAAATGGGCTATGTATGTGGCAATGATAAAGCTTAATGAGGATAAGTATTATACCCAATCTCTGGAGGATATCGTGGGAACGTTGCGGGCATATCATTTCGAGCTTCTGAAGGCCGAAACGGATTACGAACAAGTCCAGAATCCAGCAATGTATTTTGGAAAATCAACAAAACCTTCAGCGAACGCCGAACTGAAGACTGCTACAGCGTTTTTCACCGGAGAAAGGTCGTCACCAGCAGAGTCTGATGACACACTGAACAGAGCGTTCTTAGGATTGGGAAGATCAGAAGAACAGCAACCTCAAGCAGCACAGGCGACGACATCTCAGAGCTATTCTAAGATGCCTATGAGCGCAAAATCAGCGGAAGAACATTTGAACTTACTTGCTTCATTTGTGGCCGCATACGGGAACTGCGTTCAGGGGAAGATTAACGATCCTGCTCTCTGGGATGAAGACTACGATCAGGTCGACCCTGACGATCTTGAGGAAATGGATCTAATATGGCAACTGGCCATGGTAACCCAACGGGTTAAGAGATTCATCATAAGAACTGGGAGGAATCTGACAATGAACAATAAGGGCATTGGATTTGATAAATCCAAGGTCAAGTGCTACAACTGTCAAGGTCTGGGACACTTCGCCAGAGAATGTCAGAGACCAAAGGTAGATACGTACCAAGGGCAGAACCAGCATCAGGGACAGTTTCAGAATTAGTCCCAACAACGATAACTTCCGAGTTCATTTGCCGGTCAAGCCAATCTAGCTGGTCTATTATCAAATGTCACTTCTGACAGACAACTAGACGGTACTTACGACTGGAGCTCACATCCAGAATCAAATGCTCGGGCTTTCATGGCTGAAGTCACGGAGAATGGGTGTGAAAGTGAAGAGCAGACCACAAGGGACAGCAGTCCGATGTGGGTGGAGAAGATGAATGATCAGACGCTTCTGGAGTTTGCCGCTCAAATGGCCAACGTGGAATCTGATAACACAAAGGTTAGTCTGACTTACTCTCTTTTTCGCGAATTATGTGCGTTGTGTGTTAATTCTAACGATAGGTTAAATCTAGTCTTAGAATCACATAAAACCATAACTGCTCAAAATGAGAATTTAAAAACTGAAAACGCTAGCTTAAACGATATTAAGCAAGATCTTAAGGAAAAACTTAAGGCTGATGCTCAAGATGTAATAGTTCTGAAAGACAAACTGAGTGAGCAGTGTGTTAGATTAGAGCTTATGTATGAGCATGTAGAAGCCTTGACCAAAAATCTTAAGGACAAAGACATAGAGCTAGCTGAAACAAAGGTAAAGGTAGCCGAGGCGAATAGTAAGTTAGAAAAGTTTAGGAATTCAAGCCTGAACCTAGGGAAAGTTTTAGACGCTCAACGCCAGTCTAAAAAGCCTGTAGGTCTAGGATTTCATGAAATTCCTCCAGCTTTTGATGCAAACTATGTGCCTCAGCCTCAGGAGAAAACTGATAAATCAGTAGACTTAGAGGACATACCTAAACCTATATCTGAGCCTGTAGTAGAAAATACACCTAAGGTGACTGACACAACCGTCAAGGTTAAGAAAGTCAAATTTGTGTCTTCCTCCAGTGAAACACCTGCAGGAAAACATCAAATTGATTTTAATGATCAAGACGATGAACCAGTCGTGATAGATGTACAAAAGGACCAAGACACTAGCGAGACACCTAAGTCTAAGGGAACTCACAAGAAGTCCATAGATAAGATGTCCTGCTTTAGATGTCATGAAAAGGGGCATGTTGCTTCTCACTGTCTGCTTAGGAAAGCCGAAGTTACACCTAAGACAGTGAACCCAACACCTGTTAAGCCCTCAACCAGTGTGGCGAGCACCAGTAGTTCTCAAAGTACCGAGAAAACTGTGCAGGCCGCACCAAAACAAGTTGTGAAACAAACACCGGTAAAGGTTGGACCAAAGGAAGTGGTTAGGACAAATTCACCGAATCGTGTGATTAATCAACCTAGGTCAGCACCTCAACAAGTCTATAGGAGCACCACACCTAGCAGGGCACACACTCCAGTTAGGTCTCATACTCCTGTTAGACAATACGCACCGGTAAGAGCTCAGGGATCACAGTCTGAAATGCAATATAATAGAAATTATTCAAGAGCTCCACAACAAATGCCTACTCAAAGGAAGAGAGTGAATTTACATCACTCGGCACCACAACAAACTCCTGTTCAACGACCCAAGTCACCTGAAAGGTGAGATGGGTATTTGAAAGAGTTTAAGTATGTGGACGAGAATGGTATAACCAAGTCAGTTATGGCTTGGGTTCCCCGTGATAACTAACCTATTTTCTTTCATGTGCAGGAGATTACCACAGGTCCAAACAACAAATGGTTCGTCGACAGTGGATGCTCCAGGCATATGACAGGGGAAAGAAGTCTCCTTACAGACTTCAAGGGTGGGAATCGGGGATTTGTATCATTCGCGGGTAACAAGGGAGGAAACATCACGGGTACCGGAGTGGTCACTAATGGGACGATCAAGTTGGACCAAGTTTATCACGTTGATAAACTGGTTCACAATCTCATTAGTGTATCTCAAATCTGTGACAAGAAGAATTCAGTGTTGTTTACTGACACTGAGGCGTTAGTGCTAAAACCGGGATTCAAGATTCCTAAAGAATGGGTATTGATGCGGGCACCAAGGAAGAATGACTTGTACATGCTAGATATGAACAAGCCGGAGACTTCGATGGGGCCAATCTGTTTATTATCCAAAGCTTCGGAGACGGAATCGGTACTGTGGCACAGACGCATGGCTCACTTGCACCTAAGAAAAATGAACTACATAACGAAGAATGGACTGGTGCAAGGTGTGCCAATGAAGAGCTTTCAGTTCGAGGACAAGTGTCTACCATGCAAGAAGGGCAAACAACATAAGAAGACACACAAGTCCAAGACGCAGAACTCCATAACCTCAACATTCGATTTGTTGCACATGGATCTTTTCGGTCCAATCAACAAAAGGAGTATAGGAGGTAGTTGGTACTGTTTGGTTATCATTGACGATTACTCACGATTTTCTTGGGTTTTCTTTCTAGGTACAAAGGACGAGACGGCTTCCAAGCTCATCGGGTTCTTAGACCAAGTGGAGAATTCCTACGGAACACGGGTTAAAAGAATACGTAGTGATAATGGAACTGAGTTCAAAAACATTGTAATTGATGTATATTGCCTCTCAAAGGGCATAGTGCATCAATTTAGTGCACCATATGAGCCTCAACAAAATGGGGTGGCCGAACGTAAAAATAGGACACTGATTGAGGAAGCTAGGACTATGTTGTCGGATTCAAAGCTTCCTACCATGTTTTGGGGGGAGGCAGTGAATACCGCATGTCACATTTTAAACAGGGTCCTAACTGTCAAATCTTTAAACAAAACCTGTTATGAAATTTTGAATAAACGGCCACCTAATTTAACTGGCTTCGAACCGTTTGGGGTACCATGCACTCTTTTGCGTACAAAACATCAACCGAAGTTTGGTGAAAAGGCTGACGAAGGATACTTCCTAGGTTATGTGCCGAACTCACCAAACAAGCGGGTTTTTAACAAAACAAATGGTACAGTGGAAATTGTGTATAACATTGAAGTCACAAGTTATACACATGAACCCCAAACAGGTCCGGAATGGATATTTGACTATGATAAATTATTTGAGTCATTTAACATTCCTTTGGATGAAAATGCAGGTACAATCGAAAAGGACATGGCGACGTTGCACCTGAATGACGATGGTCATACCCATTAGGTGAAATAGGATCTAACTTAGGAGATAATCTAAGGGTTGATGAGATAGAGACCTCTAGGATCAACAAGAACCATCCTATAGAAAGCATCATAGGAAATCCAAACGAGGGTGTGAGGACTAGGAGTAGTTTAAATAACAACACTGTGTTGTTGTCGATGATAAATGACTCCGAGGCATATCACACATGTCTCTATTCTTGTTTCATATCGCAAGTAGAGCCTAAGAATGTGCAAATGGCACTTAAGGATAACTCCTAGGTTGAAGCGATGCAGGAAGAACTCTCGCAGTTTAGGAAACTAGAAGTGTGGGAGTTAGTTCCATTACCTCGAGGGGAAGTTGCCATAGGAACCAAATGGGTTTTTAAGTGCAAAAGAGACGATCGGGGTATAGTCACTCGCAACAAGGCTAGGCTAGTTGTAAAGGGTTTCAACCAAGAGGAGGGAATCGATTACAATGAGGTGTTTGCACCAGTAGCGAGGCTGGAAGCCATTAGGTTGTTTCTAGCTTTTGCCTCCTTCAAGGGCTTTAAGGTATATCAAATAGATGTTAAGAGTGCTTTCCTATATGGGAAAGTGAAGGAGTTGGTGTATGTAGAACAATCGCCCGGATTTACAGATCCAAAATATCCTGATAGAGTATATCGCTTAGATAAGGCTCTATATGGATTGCATCAAGCACCAAGGGCGTGGTATGAGACTCTATCCAACCATTTATTAGAAAACGGATTTGAAAGGGGTAGGATAGATAGTACTCTGTTTGTTAAGAAGAAGGGAGAACATTTTATCTTGGTACAAGTGTACATCGATGATATCATTTTTGGATCATCAGACGAACAGATGTGCAAGGATTTCGAGAAGGTGATGAAGTCGAAATTCGAGATGAGTGCAATGGGAGAGTTAACTTTCTTTTTGGGATTACAAGTTGACCAGAAGAAGGATGGTATGTTTATCCATCAGACGAAGTATGTCTATGACATATTAGAACGCTTCGGGATGGAAGGAACAAAATTGACTGCCCATTTCAACACGCCGATTCAAGTGAATCACAATCTCGGACCGGGTACTGAAAGTGATACCGATGTGGATCCGACATTATATCGGGCCATGATTGGATCACTTATGTATTTAACTGCTTCAAGACCTGACATCATGTTTGTTGTGTGTATTTGTGCTAGGTTTCAAGCTAATCCGAAGGAGATGCACATGAAAGCTGTGAAGCGGATTCTACGATACCTCAAGTCGAAACCGAAGCTGGGACTTTGGTATCACGCGGAGGGAGATCTAGAGTTGGAGGCGTTCACGGATTCTGACTACGGAGGATGCAGCTTGACGCGCAAATCAACAACTGGAGATTGTCAATTCCTAGGAGGGAGATTGGTATCCTGGCAATGCAAGAAACAAACATCGGTAGCCGTGTCAACGTGCGAGGCCGAATATGTTGCTGCTGGTAGTTGTTGCTCACAGGTTCTGTGGATACAACAACAATTGCGGGATTACGTTTTGGCTTACACTCAAACTCCCATTAGGATAGACAATCAATCTACAATTGCTATAACTAACAATCCAGTTAAACACAGTAAAACAAAGCACATAGACATAAGGCATCATTTTATTCGTGATTGTGCTGAAAAGAACTTAATCAAATTGGTAAAAGTGGCAACGGACGATAATAATGCTGATTTATTTACCAAAGCGTTTGATAAGTCACGGTTTCAATATTTAATTCAACTAAATGGAATGCGCAACCCAGAGTAATTTGACCTTAGTGGTAGTTTATTTCTTTTTATAGAAGTAGTATTTCTTTCTTTTTATAGTGAGTCTGCTAATTTAGGATAGTTTCTATTTTTAGTAAGTTTCTATTTTTAGTAAGTTAGTAGTTTATCTTCTTTTATTGCTATTTCTTATGAAAAACAAAAGAAAAAAGAGAGAAAATCATAAAAATACAAAAAAAAAGAAGAGAATATCAGAATATTGAGTTAAGTCTTAGATGCATAGGTTCAAAGTGACGAAAATTAGCACAGTCGTTAGAAACTCTAAGTGTTTAGGCTTTCACACATAATGCAACTAACTTCTAAGTGTTATACTTTATTTTAGTTTGATGTGTTGGTAGGCATAATACATATAGGGAGTCTCAAGGCTAATAAAATATTCAAGAAAAAGTCAAGCGTGTCGCTAACTTAGATGTATGACCAAACGGTCTTAATTTTTATGTACAAGACATACAAACTTTGAGTCTAAATGAGGTATGCAAACTTTCTGGGGATGTATAGCATCATCAAATACATCTTAAAATGGAAAGAATAGAAAAATCATACAAAATTGAGAGTCGAAAACATGTAACTCTGTTGTACGTAAGTACAGACCTGTTGCCTCTGTTTAGATTCGGGTTAGCAAGATAAGTCGCTTTGTTGTACGTCGGTACAGACCTGTCACCGCTGTCTTGCTAGCTTTAAGAATAAATTTTAAGTCAAACTAAGACACTTTGTTGTATGAAAATACAGACCTGTGTCCGATGTTTGTCTTTTAAAGAAAGTTTGCAAATACCAACAAGTTAGAATCTTAGTCTGTATGACTTGATCATAAAAGTATGTCTATGTCTGAGTCACGTAAGATAATTTCATGATAAATAAAAATGCCAAGGGATATTCCAAAATGTGGCATGTTTAAAGGGGTAAAATACCAACAATCGGCTAAATAGGTATTTCACGACAAACAATCAAAGGAATCAAAAATCCCTAAGTGTGAAAGATTAAATACTGAAAGTGAGTATCTGACATCGCTATCTGATTGAACCTTTCTTTGACTATACTCATCAAAAAGATTTTGTTAGTGTTTAGCTTAGGTTGTTACTTTTAATAAGTATAGTTTAAGCCTAAGTTAAGTTTTTGGTCAAATTTTAAAATTTTATTTTTTACTTATTTTATTTTATTTTATCTTAGTTTATTTTATTTTATTTTATTTTTACTTAGGAAAAAGGTCAAAAATTACTGAGGGTGCATTCATAGTTGGATAAAATAAACACTGCGTGAAATATCCTATGCTTAGGGTAAAAGACTTGGCATAGTTTATCTTGTTACACAATACCGTTGAAAAGGTTGAAAAAGTTGAAGTTATTTCAAAATTTTTGAAATTTTTCTAAGTGTTTGGTGTAATTCGAGTTTAGGACAAACTCGAAATTGGGTGGTTTTCGAATTTGTCAGTAGATTCGATCTTGGCCATAGATTCGAAGGTTGGTATTATAAATAGGTAACAGTAACTGTCATTACTTCTATCTGTTTTCGAATCTACCCTCTCGAATCTATCCGGCGATCTCGAATCTACTTCCTCGAATCTACCGTTTTTCACAAAAACGACAATTTGTCGAGTTTCTTGCCTTAGTGTTCGATTCTACTGATACTTCTAGGTACAAACAACTGGGTTGTACAAAATTCATGTAGTTTTATACACCATTTTAGGCAAAATCATCGATTTTTGAAGGTTTATGGGTCTAAATCGTGTTTTCAAAAATTACAAAGTTTGGACCAGTAAATAGTCAAACTAAATGCATAAGTCAGTGATTAGAACCTAGTTGGACTAATGTATGTGATTTTATAAGTTCAAAATGGTTAAAATCATGGGTTTTGATGAAGAATTGGGCCGACGACTGTTCGAATCTGTTCATGAATTTCCTCGAGTTTATTGACAAACTCGAGAAGACCATTACTTCCGAATCTGTCATCAAACTCGAAATAGGGTTTATTCGAATCTGTCATTTTATTTGAATTATTTAATTTAAATTTTATTAAATTTGTAGAAATTCTTTTGTGTTGGATTTTGTACTTAATCAAGTTCAAAATTAAACAAATTTGAATTTTGGCAAGTTTATTGATTTTTAATAATTCTAATAATTTATCTATTGTGCAGATATGGCTGTTCGAGTATTTGTGCCGAAGCACAATATTGTCATTCCCCCCGACCATCATATCCCTGAGGCGCAGGGATTTCGTCAAATGATGGATTTCCTTGTAGAATCTAGGATTGCTTTTGCATTGTCTCACAATATTCAGATTGTTATTCCCTATGTTCGCGAATTTTATGATCATCTTCAGGTGGACTGCTCTGTCACCCCGACAGTGCTGAGAACAAGGATCGCAGGGCAACCGTTGGTGTTTTCTGCCGATATGTTGCGTCAAGTGTTGCAGCTAGGCTCTCAGGAAGAAGAATCTGGGCCTATTGATTTTCCTCTAAGTATTAGGCAAGCGGCCTTTCAGAGAATGGGTTACAGCCTGGATGTTACGAAAACTTCTTACATGAAGAGCGGGCTTATTGGCCAATGGAGATTTTTGGCTCATGTTTTCATGGTTTGTTTCGCGGCAAAGAAAGCTGGTTTTGATTATATCGTCTCGAAGATCCAATCTGGGATGATCGCCTTAGTGTATAATCGGCCATTTAGCTTTTTTCAGATGTTTTTCTCAGAATTCGTCCATCAAATCTCGGCTCCAGAGCAGCAACAATTTCTGCTGTATCCTCGATTCATAATGATGCTCATAAGGAATTTCTTGCCGAATTTACCGCCGCACAATGAAATCCAAAGTGTCGCGGTGATGGATAAAATAATTTTTGCTGATTGCTCCTCGCACAGAGGAAGGTTGGCGGTTCCGGTCGAGCGACCGTTGTTTGGAGCTGTTCTAGATAGGAATTTTGAAGCACCAGATACTGCCAACTGGGCAGGTGTAGTGGAAGTTCAGTCTGGTCAGCCACAACAACAACCACAGCCACCGCGAGCACAACAACAAAGGCGAAGACAAAGAGCTACTGCGAGTCAGACTCAGGCATCTAGGCCTTCCACAAGTCAACAACCAGAGATACAAGAGGCGGGCCCTTCGAATATCCCAAGTGAAGCTGATCAGTTGTGCCAGACACTATATGAAATTTGGGAAGCAGGACCTCATGCCAATGAAGAAATATATGCAACATTGGTTGGAGAATTGCTAGAGCCTCCAGAGGGAGAAGATGATGTGTTGAGGGATGTTGATGAATATGAACCAGAGCAAACTGGTAATGACTTGTCATCGTCAGCAACCGAATCAGAAGATATGGAGGAGATACAGGTTGAAGCTCCAGAGTCTGAATCTACAGAACCTCCAGTTCAAATAGGAACGTATGGATCAAGGTTAGTAGTAAATGAAGAAGCTTCAAGGAGGAGAGTATCAAGAGAGTCTGATGAATCCGATTTTGAAGAAGAAGAGGTTGCACCGTTAGTGACAAGGCAACGGGCCAAGCGTCACAGATTTATGCACGGATCGTCTTCAGCTTCATCAGATCAACCAGAAGATACTCAAACTCAAACTCCTCATCCTCAGGAACCTCAAACCACCATTCCACCATCACCACCTCATGATGAACCATACATCCCATCGCTGATCATTCCATCTCCAATTCAATCCATCCCATCAACCTCATCCACATACGCCGACAACCAAAGGTTCCTGCAGCTCAAAGCTCGAGTTGACTTCCAGAATGTCCAAATCTTAGGCCTAACAAAGGCAGTCGGTGAAATTCAGACTCATAATGCAAATCTTGATAAGGAGAATGCCGATTTGAAGAAGATTGTGGAGAAGGTTCAGGAAGAGAATTTAGAGTTAAAAACATTTGTAGCTGATCAAGCAGCTGAGTTGAGGTCGATGCGCTCCCTAGTTGAGCAATTAATGAAAAATTTACAGGCTCAGGGGGAGACATCGTGCCGAGATCAAGAAGTGGGCAGGAAGGATGATGATGATGAAGATAACCAAGGCAATGATCCCAGCTCTCAAAGACAGAATGAGCCAGTAGATTTTTCTGCTGCTCAATCTCAGGGGGAGCCAAGTCAGTTGGGAGGTGAAGTAGGAGAGGCTAGTTCGTCTAAGCCTACGGATTTTGAGATAAGTTAGATGATTGATGCTCTTATGGATCTTGATGACGACCCAATGGACTTGGGATTTGACTTTGAAGATGATATGGAAGAATTAGAAGAGGGAGAATTTGTCCCTGAAGATATTGTTGATTGGAAATCAGATGATGAGATATGTGCTGACGAAGACGATGAAGCTGATGAAATCGTAGTCCAGCAAAATCTAATCACCGATCCATATGTGATAGGAGGCAATGATGTTGTTAACATAGAAGTGGTGAATGCTGCTTTAAATGTTGAGTCATCAACAGAAGAACCTGCTAGAGAGTTAATGAATGAAGAGAAAAGAAAGTTGTGGTTCAGGGCTGAGCATAAAGAATTAGAGCTGAAAGAGAAGATGAGAGTGCCAGGGACTGGAAAGCTATCAGGAAGCATATTAAGCTGGTTCTTTGATTGAGAACTGCAGCTATTCATAATCAAGAGAAAAGATGGGCTACAGTACCTGAGGCGAACTCTGAAAGTATTCAATTCGCTGCCAAAGATTGAGATCAAGGCGTTAGCATGGAAAGACCTGATCAATATTGGCAATGATCCCTACGCAGATATAATTGCCAGAATCATAAGGAAAGAGGGAAGATCAAGGAAGTTTGAACGCCTAAATCCAAGGGTTGGAAAAAGAGTAGAGGATCCTTCTCGTATTGATCCTCTAACTTGGCGTCCTTGGATGAAGATTCAATACAAACCTGTAAGGTGTCTAAGAAAGGTGCCGCTCAAGCCTATGCCACAAAATGTCATGAAAAATCTGAATTGGTGGTATGTTGAGAGTGAGACTGGAGAAGCGGTGATGGAAGATTTTGAAGAAAAGGTGATTCTTAGAATCTATGATCCTCTTCACCTGGTAAACCTTTCTCGAGATGTCCTTCAAATTTTGCATGCTCATAAGATTTCTAGTGACACTCATATGGATGGTGAGCCTAGAAAGTATGAGAATGTAGTTTGAGTGTGTATTGAAAAAGGTTTGTATGCTGGAAGCAGTTTGAATAAATAATGAACAAAGTTCTTAATCAAATGTGTGAATTATTAGAAGCTATCGTCAAGGGGGAGTCTGTTGGTACACCCTGTGTGACGATAGCAGTCTAAGTGATCCAAGATTGTGGTTTAGCAAGTGTTAGATATATATATATATGTTTTTATATGGTTGATAATTATTATTGTTTGTGTGTTTGAACTTAATGTAACGCATTACAAGAAGTTCAAACATAAAGATCAAAGATAAAATCAAACATAAGTTAAAGACATAAGTTTCTACTCTAAGTTAATTAATTGGATGAGTAAATTCGAATCCTCAAAGGACTAAGATTCGAATCTAGGTCAGATTCGAATAAGTCAATTGGGCAGATTCGAATGTGTTGTGTAGGCAGATTCGAGAATGTCAGATGGGACAAACTCGAATGGGCCTTGGGCCGGATTCGAGTTTGGCCCATAACAGACTCGAATTAGCCTCTATAATTAGGGATAGACTCGATTAATTATCAGACTTTTTGCAGAATTCGAGAGTGATTAAGCATTAAGCGATCTCGAGTTTATCATCAGTGTTTGTGCCGTTTCGGAGAGAATCAGTTCGTAGGCTCGTTCGTGTGTCGTTCGTGCAGCTTCTGATAATCTCCGTGTTCCTTGTGAGAGTTGTTACCGTCTACCCGTTAACGAGGATTCCGCACTCGTTGACGGTTCCGCGTCTAGATAGATCTGTGTTTGGTAGACCTTATAAGATAGAGTAAGGAACCAATCATCCCTCTGTAAGTTGTGTTATCGACACTTTTCCCGGCAGGATCAGTGTCTAACGTACAGTGTGAAGCCATGGGAGTTGCGATAGTCGTGCAAGAGTATAACTTATACTTCTTGAGAATGTCAAAAGTATATTTCGAATGGTTCACAAATATGGCATCTTCAAGTTGTTTGACTTGTAATCCGAGGAAAAAGTTCATTTCCCCCGTCATACTCATCTCAAACCTGGACTCCATTAGGGATGAAAAATTGTTACAAAACCTATGGTCAGTAGATGCAAATATAATGTCATCTACATAAATTTGGACTAGCTTTATGAGCGGGCCTTCTTTTTTCGTGATAGCGTTGTGTCTACCACACCTTTACTAAAACCATCAAAGATAAGAAAATTAGAAAGACTGTCATACCATGCACGAGGTGCTTGTTTTAAACCATAGAGATCTTTATCAAGCACATAAACATGGTCTGGTTTATGTGCATCAATAAAGCCTTGTGGTTGTTCAACATACACCTCTTCGTTAAGTTCACGGTTTAAACACGTTGTCTTGACGTCTATTTGGTACACCTTGAAGTCCTTGTGTGCCGCATATGCCAAGAAGATTCTGATAGCTTCAATCCGTGCAACTCGAGCAAAGGTCTAGTCATAATCAATGCCTTCTTGTTGTCGATAGACTTTGGCGAATAATCTCGCTTTCTTTCTTACCACAATGCCGTTTTCGTCTCGTTTGTTCTTAAAGATCTACTTGGTCCCGATTATGGCTCGGCCTTTTGGTCTGGGAACTAACCGCCATACTCTTAGTTGTTCGAACTGATTGAGCTTTCCCTGCATTGCTACTATCCAGTTTGGGTCTTTCAAGGCTTCATCCACACGAGCAGGATCTATCATACTAAGGAATGACACAAAGAGACATTTTTTAGCAGATGCCCTTCGAGTTTGGACGCCAGTAGAAATATCACCAATGATCTGTTCAATTGGGTGATTTCGGGTCCATTTCGTCTCGTGTGGTAGGGGTGAACGTGATGGAATCTCAGTGGTGAGGGTGGGGATGGATGAAGAGTTCTGATTGATGGTTTCGAATAAAGGTACCACTGGTTCAGCTTCATATTCTGTTGGGTCTTCTAGAGGGATAATGTTTAAGACCATGTGTGAGGGTATTAATGGAGTAGATTCAACGTGAGAGATCTCTGTGGATGAGGTGGAAGGTGAAGATGATGAAGTAGACGTTGTATGGATTGGTGAAGGAATTGGTGGATCCAAAGGTGGTGGATGAATAGTTGAATCAGATGAGGATGTGTTAACTGCAGAAGATGAAACAAAAGAAGAATTAATGCTAGGACCAAAAAATTCTACATAAAACGGATCAAATAAATTAACTAAATCAGAAGAAGAAAAAGAAGTAGGTTCGGATGAGTCTCCAGGCATTTGTGTAATGCGTGGTCCTGATTGGTCAACTTCCGGAGCCAGTTCAACCATTTCATCGAATGTGATATGCACACTCTCGTTGACTGTCCTGGTGCGAGTGTTGAATGCGCGATATGCCTTTGAATTTGATGAATATCCAATAAAGATCGCTTCATCCACTTTCTCATTGAACTTTCCGAGGTTTTTCTTGTCGTTCAGCACATAACACCTACAACCAAACACTCGTAAGTACTTGATATAAGGAATTTATTCAAAAAGAGTTGGTAAGGAGTTTTGTTGAAACACTTATGAATAAGTGAGCGGTTTTGCGTGTAGCAGGTTGTGGACACGGCTTCAGCCCATAAGAACGGAGGTAGTTTTGAGTAGTTCAACATGGTGCGAGCAACTTCCACTAGAGTTCGTTCACGTCTTTTGATGATACCATTCTATTGAGGTGTTCGTGCGGCTGAGATTTGATGGTGAATACCCTTGGATCGCAGGAAGCTTTCTACTACCGAATTCTTGAATTCTGTGTCCTTGTCAGATCGGATTGAATGTACTGACAGCTGCTGTTAAGTTTCGACATCTTTTATAAAGTCGATGATTTCTTGAGCTGTCTCATCCTTGGATCGCAAGAAATTTACCCAGGTATATCGTGAGTAGTCGTCAACGACAACCAACACGTATCGCTTCCTTTTATGCTTTGCGTTCTCATAGGACCACATAAATCCATATGGAGTAACTCCAGAACTTTTTTTGATGATGGTTCGTGCTTTGGCTTGTGAGATGACCTCTTCATCTTTCATTTCTCACATGCTCCACACAAGTGGTCTTTTTCGTAACAAAGCTCTGGGAGACCCTTAATCAGTTGTTTCAATGCTAGCTTGTTTAGATCTTTGACCATACGCTTAGCAACGTCTATGGTGTACAGTTTTGAGTTGCGGGAATCAGATAGAACTTCATTCCCATCACTGCTCTTAATACTACAGTTATTAGCCCTAAACGTGACTTCTAGCCCTTTGTCACAGAGTTGTCCTATGCTACATAGATTGTGTGATAACCCTTCAACATAGTCATCATCCTTGATGACTATATTATTTAGAACCAAATCACTGTATCCTTTGATCTGAGTATGGTTATCGTTTCCGAACTTAACTGTCCCACAGTACTAGTCTACAATATTTGACAGCAACTCTTTCCTCCCAGTCATGTGCTTTGAGCAACCCCAATCCATGTACCAAATGGATTTTGCCTGTAATGAAAATTTGTTACAATGTATAATCTTATGCTTAGCAACAAATCCATGGAAAATTGACATGCAAACTGTGTTCTGAACCGAGTTGTTCAAAAAACATGATGGATTTAGAACGGGTTCTGAGCTTAGTGCACAGAAGCCAAACTTGTCGGTTTTAGCACAAAATTGTACATAAACCGACTAACAGAAGAACGGGTCCTAGTCTGAGTTAACTAGAAGCCATTGTATTAAAGTGCAGGTCTTGATCTGAAGTAACCAAGAACCATCTGCATTAAATCACACAACTTTGGGTACCCATCTTAGGATTTGGTTAGGTGTTCCAGGTGTATATGTCACATTCACAGATTTAGGAACCCATATTTCACTTTTTGGTGGTCTAGAAGCAGAACCTTTTGGAATCCATTTGTATTTGGACCCAACTGGTTTTGAAACCTTAGGCGATAAAGTTGCCTTTCGCTTTGGACTTTTTGAAACCTTTTTTGTATTTGCTTTCGGTGTGGCCTAAACAAAATACATGAATCAATCTTTGGTGAGGCCAATGATGCACTGTTTTTAATGTTCTTTTTACGGATTCGTTTTTCAGGATAAGGCACAAATTTATTCATTTCATGAACTTGACGTCCAAATCGAGTTGGACATAAAGTAAACAAATCAGAAAATAAATACTTCAAACACGACAAAGAATCCATTACAGAACAAACATTGTTTTCTGAGATTACATTCATCCTATTTCTAGAAACAAACACATTTTGGCAATACAGCCTTCTTCGTGAAAAAACTGGAAAAATCTTGCATAGTTGTTTTGGGAACTATTCTCACATGATCTGTAGGAACAAAACAATGAGAGTCAGTACATTTGGAAGACTTAGACTTAGAGAGATTTCCTTGGTGAGTGGGTTTCTTGGAAGACTTAAATCGACTCTTAGCCTTCTTTGAAACCTCAGCTTTTTAAGATTTTGAACACTCACCTTTGAAAATGATTACAGGTACCTCAATCTTAGCTTTACCTTTGTGTGATGAAGTATGCAGGACTTTGGCAGGAGGAGAGGGTTTTGAATCTTTTAAATGAGAACTTAACCTTTCTAAAATAGTGTCAAAACGTTATTTTAAAATGGTTAGTTCTACACTTTGTTCAAAACTTTGTTTTACCAATTTTTTTTCGCTTTTGAGAAGAGCTTCTTGATATCCAATGGCTTTCTCTCGAGTTGTCCTTAAATCCTTTTCTAACACATTATTTTGTATTGAAGAACCTTTGTAGGAATGTAAATATGAGGGATTGGTTTAACAGGTTCGATTTTCATTTCAGCTGATGAATAGCTGGCAAAATAGTCCTCCTCTAGAGTGGGTACTCTATAAGGATAAATGTTGTTTAGCTTTTCATATTTAAAAGAATTTCCCTTTTTCCATTTTCACTTTTTTTCTCATCCTCTTGGTTAAGACTTCTTCCGATGATTAAAAAAAGAAAGATTTGAACCCGCGTCCCATATACCTTCTATCTTAAAATATTGGTAAAACTGATTGAGCCTTTTCCAAGACGAAAACTGGAGTGTTTTCGGGTTTCTTGTTTGACGAAAACAAGGGTATTATGAAAACTTGTTCATTTACATATTTTTTAAAATAAATTTTCGTTTTCATTAAATTTTCATTTTCAAAATTTATTATTAAATATTGAAAAAAGTTATGACTTGTTTTCAACAGTTTTCATTTAAGTGAAAACACGATGTTTTCTTATATGTTCGTATGCCACCAATCCCTCCTCATTTTCGTTTCCAAAATTTCCAATTAAGGTGGGTCTCACACATATGCATTAAGTACTGATTTCCTATTTCACTTGTTACTTTTAATTGGTGATTACTATTTACAGAGCTAAAATTGATAAGTTGAGATTGAGTGTTTATTTACTATTTAAGTATATAGTTAGTCTGGCCCCATTATAAAAATTCATCATCTAGGGTTTTGACGTGAGTACAAACCTATTCTATCTTCTTTAATCATTTTATATTTTCTTTGATTGTCTAAGTTTTCCACGTTTAAGGACTCTAAACGTTTTGTAAGAACAGACAGTTTTGACTTCAAAGAACTTCTTTCCAGTGATTGTATGAATACAACTCTTAAAGGAAGTGTTCCTATCCTCAGCCATTACCTTTTCAAGCAAAAATGTTTTTACCAAATTATTCTCATTTAGCCAATTCTTTTCATACTTGTCGTATGTTTCTTTTAGAGATTGGGCCAGGTGTTCCGCCTTGACACACTTTTCTTTTTCAGCGTTGTACTTAGCTTCTAACTCAAGTATTTGTGTGTGCAATTTACATTCATTTTGTATAGATATACCATTTAAAGACTTATGAACGTAAAATGAATGTACCTCATTTGTCTCAGAATCTGATGTGGAACATTAAGAATCCCCGGACTTGGCCATTAGACAGGCTGTAGGATCTTCCGTGTTCTCCCCATCTACAGTCGTGTCTGATTCAGAGTCGGAACTAGTATCATACTCAGCAAGCCCAATTCTGTCAGCCATATAACAATAATTGTCCCTCTCGTCTTCATCATCAGATTCCTCATCTACCCAGTAGTCTTCGTGTGCTACCAGGGCCATGACATCATCTCTTTTCTTTAGGACATCGACCTTTCTTTCATATTATGCTAGATCACGCTCGAAATGACCCGGTTTCCCACATTTATAGCAGCCTCGTTCATCAGTTGTCTGGGGCTCGTCATTTCTAGGTCTGTCCTCTCTACGTTCAGCAGGCCTTTTCTCAGCACGGCGGGAGTCCTGGCTATCATTAAGGAGATCATCTCGATAATTCCTTCTGTCATCTCATCTATCTCTCCTATCGTCATAACGTCTGTCGTCGTGATCATATATTCTCCATTCCTCTCTGACCCTATCCTCCCTGTCATCTCTCCTCCATTCCTCTCGTCGCCTGTCATCCCTTTCATCCCGCCTATCCTCTCTCCGGTCATCAGAATACCTACGTGGACCTGTGTCATATCTGAGTTGATTATTGGTCTTATTCTAGTAGAATCACTTTTGCTGAAGGCGATTTGATAAAAACGCCATTTGTTCATGAATGTCAGCCTCTTCAGCATCCAAAGGTTCAGGCATTTGAGGTATGGCATATAGATACTGAGAGGAGTAACCAGCGTGGTTATAGTATGGTAAGGTTGAAGGGTTTGGCTGTGGTTCAGATGTGTGTGTCTTGTTCTAAAGTAAGACCAGGGAATCGGTGGGTTTTGTCGGTTGGTTGACCGTCAGCAGCAAAGATGCCAGAGTGTTGGCCATCTGTTTGTGAGCGTCCACATCGCCCTGATATTTCTTGAGTTTCTTAAACACTACATTGATGGACACGTCAGTGATATCCAGAGCTCTTTTAGTTGCTCGACTAGCCAGTGCCCATTCTGGAGCCAGTGAAGATAGGAACTGGATGTTAATGTCATCTCGTTCCTTTTTGATGTGCAGCTTGTTTAACTCATTCAGAACAGCACAGAACCTGGTAAAATTGCTCTGAATGGATTCTCCGTCCTTAGCCCTGAACAAAGAGAACTTGGCCTTGGCTTCTTCAATTTTGGCCCTATCATTCAGATCTGCCCCAAGCATCTGCATCTCTAGTTCGTCCCACATTTCTTTGGCTGACAGTTTTCTGTCAACACCGATGAGAATTTCAGTGGGAATGGCTTGATAGATAAGATACTCTGCCCTGCAATCTGCTGCTTGTCTTTCCTTTTCTGTGTCATCCTCAGGTTTGCAAACTACCCTTGTTGCTGGAATTGGAGTAGTGGAATTGGTACTTGCTGGACATTCGGTGTAAAAGATAGCAGGTCCCTCGTTATTGGATTGGATCATTAGATTACCCATGGGTGCATGCTGATGAACTTAAGGAACCGCTTCTTCCATTGCTCATATTCATCTGGATAGAGAACTGGTGGTCTGTTCTCTGATCCAATGACAAGAGCCTCTCTAAACATGATGATTGGGTGAGTGCTGATTATGAAAAAGATCTTTTGGAAGTGGAAACTGATTTCTCGGGTGAAGGAGCCGAAATTCGGGTGGAGGACCGTCCGAGATTCAGATGAATGAATTTCAGGTTGGTGGACCGAAAGTCGGATGGATGTTATTTCGGGTGAATCATCCAAAATTCGTATGATGAATGATCCGAAATTCGGATGAACACTACCTTGGGTGAATGATCCGAAATTCGTTTGAAATTTCAAAAATGAAGAACAAGTGATTTAAAGAATTCAAAAATTGATTAGTCCGAAATTCGGGTATGTTTTTGGGACAACCAAATTTCGGATGTGATCCGAAATTTGATCCGAGATAATCCGAAATTTGATCCGAGATAAGGATCCAAGTTTGAACTTATAAAAATTTGCAGAATTGAAGAATTTAGAAAACGTGTTCTAAAATCTAGAAATAATTTGTAAATGCTTGGATTGATTTTAGAAACAAGTTTTGTGAAAAACAAGCAACCCAAAACAGTTAAGAATATCGATTTTTGAGCAAAAACCGTGAATGTCACCAAGAATTTTCCAAATTCGATTTTGCAACAAATAATTAATAAAAACTTGTAATGATTGAACAATATTGCTCGAAATCAATACTAGAGTTATTATTGATGATTATAGAAGATAAAAACAAATAAAAACAGAAGATTTAAATGAGAGTTTAGATTAAAACCGTGGGTTTTTGAAGAACAGCGATGAACACCAACAAAATCAGTTGAAGTCCTCTTCCGTGGCTCTGATACCAATTGTTAAGTGGTTCAATCAATAATTCTTTACAGGAATAAACAATAATATAATGATTCATATAAAGAGAATAAACACTCAACCGATGATGAAATATCAGAGAGAATTGTCAATATCGGCGGCCGCTTTTTCTATTGAGAATGTGAATAATGACAAAGTTGTGGGAAAACCTAGAAGGTTTCCCTTAAATATTAAAACTAAGTTTGAAGGGTTTACAAACTATACCCCTCAACTTCTAATTAAATGAAACAACTTACAAATGAATGAAAATACATTACATGGAAATAAAATTCAAATAACTATTACAAATAATCCACATGATTCAAATTTAATATGTAACAGATTATCTTTTTCTTTAAATCATTTCTCAAGTCTCAGCTCTCAGCATTTTTCAACTTAGCTCCCTCCGGCTCAATTTTGTCAAAATATCTCTCAGCTTCAAATTGAAAGCATGATCTGATGCACTACCATCTCCTTTCAATATACCCCTCTCATTTACATTTTACCACTGCTCGACCCCTGTCAGCATCCCATGATTATTGACACTTCTCAACTAATAGACCTGAAGACCCTTACCCACATAAACTACATGGTGGTTTGCATCATGGGTAGGTCTACCGGCTTTATTAGACCATAGAAGCGCCATATATGCGTAATCACTCAGTTTGGTGCAATGTCGAAGTCTGTAGATATATATATGAAAAATATATCAATGACGCTCGACTCATAATCTCATGAGGTATATCAAAAGATGATATGTTGAGTCTGAATCAGAATGAATCAGGAGAATGGCGAGTAAAACGAAGTGAATTTAGAATGAATTAAAAGGATATGGAATGGATCAGAGGAATAAAGGGATGAATGAATGAATTAAGAGAATCAGAAATCAATATAGAATTCATAATGGGAGACTCAAGAATGATATGAATTATGAGAATCAGAAAGATATGGGGTATCAGAATATTAAGAGACTCTCAGAAGAATTGGGATTTAAAAATCATAAAGACTAGATCTATTAGCCTTGGTGATCTGTCTCAAAGATCAGTGATATGAAAAATGTATTGTTTAAGCTCACAAATTAGCTTAAATATTTGATAACAAAAAATTTTCTTTATGTGTGCACAAAAATATGTCTTTTGAAAATGACACACAACTTCGAAAATTTTATTCATCAGAGTATAGATGAAATTCCACCTGCAAATAAGCAAAGAATCAGTCAACTGAAATTCAGAAGAATGAACTAATAATATTCAAACTCCCTGTGTGTTATCTCATGCTCTGTGTTGAATTGATAAAGAAACCAGGTCTGGAATTTCATTGTCGCGCAAGCTCGTGTTCTATACTTAGGTGTATAGAAGCCATAACCAAGAAGTGCGGTCCAACTCTAATATGAGTGAAAAAAATTTCACCTACAAAAAGAAAATCAAGTTCATTTGGTATCCATTGCTTTTTGGATCATGGCATATTATGAGATTTAGGTACCCACTTCATTAAAGATTTGGGTACCCATTTCAGCATGGGGTTAGGTACCCATTTCAGTTTAGGTTTAGGTACCCATTTCATTTTAGGTTTGGGAACCCAATTCTGAACACATTTCGTTACTTCACTATTAAAAGCTGAAATTAAATTTCTTTTTGTTTCAGTGAATGTAATATCTGATTTGACAAAGATATGATTATTAGAACAAATAGAATTAGGTGAATGATCTTTCTTAAAGTTTGTCCAGTATTGACCTGTTTCTGATAATACTTATCATTATTCTTAGAAAAGAACATCTGAGAAAAAGAAGTAGTGTTAATGATGAATCCCAAATAATATCAGCACATATATGTCAATAATCACTCACAAACAGAATAATCACTCAATGATTGTGAAAATGATTAAAGAGAGACAAAGAGAATAAATGAGAATATGTGTATGCGGCGGCTGAGAGAGAACCGTGTTTTCAATTCTCAAAATGTCAACTTTGTCTTTCCACAAAACCCTAGGAGCTATAACTAGGGTGAATTAATTAACTTTCAAGGAATTGCACTTTGGCCCCTTGAACTTTAAATACAAAGAAACTAACTAGAAATAAATTACAAGACAAAATATTCTAGAAATAATTATTACAAAATATATCCACAAGATCGAAATTTAATATCTAACAATCTCCCCCTTTTCGATCATTGTGGCGGAACTCTGGCATGATCAGTGGTTTCTCGAAGGCCAAGGATGACATCAAATCGTCTAACCACTTCCCTCATGCGTAGCCATTCGTTCAAGTATTCAATGCCGCTGAGGATGTCTTGTATCTCCTTTGGTGAGCGTCTGAGTTTTGGATTTGGCTGAGCATCGAATTCTTGTATTCTTCTTGTAAGTTTAGCTCTAACCATTCTGATTATTCCATCGGAGTAGCAAGGGAGATCCTCGAAGCGCATGAATCTTTTCTGACCTCTTTGGTTAAAAAAATATAACTCCTGGGCCTCCTCTAAATATAACTCTATATGCAGGATGATGATCTAACAGGAAGCTGTCTTGCTCAGGGGCTCGTAAACCGACTTTGACCAGTGCACTCTCTATAGCCATTTGGAAATATCTTAAGCACATGATGATCGAGCGGCGGTTCATGCTTCATGTGAGTGCGGCTAAGGCGGTCATGTGAGACAGACGTTGTTTGATTTGGTGTTTCAGTTTCTCGTGCAAAAACTCGAGGTCGTCCACATTTACATAGTATAGGTCATTCTCATAAAACTCCTCAACTGTACCATCTTCTCTTTCTACTTGAAAGGGTGGATAGAAAACTTTGGCTCTTTTGCACATTCTGATGCTGAGAAGCCTCTTTATCTTTGACTTAGACACTTTAGACCTCCTCTCCCTGACCATCAACTGATTATACTCAGCCTGTTCAGCTTTAGATAAATTTGTAAGTTCCATCAGTAGGCGCCTGCTGAACGACCCTGGTTTCTTCCTGAAGACCATCTTGATTCTTCAAAAAAAGGGTTCTGGAACTACTCTATAGGAAACTTCTGCAAAAATTCCTTCAGACCTTGAACGGGATCTTCTATCTCAGCTCTCTTTGCTTCAAGTAGTTTGAAAATTTTCCCCCTGCGTTCTTGCCTCAGCTCTTCTTTTAGTTCTGGTTGTAGAGAGTGTACGCCACCTTTCGTGTACCAATTTACCCAGTAAAGATCACTGTCGTCATGGATACCAGGCTGCTCAGGTGGCTCATCAAATTTGTCTACACACTTAGTTCATGAGGGCTCTGTTTCTTGGGTTTTTGGTTGGGGTACAACTTGGACTTGGGGAGGACTTTGAGTTATGGGCGTGCATTTGGACTAGAGGGGATTCTTATAGAGTGGAGGGAGCTTGAATTGAGGATAGGATTTCTTGTTGTGGAACAGGGGGCGGGGAGTTTAGGAATTCAAATGATGACGATGATTTTTGTGGTGACTCGGGCTAAGGTTATGGGATGATTAATGGATAGTCGTCATCAATATCAGAGTCAGAGTCAGACACCAATATGATTTCGAATTTTTCGTGAGCGAGTTCAAATTTGAACATAGCTGACATCGGATCCAACGGACCCGGACCTTCTACCAGTGGCTCGTCTTCTAACATCTCCTGAGCCCTATACCTCTGATCCTCGGACCCTTGTATTTCGGCTCCCTCAGATTCAACTCCCCTTACAATCATGATGAGGTCTTCAGACTGTGTCTTTCTGCTTTTCTCCCCCTCATGGCGATCAGGGTCGTCCTGATCGTCATGTTTCCTTTTCTGTGACTCAGCCTGGGGACGACATTGCAGCTCGATGACCGCAGACTCAAAACGGTCCATTCTAGAGTTGAGCTAATCCTGGACTTGAAGTGTTAAGCGGGTTTGCGCATCTATTTTGTCTAAAAGCTCCTGAATCTGTGATTGGACTGAACAGGATCCTGGTGGAGGCAGATCCTCAGAAGCGACACTCTTACCCTTGATAAATGAGAGAAGGGCGGTATGTCGTTCTTCGGCAGCCTCCTTGTGGGCGTCTAGGGCAGCCTGGGTAACAACTCCGGCAGCACGTAAAGCTGCGGTTAACATCTCGAGACTAATCCTGGGATGGCCTGTAGTGGACGGCATTGATGTTGCCATTCCAGGTCTTCCTTCCATCACTTCTGGCTCCACAGTGGGATGCTCATATCCGAAAGTTTGAGGAGCTGCCACGAAGGTAGCTCGTGCAGGGAACGCCACGAAGGCGTCGTGCGATGTGTGCGGGGGTGGGGAGTGAGCTGTGGGCGAAGGAAGTTTGGTCACTTGGGCCGAAGTGTGACCTAATTCAACATCACGACTCTCCGAATGAGAGGGTGATGGAGTATGTGGTAGATCCCCGTGGAATGAAGTAGTGTCCTTTTGAGAGGACACTAAGTGGGTGGTGGGGGTAGATTCGACCATTGGACGAATGGTTTTTTGAAGGGTTGTCCGGCTAATAGGGCTTCGGTCTCACTCTGATGTTGCCTCGAGCCCTCGTAAAATAGAGACGGTCCTTTCTGAATCCGCCGTCTCTGCTTCCTCAACTTCTACACCCTCTCTCTCAAGAACAATATCCCTCTCACCCATACCCGTTGTTTGCTGAACTTCCACCTCTTCTCCCTTGGCCTCACTCACTCTCACCTCACCTTCGGATTGGGTAGGCTCAGTTGGTTCTGACCGAGCCTCATCTGGATAGAGTTCCCTAAGATAAGCCTGTACCCTTTCTGTTTGCATTGCCCTTTGTAGAAGAGTCAGTGGAATTATCGTTACTAGGACTGTGGGAGCCCCCTTCGGAAGGTTCAACTTTCGTATTTTAGTTGTCATATATACGTCGGCCTCGGGGCGCTCATGGATGTCTTCGTCATTGTCCATAGCATATTGTATGATCAGCTGAACAAAACGCTGGAAAGGAATGTATTTGCGTCCATGCTTCGTGCTTCTCTCCAGGTTGACTCTTTTTAATTCCTCGAACAGAAAGGCAACATAGTCATAATGTCGGTCATAGGCGAATGCTGCAAACATGGCTAAAACTTGGATGGATGCGGAGTCATGACCAGCATGCGTGGCAGTGAAGCACTTGTTGATAATATCGAAGAGAACCCTCCAATGTGCCTGAAGGTTTTTTGTACGGAAGTCTGATGGCTTTGTTAGTGGACCATCATATCCCAGAGATTTTATCTCATTCAAGGTTTCTAGGGGAGAAGGGATTGGGGCAAAATGAAGGCGGATTAGGGAATAGGCTTCAGCTGGGAGGCATAGAATGTGTCGGATGCTGGCGGTTGTGATTTTGACTGGGACATAGTCGATGGTGGAACTGAAGTATGGTTCGGCATCGGATACAAATTGAAGATGATGCCAGAACTATTGGAGGTAAATTTGTGGAACGGAGATGGCGGTGGATAGTGAGTAGAAGATGGGGTGGTTTTTGTGAATATCAAAGGCAATATTCTCGGTTTCGCGATGAAGGGTTGATACGTCGAGTTGCCAATTATGTGCAAAGAACTCGACGTACTGGGATTGGGGTAATATGGATTCTTCGGGGAGTTAGGCGTTGTTATTTGGGATTGGGGAATGGGGCATGGTTATGGCAACTGGGGGGTCCATGAGTCCTGTAAAAATGCATCAAAGTTAGAATAGAAGACTTAAAGGATATAGCATTGATACTAAGTCTGGGATAAGTGTGAAATAGAAACTGTCTGTTCTATTTAAAGCATTGTGTCTTTATTAGTAGAATGGGAACTCTACTGAATAAACTCCAAAGTCAATCGTTGAGAGACCAATGTTAGAGCAGACATTTTTTCTCAAACACCGGCCCTAACTCTAACCAATGGTGCACAGGACTGGAATATATTTTTGGAATTTCGATTTATAATGAAAATGCAAAAATGGAGATATTGAAAAAAAAATATTCTAAGTGTGGAATTTCGGGTGAGCCGAATTCGGATGAACAGTGGTCCGAATTCGGTTCATTCCGAAATCCATATGATGATGCATGAAAAAGAAATGAAAAGGTCTGAATTCGGATGACTTCTGAATTCGGATGGGGACCGACTTCGGGCAGTATCCAACTTCAGATGCACAGTGAATGAGAAATGAAACTCAGAAAAAAAGAAAGAAAAAAAATAAATGAAAATTTTGATCATATTGAGGAGGACCGAATTCGGATGCACAGTGGTCCGAATTCGGTCAGAACAGTTGAAATGTTTTGAAAATTTTCTAAGTATACTCATCCGAATTCGGTGGGTGGTCTGAATTCGGATGGACCGAAATGCACCAGCAGCAGTTCAAGTTCATGCAAACATGCTACGTGGACAGTTAAAAAATGACAAAAGTGCATGAAAATGCAGATCCTAGTCTAACAACATGTAATGAACATTTCAATTAACTACAACAAGTTAAAAAGAACAGATTTAAAGTCCTAAATGTAGCAAAAACCGAAACTTCATAACTATAAATATTTGAAAATCAACCATACAAACTAGAAACTTAAAAGCTGAAATAAAGTTGAAAAAGTGTTACCTGGTAGTGCCAATGTCGAAGAATGCAAGAAAAACGAATGAAAATCGTAGCTTGAGAAGCTTGGAATGTCGAAAATGGAGGTTTGGGGCGGTTCGTGCGACGGTGATAGAGAGAGAAGAAGAAGGTGAAATATCTTGAAGATGAAGAAATGGAGGTTTTGACCATTGACCCGCCCTTTTAAAGTGAAGCGGGTCGGGTCGGCTTGAAGGATCCGCGCCCAAAAGCAAAATATCGGCCACCGGTTTTAAAAAAAATATGGGCCTTAAAAAAATATACAAAACAAATTTTTAAGAATTAAAATTTGGCCCAATTAAACAAAATCTTTTTGTATTTTTCTTTGTAAATAAAATAAGTAAATACAAAATAAAAATATTTTTGTCATTTTCTTTAAAAACTAAGTTAAGACAAAAGTAAAATAAAATAAAATAAGATAGATAGAAAATAAAAATATTTTTGACTTTTTGATGTATTTAAAACTGATAAAATCTTTTTGAGTTTTTCTGACATATTATATTAATCTTAAAATCTAAAAATACAGACAAACCTTGATAAATTTCTTGACCCTTTTCAACCTTAAAGATACAGACAAACCTTGATAAATTTTGTGTCCCGCTCAGTGATAAACAATTCATATAGCATTTTGTCAGGATCATTAATTATTAAAGATGGACATAGATAAGAAAATATTGAAATTTAATTTTGTGAT
This sequence comes from Centrapalus pauciflorus, assembly GCA_020465985.1. Lineage (NCBI taxonomy): Eukaryota > Viridiplantae > Streptophyta > Magnoliopsida > Asterales > Asteraceae > Centrapalus > Centrapalus pauciflorus. The sequence goes on along the minus strand of JAANYP010002132.1, from coordinate 72,561 downwards.
ACACCCCTTAAATTTAAATAACAGATATTTTCTAAAATAAAGGAATTTCAAACATGATAATTTGAATAGAATTATTTTAGACAATGTCTGATATTTTTTAAGAAGGTGGATTCAACATGCCGATATGGGATACTAAAAACTGAAAACGAGGTTCATCTAAAGCTTTAGTAAAAAGATCTGCAAGTTGATAAACTCAATTGTTCCCTTTTCTACATGATCTTTAATAAAATGATACCTGATATCTATATGTTTTGTTCGAGAGTGCTGCACGGGATTGCAAGAGATGACAATTGCACTTCGAGAATCGCAGTAAATTGGGATGTTGGTGAGCGAAAATCCATAATCACGTAATTGTGTTCTCATCCACAGCACTTGAGAGCAAGAGCTTGCAGCTGCTACATACTGAGCTTCAGCTGTGGATGTTGAAACACAATTCTGCTTTTTGGAGGACCAACTCACCGGTCTGTCACCCAAGAACTGTATTCCACCTGATGTGCTTTTCCTATCAACTCTACAACCTGCAAAATTAGCATTTGGAAAGGTATTAAGATCAAAATCGATTCCCTTTGGATACCAGAGACCAAGATCGGGTGTACCCTTAAGATAACGAAAAATGCGTTTTACCGCAGTTAGGTGTGACTCTTTTGGGTCGGCCTGAAAACGAGCACAAAGACATGTTGAAAACATTATATCAGGTCTACTAGCAGTCAGATACAGTAAGGATCCTATCATCCCTCTGTAAGTTGTATTGTCGACATTTTTCCCAGAAGCATCGGTGTCTAACTTACAGTTGGAAGCCATGGAAGTTGCATTACTCGTGCAAGAGTCTAACTTATACTTCTTAAGAATGTCAAGAGTATATTTCGACTGGTTCACAAAAATTCCATTTTCAAGTTGTTTGACTTGTAGTCCGAGGAAAAAACTCATTTCCCCCATCATACTCATCTCGAACCTGGACTCCATTAGGGCTGAAAAGTCCTTACAGAAATTATTGTCAGTAGATCCAAATATAATGTCGTCGACATATATTTGCACTAGCATTATGTGCGGGCCTTCCCTTTTTGTGAACAGTGTTGTGTCCACCACACCTTTACTGAAACCAGTAGAGATAAGAAAGTTAGAGAGACTGTCATACCATGCGCGAGGTGCTTGTTTCATGTTAGTGCATCCTGTCATACCACACGATATTTGTTCGTAATTGCATATTAATACGTGTTTGATATATGTTTGATATATATATGTTTGATACTGATTGTATGTATGTTTGAACTTGGTTGTAATTGATGTTTTACAATAAGTTCAAAGATAAGTTCGAACATAAGTTCAAAGCTAAGTTCAAACATAAGTTCAAAGGTAAGTTCAAAGTCACTGGTTCGAACTTATGGAGGACAAGTTCGTGGGCCTTGGGCTTAGTCGAACTTGTTCTGAGCAAGTTTGATCAGGGGTTATAATTAAGTGTTAATCCGTTTTAATTAACAACTTTTGAGAACTTTGGAAGAGAATTAGAGCTGTGGGCAATTACGAACATACAGAGTGATTTTGTGTGTGTTCTTGGAGAAAATCACGTGTCGGGACGTTCTAGTTTACGTCTATCATCGTGTGTGTCTCCGTGTTCCGTTTTGTGTGGTCTATCTGTCAAACCGCTAACGAAAATTCCGCACTCGTTGGACGGCGTCACGTCAAGATAGGATCCGTAGGTAGGTGACCTTACAAGTGGTATGAGAGCCATAAGGTTGTTCTTAGTGTTCTTCGTGTTCATATTCAACATCTGTGGTTTCTTGGCGTTTTGGACAGGAAAAATCACATTTTTTGTTCGTTTTTCAAGTTATACAAGCAAGATAACGGAGAAAAGTTTACATTGGTTCACTTTTTTTGGTCGAAATCAGTATTTTTAGACCTAAAAATATTGGTTTAAACTGAAAACTTGAAAAAAAATCGAACTTTTGGCCGTTTTTCGAACTTGCAGCGCTCGAACATAAGGGATATTAGGGTTTGTTCAAATTTGACTGAAATTTCGAACTTGTCTTAAAATACGCTCCTCACGAATTTATTTTAGGGTTCATTCGAATTTGGCTGATATTCGAATTTGCTAGCATTCGAATTTGTCAGACTTCGAACTTGTCAGAAACATCGAACTTGTCAGAATTTCGAATTTGTTGATTTCGAACTTAATTTCGAATTTAATTTCAAACGAATTTAATTTTAAACTAATTCGAACTTACCTAAGTTCAAAAGGGTTTATTCTAAATTATTTTTTAATTAAATTACCTAAGTTCGAATACAAAAAATTTAGAAAGGATGACCAGTTTGCAAAAGTTAATAGAAATGGACCACGAGGTTGGCAAGGCAAATTCTCCACCAAAGGGTGCAAACTCTTGAAGAGTTATGGGCGCAGGGGACAGCCTCGGAGCAAAACATCGCTGAACAACTGGTTCAGGATGTTTTAGAGCCTCCAGATGAGTTCAATGATATCTTTAGACATATTGATGAATACCAGCCACCTGAAGCTGAGGATATGGACACAGAGGTCCAGGGTGAAGAAGAAGAAGGAGTACAGGCTGAGGCTGAAAGGCATGTTGAGACCGCCTCAGAGTCTAGTTCTGATGCCGACGATCTAGATATCTCAATTACAAGATATGGATCGAGGTTAGTGGTAAACAGAAGAAGATCAACAAGACCGGCTCTAATTGACGAAGAGACCGAAGAATCTGAGTATGAAGAAGAGGAAGAAGAAGTTCTACTCGTACCTAGGCATAGGGCGAGGCGGCATAGATTTATGCCGGGAGCTCCATCCACTTCGGCTCCTGAACCTGTGTTACCGGCTGCTCCATCAACCTCAACTACCGCTCCATCAACATCCGCCTCCATTCCATCAACATCAACTACATTCACTGATAATCAGCGGTTCACAGAGCTGAAAGGAAAGGTGGACTTCCAAACAGTCCAAATTTTTCAACTTTCAACAACAGTGAAAGAGCTACAGGAGCATAATGCCAGACTTGATCAAGAGAATGCTGAGTTGAGAACAACGGTGGCTGATCAACAGTCTGCGATGAAAACGATGAAGACCCTACTAGAGCAATTATCAAAAAATCTGCAAGCTCAGGGGGAGAGTAGTTGTAAGGAAGATAAGGTGAGGAGAGAAGATGACGACGGTAATGATCCAGATGCTGAAAGAGAAAGTGAGCTAGCAGATCTTTCTCAAAAGACTGCTCAGTAAGCACAAATTCAGGGGGAGCCTAGTCAGTCGGGTGTGGGAGAAGGAGGCGAAGGCGAAGCTTCAAAGACTACTGAACATGAAATGATTGAAGCATTGTTGGGTCTTGATGATGAAGATGATATTGGTTTTGATCAAGAAGACTTGGAGGAAGGAGAGTTTATTCCTGAAGACGTAGTCGATTGGAAGTCGGATGACGAGGTTGTGGAGGATGAGGATGACGATGTAGGTGAAGTAGTTATCCCAAAGCAACCTATCACCGAACAGTACATACATAATGAGCAGAATGTGATAGATCTGGATGAGCTGAACTTAGCATATATGGATGAATCAGATTCTGAAATAGCTGAAAAGGAGCAAACAAGAGAAGACATGATAAAGCTATGGTTCAGGAAGGAAGAGAAGAAGACAGATCTGGCAGTGAAGAAGCGAATGACAGTGCCAAGTCCTGGAAATCTCTCAGGAGGAATCTTAAGCTGGTTCTTTGATAGAGAACTGCAGCTATTCGTGCTCAAGAGAAGAGGTGGGCTTCAATACTTGAGGAGAACTCTAAAGGTTTTCAAAACACTGCCCAAGTGTGAAGTGAAAGAGTTGGCCTGGAAAGAATTGATCAACCTAGGAGACGACCCATATGCTGAAGTTGTTGCTAAGATTATAAGAAGGGAGGGTCGATCTGGAAGATTCGAAAGGATTAAGCCAGGATCTGGTAAAAGAGTTGAAGATCAGTCAAAAATAGATCCCCACACTGGAAAGACATGGGCTAGGATGGTTTACAAGCCAGTCTGCTGTCTCAAGAAAGTGCCGATGAAGTCAATGCCACAGGATGTACTGAGCAACATTAAGTGGTGGTATGTTGACAACGAAACGGCAGAAGCAGTGATGGAGGACTATGAGGACAAAGTAATTTTCAAAGTATACGATCCACTGCATCTGATCAACTTATCAAAGGACGACCTGAGAAAGCTTCATGATCAGCCGATTTTCTTTCATGAAGGCTGGAGAACAGAAGGCAGGAAGTTCCAGACGGTAGTTAGAGTTTGTATGGATCAGGGATTATATGCTGGTAGTAGTTTATATAGTTCTAGTACTTAGAAAAAATTTATATAGTTAGAAGCTATCGTCAAGGGGGAGTCTGTTAGTGCATCCTGTGTGACGATAGTAGTCAAAGTATAGACGATATTTTGTAATAGTCAATTTATTCGTAATTGCATATTAATATATGTCTTTGATATATGTTTATTATATGTTTGATATATATGTTTGATATTGATTGTATGTATGTTTGAACTTGGTTGTAATTGATGTTTTACAATAAGTTCAAACATAACTTCAAAGATAAGTTCAAACATAAGTTCAAAGGTAAGTTCAAAGTCACTGGTTCGAACTTATGGAGGACAAGTTCGTGGGCCTTGGGCTTAGTCGAACTTGTCCTGAGCAAGTTCGAATCAGGGGTTATAATTAAGTGTTAATCCGTTTTAATTAACAACTTTTGCGAACTTTGGCAGAGAATTAGAGCAGTGGGCGATTACGAACATACAAAGCGATTTTGTGTGTGTTCTTGGAGAGAATCACGTGTCGGGATGTAACAACCTAACTTTTGGTCTAGCTTTAATTTCAGTATTTGAGTTAATAATGTAATTTTATTACATTATTTATTTGTAATTTAATAAAGTATGAAATTATTTAATTAAATTATGTTTCTGTTATAAATTATTAAAAGATTAAATTATAAAGAGATGTAAAATACAAAGTAGAAAGGGCTAAAATATGCACATATTACAAAGTTAAAATATATATTGAACATAAATGCTCATTAACTACAATTAAGATTTTAACTATCTCTCTTTTCTTTCTCTCTCTACATACGGTTCCTCCAAATTTTCACCAAAATTCTCATAAATTGTCCATTAATTGAAGAAAATAAAGTCATTTGAAGGTTGCAAGAAGTTATAAGCATCATCAAACAACAACATTCAAGGTAATATTCCATTTAAATTTCGAAAGATTAAGAATTTGGTTCGGTTTTGTTAAAAACCGAAACCAAATAATTATAAACATGAAATTGATGATGCATGTTAGTTTAAATTGTTAGAAATCATGTATTTAGGTATATTGAAGTTACAAAAACAATAATTGTGGGTTGGATCATTCAAATAAAAAAGAAATATGAATTTTTGTAAAGTTAGTGTTCTTGACAAAAATAGTATAATTTGGATGATCTTCATAAATTTATGATGTTTTTGATAGGGTAAATGATATAAAAACAACCCAATAATGATAATATAACATATTATTAAGTTGCATGTTAATGAAAATAAGTTTTGTGAATTTTCATGAAAAACCCGTATGCATAAAGTTAAGAACACCAAGAACAAACCTGGAAATTTTCTAAGTATAGGATCCGAATTCGGATGAGACCGAATTCGGATGAAATCCCTGTTCGGATCTAATGTCGAAATTCCGATGGCGCCTTTTCGGATCTATTTCGGATGAAGCACCTAATTCGGATTACTCATTTCGGATGAAAGGTGGTCCTAACTCGGATGACCCGAGTTCGGATGGTGTAATTCGGATAATGCCCATTTCGGTTCAGCCCGGTCCGAATCCGGTTGACCCGAATTCGTAGAATCCGAATCCGGATGGTCCGAATCTGAATTTCCTATTTTGATAAATTAAAATCATAAATAAATGATATTATATAATTACAATACCATGATATATATATATATATATATATATATATATATATATATATATATATATGTTGATCTTTTGAGAATTTAAAGAAACGAACAAAATGATCGATGAGTTATTTATTAGCAGAATCAGATTAAATAAAGATTTAAAAGCTTAAAGTTAATGATACTATATGATAAATTCTGGACAGGTTCAGATAAATCTGAACAAGGAATTAGAGATTGAAAGATATTGAAAGTGGGTCACTGATTAGAAAAGAAAAGCCGGAGATCAGATAGATCAAGATTAAAGATAAATCCTGGGATATCTCAGGTGGTGGATTATAAATTTGCTTGATAAAGACTACAAAACCAGTGAGTTATAGATATTCAGTTTTGCATGCTAGACTTCCGGTTGAGACATATTGTTGATGATAGATTATTTGACATTCATACTTGCTCAGCTGGATTGTGACCTGTGCACACCATGGTTCGGTGATGCCCTGTGGATCATGATAGCTATTTGACTTATCATTTCGCATGACATTTTATTTACAGTTTGATTCATTTATTGCTGTTAAATTATTGCTATCATGACTTTGATTACTATGCTTTCCTTATTTATCACATCTTTGACATATTGATTCAGCTTAGCATGATTAGCTTTGTCGGTCTATTGTTCTAGACCTAGCTATGTCACCAGTTCTATTGAACTTGGCATTGATACTCCGATGTTCCCCCATGAAGACCGCTGGTAGCTAGCCCAGCATAAGTGGATAGCTTCCACTAAAAGCGTGAGCGTGGGCTGAACATCATCCGATTCTATGAATTCTATGTCTCAATCATGAGTGGCTGTAGCGGCAGTCCAGACATATCACGCTTTGACCCATGATCCGCTTGATTAATGCGTGTAATCTGAAAATCTATATTCTCACTAAGCTTTGCTTACAGATGTTGTTTACATTTTTTTACAGGAAAAGATAAAGGAAAGTCTCCTGCCGGACCTAGTTCTTAGGTCTTACAAGAATCAAGTTGAAGCTTTCATAGATCACCTCTCAACAATCCTTTTGGTACAGATTGGTAGATGATGATTGTGGTGGTTTGGGTAGATTTAATTTGATTGTATGATGACATGAAATAGATTAGCCTGGTACCCTTTATAAGTTTAATTTGAAAATTGTAGTTCGTACTAAAATCTGTATTAAACTTATCCTAATATTTTGTTCTTCAATTTTAAATTTCGCAACTTAATTACTCTATCTTAGTTATGATTGATATTGTGTTGCGTGATGTGGGACCTAGACTCTGAGGACTGTCCCGTAAGGGGAGGTCTTCACACGGGACGTTCTAGTTTACGTCTATCATCGTGTGTGTCTCCGTGTTCCGTGTTGTGTGGTCTATCCGTCAAACCGCTAATGAGGATTCCGCACTCGTTGGATGGCGTCACGTCAAGATAGGATCCGTAGGTAGGTGACCTTACATTTCAAACCATAGAGGGCTTTGTCTAGCACATAAACATGGTCAGATTTATGTGCATCAACAAATCCTTGTGGTTGTTCAACGTACACCTCTTCATTAAGTTCACCGTTAAGAAAGACTGTCTTGACGTCCATCTGGTACACTTTGAAGTCTTTGTGTGTCGCGTACGCCAAGAAGTTTCTGATGGCTTCAATCCGTGCAACTCGAGCGAAGGTCTCGTCATAACCTATCACTTCTTGTTGACGGTAGCCTTTGGCGACAAGTCTTGCTTTGTTTCTTATTACAATGTCGTTTTCGTCTTGTTTGTTCTTGTAGATTCACTTTGTTCCGATAATTGTTTGGTCTTTGAGCTTGGGAACTAACCGCCATACTCGGAGCTATTCAAACTGGTTGAGCTCTTCTCACATTGCAACTATCCAGTCTGGGTCTTTTAAGGCTTCATCCACACGAGCTGGCTCTATCATACTAAGGAATGATGCGAAGAGACATTCATTAGCAGACGCCCTACGGGTTTGGACACTGGTTGAGACATCACCAATGATTTGATCGGTTGGGTGACTTTGGGTCCATTTTGTCTCGTGTGGAAGAGGTGCACGGGATGGAATCTCAGTGGTGAGAGTGGGAATGGACGATGATTCATGGTCAATGGTTTCTAGTGAAGGTACCACTGATTCCGGTTCGGGTTCAGAATGTTCAGGTGAAGGAAGGATGTTTGGCATGATATGCGAGGGTAGTTCTGGAGTGGATTCAATTGCAGATGTATCAGTGGATGAAGTTGATGGATGTGGGTATGACGTGGATGAAGATGGATCGGATAGAATTTGTGGTGCAGTTGAATTGTTGGATGTGTTAGCTACAGTAGGAGAAACATTGGAAACATTAGAATTAGGACCAAAAAATTCTACATAAAAAGGATCAAATAAATTAACTAAATCAGAAGGTGAAAAAGAAGTAGATTGAGAAGAAGAGTGTCCAGGCATTGGTGTAATGCGTGGTCCTAAATGATCAACTTCGGGTGCCAGTTCAGCCAACTCATCAAATGTGATATGCACACTTTCAATGAATGTCCTGATCTGGTGTTGAATGCACGATATGCCTTCGAGTTGGATGAGTATCCAATGAAGATCGCTTCATCCGCTTTCTCGTTGAATTTCCAGAGGTTGTCTTTGTCAATAAGCACGTAGCACCTGCAACCAAATACACGTAAGTACTTGATAAAAGGTACTTTATTTAAGAAGAGTTGATATGGAGTTTTATTAAAATGCTTATGGATTATGGAGCGATTCTGTGTGTAGCAAGCTGTTGACATGGCTTCGGCCCACAAGATCGGAGGTAGCTTTGAGTAAGTCAACATTGTACGAGCAGCTTCCACAAGGGTACGGTTACGCCATTCTACGACTGCATTTGTTGAGGTGTTCTAGCAGCAGAATATTGATGCTGAATACCTTTGGATCGAAGGAAGCCCTCAACTACCAAATTCTTGAATTCCGTGCCGTTGTCAGATTAGATTGATTGAACGGACAGTTGCTGTTGGGTTTCGACACTCTTTATAAAATTGATGATTTCTTGAGCTGTCTCATCCTTGGATCGCAAGAACTTAACCCAGGTATATCGTGAGTAATCATCAACGATAACCAACACATATGGCTTCCCATTTATGCTTTGGGTGTGCATGGGTCCGCATAAGTCCATATGAAGTAATTCCAACACTCTCTTCGTTGATGGTTCGGGTTTTGGTTTGTGAGACGATCTTTTTATCTTGTCCTTCTCACATGCTCCACACAGATGGTCTTTTTCATATCTCAGTTCTGGGAGACCTTTCACTAGTTGTTTAGCAGCCAGCTTGTTGATGTTTTCAAAGTTTAAGTGGGATAACCTTCGATGCCACAACCAAAAGTCTTTTGAAGAGGCTTTTGATAGAAGCCAGATGCTATCCTTTAACATGCGCTTAGCTACATCTATGGTGTAAAGGTTAGAGTTACGATAACCTAATAAAATTTCTTTGTCATCCATACTCTTAACACTACAGTTCTTAGCCCTAAACGTTACTTCTAATCCTTTATCGCAGAGCTGTCCTATGCTAAAGAGATTATGTGATAATCCCTCAACATAGTCAACATCCTTGATGACTAGATTATTTAAGACTAACTCCCCGTATCCTTTTATGTGAGCTTGGTGACTGTTCCCGAATTTTACCGTCCCACAGTATTGTTCTACTACGTTGGACAACAATTCTCTTCTCCCGGTCATGTGCTTGGAGCAACCGGAATCCATATACCAGATGGATTTTGCCTGAAAAACAAATAAATACGTATAATGAAAATCTATAAGCATTCAAACAGATCCATCTTATATTGACAATCAAACTGACTTCTAAACCGAGATGTTAAGAAAACATGATGAATTTAGACCGGGTACTGAGCTGTATGCATAGAAGCCAAACGTGTCGGTTTAAGCACAACCGACAAGCAGAAGAACGGGTCCTAGTCTATGATAACTAGAAGCCCCATTCATTGAAGTACGGGTCTTGATCTGGAGTAACCAAAGACCATCTGCATTAAGATCACACAACTTTGGGTACCCATCTTAATATGGGTCCTTTTGGGTTAGGAGTTCCAGGTGAATATGGCACGTTTGCAGTTTTAGGAACCCATTTTGCAGTTATGTGTGGACCAGATGCATAGCCTTTTGGAATCCATTGAAAATTAGATTTATCAGGATTTGGAACCTTAGGATATGAAATTACCTCCGGCTTTTGATTTTTTAAGACTTGTTTGACTATTGATTTGGTTTTGGGCCTAGGCAAAGCACAAGTCTCATTTTTCGTGATGGCCGATGATGCAACATACTTATTTTCTTTTTACGAATTCTTTTAGCAGGATATGGCACAAAAGCATTCATTTCAGGAACTTGGCGTCTAAAACGAGTTGGACATAAATTAAACAAGTCACTATTAGAATACTTCAAATAAAGATTATAATTCGTCACGTCATTACAAACATTGTTTTCCAAGATTACATGCATCCTATCTCTAGAAACAAAATCAATTGGCATAACAGCCTTCTTCACAAAAAAACTTGTAAAATCTTGCATGGTTGTTTTTGGTACTCTTCTCACATGATCTGTAGGAACAAAACGACGAGAGTCAGTACGCATGGAAGACTTCGACTTTAAAGATTTTACATTTTCTTGGTGAGTGGGTTTCTTAAAAGACTTGGATTGAATCTGAGTCTTTTTCAAAACCTTAGCTTTAAAAGGTTTTGAGCACTCACCTTTACAACTGATAGAAGAATTTTCAATTATAGTTTTTTCTTTGTTAGATGACACGGTTGGGATTTTGGTAGGACGAGAAACTCTTGGCTCTTTTAAATGACCTTTTAATCTTTGAGAAATCATGTCAAATTATTCTCTGTAGACAGTTAATTCTACAGATTGTTGAAAACTTTGATTTACCAATTTTTCCTCACTCTTAAGAAGAGCTTTTTGGAAATCAAGAGCTTTCTTTTGAGTTGACTTTAATTCCTTTTCTAACATTTTAATTTTATGTTGAAGAACTTTTGTAGGAATGTAAAGGTGAGGGATTGGTTTTACAGGTTCTGCTTTCATTTCAGCTTCAGAATAACTAGACAAGAAGTCTTCCTCTAGAGTGCGTACTCTATAAGGATAACTCTCGTTTAGTTCTTCATATTTAAAAGATGTTTCTATTTTCTTTATTTTCAATGCGTTTCTCATCCTCTTGGGTTAAAACTTCTTTTGATGACTCAAAAAAGAAAGATTTAAGCTCAGCACCCATGTAATTCATGTCATAAAACAGAGGTAAAACTTTTTGAGTCTTTTCCAAATACTTAGGATTTTTAAAACAAATTCCTTCTTTAGAATGGTAAAACCTAGTCTCTTTGGGCTGGTTTAAATGAATAGTTTGTTCAGTTTGACCCCTTTTTAAAAATTTCATCATCAAGGGTCTTTATTCGAGAGTATAAACTTATTCTTTCTTCCTCTATCATTTTGTATTTTTGTAAGCTGTCTATGTTTTCCATACTTACCGTCTCTAATTGTTTTGATAGAACAGATATTTCTTCTATTAATGAGAGCTTTTTCATTAGATAACCTATCAATACAAAATTGTAGGTACGTATTCCTATCCTGAACATTTACCTTTTCAATTAGCATATGTTTTATCACATTATGATTAGTTAACCACATTCATTGATATAACTCAGATGACACTTTTAATGTTTGGGCTAGATGTTCAGCTTGCACACACTAGTCTGTTCAGCATTTACCCTAGCTTCTAAATCAAGTATATGTGTGTGCAATTTACATTCACTATGTACAGATAAATTATTTTCATGCTTTGGAATGTAAAATGAATGTACCTCTCATTCCTCAGAATCAGATTACGAACATTCTGAATCGTCGGATCTAGCCATCGGACATGCTGGTGGATTTTGCGGTGTCTCCCCCTCAGAAGTAGTGTCTGAATCTGAATCGGTTGATGTAGCATAGTTATCCAATCCCATACGATCCGCCATGTAGCAATTCTTGCCTTTGTCGTCCTCGTCATCAGTATCCTCTACATCCCAATAATCTTCTTGGGCAACGAGAGCCATGGCATCAGTCCTCTTCTTGGCGGCTTCCAACATCCGCTCATAATAACCGACGTCCCTATCGAACTTGTTCTTGCATTCCCGAGCAAAGTGGCCCGGTTTGCCGCACTTGTAGCACAGACGTTCTTCGGTTCCCTTAGGCTCTTCTGCTCTTGCCCTGTCATCTCTCCTCTCCACCGGCCTCTTTTCGGCACGACGAGGTTCCCTACTTTCGTCCCGTCTGGTGTCCCGACGATCGTCACGTCGGTCATCCCTTCTATCATCACGACGATCATCCTGGCGGTCGTAATCGCGTCTATCATCCCTGCGATCATCTCTCCTATCGTCTCGCATTTCATAACGGCGGTCATCCCGATAGTCCCGTCTATTGTCGTATCGTCGGTCATCTCTGTCATCCCTTCGATAATCGTCCCTTCTATCATCCGAGTACCTCCGCGGACCGGTGTCGTAGCGGAGCTGATTGTTACTCTTATTGGAAAAACATCGTTGTTGTATACGATTAGTCCATAAGGCTATTTGTTCCTGAATTGCCGCTTCTTCCTCATCTATTATCTCATGCGGAGGAGAGGCATATCGGCACTGGTATGATGATGAACCTTGAGCATAAGATGTAGTGGGAATGTTCTTGTTGGAGATCAAGGCCAGAGAATCAGTGGGTTTGATTCCCGTATTGGCAGATAGTATCAAGGAAGCTAGCTGATCGGCCATCTGCTTCTGATGGTCTACGTCACCCTGATACTTTTTCAGTTCTTTAAACACCACATTGATAGATACATCGGGAATGTTCAACACTCGTTTCGTGGCTCGGCATGCAATTTGCCATTCGGGGGCTAAGGCTGCAAAGAACTGGATGTTGATGTCATCCTTGTCTTTCTTGATGTGCAGTTTGTTAAGTTCATTCAGAACCGCACAGAATCTGGTAAACGTGGCCTGTAGAGACTCCCCGGCTTTGGCCCCTGAATTCGGTAAACTTTTCCTTTGCCTCCTCAATTTTGGCTCTGTCATCTAAGTCTGCCCCTAGCATTGGGACCTCTAATTAATCCCACATCTCTTTAGCGGACATTTTGTTGTCTACTCCTACAAGGATATCAGTGGGCAAGGCTTGATAGATCAGATATTCAGCCCTCTTGTCAGCATGCTGCCTGTCTCGCTCTGCATCATTTGCAGGTTCGCGTTCAACTTTGGATGCGAGTACAGGTGGGTCAGCTTCGGGTCTAGCAGCAATTTCCCGATAGTAGATAACTGGGCCTTCAGAAATTGATTGGAGCATAAGGTTGCCATTGGGTTGGATACCGACAAACTTTAGAAATCGGGACTTCCGCTGCTCATACTCATCTGGATACAGAACAGGTGGTCTGTTCTCGGATCCGATGACAAGGGCTTCTCGAGACATGATTTATGGTGCTGATATGGAAGAAAGATATCTTGAAGGTGGAAACTTGATTTGGATTGGCTGAACTGCGGATGAACAGTACCTTGGATGGTACGAATTCGGATCAAAATCTGATTTCGGATAGGACCGAATTCGGGTGAACAGTTGGTTCGGATGGGACCGAATTCGGATATATAGTAACTTAGGATGGAACCTAGACCTGGTTGACCAATCAATAGATGGACCGAATTCCGATGGGTCGAATTCGGATGAACAGTGAATTCGGAAGAAAACGAATTCGGATGAATCAAGATCAGGAGAACCAAATTCGGATGGTTCGAATTCGGATGAACAGTACGCACTACGGATGAACACTTGGAAAAATTTTGCAAGCCAACAGCTCCTTCAGTTCCGTTGAAGTACCGGGGTTTGCAACTTAAAAATCCTTTAATTCCACAACCTTTTGCGTGGATTTCAGTTCCTCCCGTGGTGCGGCTAGCACCACCATCTCCATTAGCTGAGCTATTCCTATTTGCCTCATACGTGGCTATAGCGGCAGCCACTCTTTGTGCGACTAGCTCTTCAATGTCAGCAGCGTTCATTGCTCGTTTCGGCGGCATTATCTTAAAATTTTAAAGAAAAAGCATAGTGTAAGAAGTTGAATCTTAAAGAGGTAAATTTTCCTTAAAGCACAATACTATAATCATCAAACACAATTTCATAAATAACTTGCAATTTTTCATTAATCATTCGAAATTTTCTTACATTAGGGGCGGGTTATTACCCGAAAATTTTTGTCCTATACTATTACATGATATTTTTCCTACTATTACAAAGATAAATAGAAGTGCACTAAGTGTGGGAGTGATCAGGGGTCTCTCCCTTTTCCATCGCGTTGAGGCGCTGAGTCAGCTCCTCGATCCGAGCTTGGCTTTCGGCTAGTTGCTACCGAAGCTCATTCAGTCCGTCCTGCTGAATAGCAAGGGCGTGCTGATTGGCCCAATATATGTTGGAGTTTTGTAACTCCTCCCGCTCTAAACGAGCGGTCATCTCTCCGATAGCTAGGTTAAGGGACCGAATCTGGTGATCATGCCTGGTCGACCGTGCTACCAAGAGTGGTAGGGTCTGATCGGCGGTTTCCTGAGTGAGTGGTGAGATAGATGCGGAGGATGGTCCTCCAATCTCAAAGTGGGGAGGGACTCCTTCCTCCCGCCTCCATTCTTGGAGGGTCTCGGGTATCCAGCCCCATCGACGGGCGTCTACACGTCGGTGTGGCGGTGGGGGATTGGGCTGGGGAATCGGGACAGGAATAGACTCCCTTCTTGGTGGGTTCACCCGCTTTCGGGGTGTGTACAACATTTTGGGGTCGTTAGGGTAAGGCCTATACGGCTTATATGACGGCTCGGTTGGGTGGTATGGAACGCGAGCAGGGACCGTTGGGGGCAATGGATCTTCTTCCTCCATCGGCTCCTCTTCCGTCTCCTCCATTGGATCTTCCGAGGGGTCCTCTTCGTCCGATGTTTCTTCTTCGTGGAAAGTCTCAGTGGCCGTGGGGCTCGCAGGAGTGTACTCCTCCTCTGAATCCGATAAGATGATGGTTTCAGGATGGGACATGATTTCTGCTATCAGGGTCCATTCATAGTCTTTTAGTTAGTTACAAGATATTTTCAAAATCAGTAAAATTTAAGTGCAGTTATAGTCTAGGGTACTAATGCAACCTAGTTCACTATAACTATGGCTCTGATACCAATCTGTCACACCCTGCTACCCCGGTTGGCAGCGAGGCGTGACGAGTGCGGAAGCGTAACCATAATCATAATGAACGACCACTATATGGACATTTTTTAAAATACATCGTTAAAGCTTTAAAGCATAGTAATGTTTTACATAGTCTGAAATGAAAAATGAAGTTCGCACAAATACAGAGATTTAATTACATAATTAAATATTCAAAATAATGCAGCTAAATCTCCGTTAAATTGAATATGCATGCGACTCCATGGATGCGGAAACTTGAAAGTAAAATACGTCCGAGGCATACTTGCCTTAATTTCCTGAAAATACACGCTAAAATACGTCAACAAAAATTGTTGGTGAGCTCATAGGTTTACACGTAAATCTGACTTGTATGGACAACAATAATAGAGATCGAATTTATAAAATCATAAATCCTTGTTATGTATTACATATAAACCATCATGCAACCGAAGCTTAATTTAAAATGAGTTTGCTCTGTGCAGTATTCCCATACGTAATACCGTTTGTTGAATATATATGCACCCGCTGTTAGCCAAACCAACTAACCCGAGTGGGGGACATGACTCCCAATAGATCTATCCACAATATATTCGCGCTTACAAATAAATGCAATTAACGGTTCATGATATCAGAGCTAATGGAACCCAATGTGTAATACACAATAGAAATGAAAGTATTTCTGTGTCCATATAAAAACGAAGCATGTATTTCATCCCCAAAACATAACAGTGTGAAAATAGGGACTATGAGAACTCACCGAGCGTGTGATGGTAAACTAGCGTAAGGTGCTTTTTAGCGTAAAATGAAGGATGATGCACCGAGCGAGATTAAACGGGTCCTAAATGATTAAAAGGACTTAATATCTCTAATATATGATGATATATATATATATTTATCGATTTTTATGTCTTAAATCACCCAACATTACAAGTTTATAAATAAAATTTGCTTAAAACGTCAAATTTATATATATATAATTTTCCAGCTTTTTCGGAGGTTTTTCGGCCTACTTTGAGGCTGTTTTTGACCAAGCTCCAAAATGTTTTAGACTTTGGTTTTCTAGGACATTAAACTACTATATACAAAGGATTTTTAGAATCAAGAACGGCCATTTTTCGAGATGTTTAGGTTGGTGAAAAAGCTCGTTAAAAACGCTATGTTGGCCATTTTTGAGCTGTCAAACTTTCGGTTTCCCAAATAATTTCTGGAGGTCTTAAACTTCAAAATCAATTATGAAAAATTATAGATCTATAGTTAAGACATAGATCTAACTTTTGAGACAAGAATCAACTCATTTCGTTGAGTTATGAATTAGTTATGATTTTTCAAAGTCGATATAAATTTTCTGCCGAAAATCCGTAGTTTATAAACTTACAACAACTTATGATTCTTGTAGTTTATTCAAAGACTACTTGTATAAAAGTCATAATAGTTATAAAAACACATATATATCACATGTTTTCATAATATTATCACTTTTATAATGTGTTCACATATTCATAAATACATTTAAAGAAACAACTTAAAAATAAAAACTAGAAACTTATAAACTTGAGTTTTTATGAAACTTGTTGTTGTAGGTGATTATATATATTATGCAAGACTTATATAAACATAAATATAAGATGATATAAGCTAGTATTTACTTACTTTGGGGTATTAGAAAGATGAAACCAAGTAGAAGTTGAAACTCTTGGAAGATTTCATCCAAAAACACTTGAAAATTACAAGAATATGAAAGTTGCACAAATTTTTCTTTGTGAAGGCCTTGTGGCTGGTTTTGAAGAGAGGAAGAAAGGAGAGATTTTGCTTTGAAGGTGTGAGGAAAATGCAAGGAATTAGGGTCTTATTTATAGAGGTGAAAAAGGTGGTGAAATGATGAAAATAGTTGTAAAATCTTGGATGAAAGGAAAGAGGAAGATTTGATGTAGAAATGTTGAGTAAAAAAATATTTTATAGGTCCTTTGTTTGTCCTCCTTTGGCCGGCCTATATGGTGTATTTTATGAGGTATTTCTATTTTTTTTTGTATAAAAGTATTTAGAAATGTATTCTTGTATTTCCCTTTTCTTGTAAATTTAGAAATACTTTTGGATGCATTGTTTTAATGAATTGTTTTAGTCTTGCATAATTAATGTTAAGTAATTGTATTAGTGTATGATTAGTGTCACTAATCATAATTTAATTATGTACTTAGTTGAATTAATCCTTCATATCGTAAATTGATTGGATTAATTGATTTCTCGATTCATCGCACCGATGAATTTGATTCTAATTGTGTTGAATTTTCTAATAAACCTTGTTAATCACTTGATTAATTTCTAATGACCACTGATTAGCTTATAATTGGCTATTAAATACAGATTAGGGCTTTGTTGCTAACCTGGTTTAGTGCCGGATGTTACAGTTATGGACTCGAAAAATTCTGTGAGAGACTCGATGAAATAGCCTAAGACTCAAGGTTAATCGTCGAACTCAAATTATTCTGTAATCGTCGATTACTATGAATGTGAACTAGAGTTATATGGACACGATATCGAGTGAATGTGACTCGAAACAATTCAAAGAAAATTGTAATGAATGCGAGTTTGGGGCAATTAGACTTGAGATGATACAAGTTTGTCAATGGACGAGATGGAACAGGATGGATCAGTCTAGACTCGAACTCGAAAGAAAGACTCGAGATTCAAGTTCTGTGTGCTCGAGCTCGAGTACGAAACACTCGTGTTTGTGTAGAACTCAAAATGAATTATTTAAAAACGTGAAATGAACTCGAGATGCTTTGAACACGAGTCGTGATTCAATGTGAGTTCGTGTAACTAGAACTCGAGATCAAATCAATTTGAGTCGAAGTTGACTAAGCGTGACTCGAGATAAATTCCGATGCAAACAA
The DNA here is from genome assembly GCA_020465985.1 of Centrapalus pauciflorus. Taxonomy (NCBI): domain Eukaryota; kingdom Viridiplantae; phylum Streptophyta; class Magnoliopsida; order Asterales; family Asteraceae; genus Centrapalus; species Centrapalus pauciflorus. The sequence continues at coordinate 54,562 of JAANYP010002132.1, read as the reverse complement.
ACTTCTGAAATTTTGATTCTAGTAGATCCGAATTTGTGTACGGAGAACACGAATTTGATTCGAGGTTCGACTCTTATGGACATGAATTCGTGTTCAAAGGACACAAACTCGTATATGAATGTCACAAGAAAACGTTGAAAATAAACAAGCGGTTGAATTCGAGACGATGTTCTTGAAATAAAAGCTTACAAACACGAGTTTAACCGGACTCGAGATAAAACTTATGTGGTACTCAAGATGATTAAGTGGAACACAATGGCTTTCAACTGGACTCGAGCTCAGATTCTGTGAAACTCAGAAGTGGATTTAATATGACTCGTGCTTAGTGGGACTTGAGAATATCAGCACGAATTGGACTCGAGATTACAACTAAGTAACCTGCAGGGGACTCGAAGTTGACAATAAGAGACTCGAAGCATGATACTATAAGATGTTAGTGAAATTCAAATTAATTTGTGAAATCATGGACTCGAGATGGCAACTAAGTTTGCATGCATGGACTCGATTTAAATTGCATGGACTCGAAGTGGATTAGCAGGTACACTCAAGATGAATACTTCAACAAAATCAGTAGACTCGAGAAAATTCTGTTGGAAAAAAGTATAAATTTTTCAAAGAAAAAAAGTGTATTTTCCATGTTTTTGGACCAAATATAATTACACATAATTGTGAGATATAAAATTAATATTCTGTGGATTTGCATAATTTCCCTTGATGAGAGGATTCCAACGATATAAAGAACGTCCAAAACGGAGCTAAGAAGAATGAGATATTGATGCTCAAAGATTGATGTTTGGAATGAATGAAACATTTTCTAGTGGGTGAACATGAGTCTTACTTAGGAAGGGAGATGGAAACCAAAGTGGTTTATAAGGAGGAGTGTTCAAAGTCATGACAAAATTGTTTGTGGCTTTCTCCCATTGAACTTGTGTACAATTGCAGACATGAATGCAACTCCGAAAACCAGGGCTCGTGCGAGACAACATTTTACTCCGAGGGTTGCTGAAAGCTGTTACGATTTCAAAGAACTCTTACGATGTGGTTTTCAGCACATAATTACTCATATTAATTAACAACAAACCGTGTAATAATGGAGTATTGCAAAAACGGTTTTTGTAATTAAAATTTGGTTAATTTGGTGTTTCAATTCATTTTTCCTATAAAAGAATAGGATATACAACACATCATTTTTACACTTGAAAAACTTGGAGAACACTTTGCATTCTTGAAACCTTTTGCACTTTAACAGCAAGACGTTGCTGCTTCCAAGAAAGAAGAACACTTTCAATTCACATGATTTTTTCAGGCAAGTTGGTTACCTCCAGCAGTACACGCTGCTTTGACTGTTGTACCGTGGGAAACAGACTTCAAATATGTTTTAAGGGAATCGTGTCAAACACGAAACTCAACCTTCTTTTTTCGTATTGTAATTTATTTTTCTGTATTGTTATTTGTTTTACTTGTAATTTTAATTTCTATATTCTGTTTATTTCCGTATATTGAAATTTTATTTCTGAATTGTAATTCGTAATACATTTCTTATATTTTATAATTGGTATCGGACACACTATTTCTACAATCTTAAAACAGTTTTTACAACCACGATACCAGTTATAAAATTAGGAATATTTGAGAAATTGTTTCTTCGATTCAAACAAGTTTTGTCTCGAAGTTAAATTTCTACACTTTTGTTTCGACTTAAATGAGTTTTATTTCGGAACAAATTGTGTTTTCCAGAATTATATAATCTTTTTGTCTTGTTTCAAACAAGTTTTGATGTCAAGGCAAATGTGATTAGTTACAACAGCATCTTCGTTAGTGTTTGTTGAACGGATGATTCATGAATACTTTCGTTGTTAAAATAAAGATTCTTTTAACAAGTTCTATAATTATTTGAACGATTAGGGATGTTAGAGAAATTGTTTCTTCGATTCAAAGAAGTTTTGTCTCGAAGTAAAAATTTCTATTACGTTATTATTTTGATTCAAACGAGTTTTGTCTCGAAGCAATTGTGTTTCCATTTCATTTAATTATTTTTATTTCGTTACAAACTAGTTTTGGTTTCGAGACGGATTTAATGTTGCAACAGCTTTGATTAAGTGTTTAATTTGAACGACAGATTCAATTGTTCACTTTTGGTTTCTTAAGCGTTGAACGGATGATTCAATTTTCACTTTTAATATAAAGTTCGTTATTATTCTCGTTCGGGTTATAAGTGTTTCAATGAAAGGTTGATTCATTCTTCACTTTGGTGTTATCACTTTGGTGTTAAATTGAACGACAGATTCAAAATTTAATTTTAGTGGTAAAGTTGGTTATAGTAAAAGATTTAATTTTGTTATAAAGTGATTAAAGTGAACGGTTGATTCAACTTTTGTCATTTGAAGTATTTGACATTGTTTATAATAAAAGTATAATTTTATTATAAAGTGGAAAATTGTCTTTATTTAAAATTATAAAGAGTTTATTTTCTTTAGACGTTAAAGAAAAATGGAAATGTTAGATGGAATTGTGTCACGGCCGATGACATCAATTATGACATCTATTGCTAAACCATCGATTAAGGAGATGGTTAATTTGATTGAATTTCAAAATGCGAATAATTTTACCAATCATATTGAGAAATCAGAATTATTTTCTGATTTGGATCTTGAACCATGCGTGGTTCTTGAAGGAAACGGTGAAGTTGCAAGTGTGATGAATGTGAATATCACGACAATGGTTTCTGATGTAGAATTGGTAAGATCTGAACCGAATGAATGGTTGATTGACACTTTTCTACCCGACATGTGTGTTCAGAGAAAAGTTTTTTTACTACTTTGAAAGTAGTTAATGAAGATAAGATCTTCATGGAAAACTTTGATACGGTTGATGTCAAACGTGAATGGAATGTAATCTTGAAGATGACATCCGAAAAAGAGCTCAAGTTGACAAATATTTTGTATGTACCGGAAATTCGAAAGAATGTGGTTTCCGGATGGCTGTTAAACAAGTTTGGATTTAAAATGGTTTTTGAATCTAATAAATTTATTTTAACCAAGAATGATCATTTTGTTGGAGAAGCTTTTTCTTTGAAAGGAATGTTCAAAATAAATTTGATGATTTTAGAAAGCAATTTTAATAAAACGACTACAAAATCGATTTATTAGACAGAGTCTTCTAACGTGTGGCATGGTCGTCTTGGACATGTCAATTTTAATTCTTTACGTCGTTTAATTAAGTTAAATTGCATTCCATCTTTTCATATTGATTCAAATTATAAATGTCAAACTTGTGTTGAAGCCAAACTTACAAGGTCGTCTTTCCAATCAGTTGAAAGAATAACCGAACCGCTTGATATGATTCACACGGATGTGTGTGATTTTAAATTCATTCCTACGAGAGGTGGTAATAAGTACTTAATCACATTTATTGATGATTGTACTAGATATTGCTATGTTTACTTAATGAAAAGTAAAGATGAAGCAATTGACAAGTTTGTTTTATACAAACAAGAGGTTGAGAACAACTCAACAAAAAGATTAAGATTGTAAGAAATGATCGAGGTGGTGAATATGTGTCACCTTTCACGGATTTATGTGCTCAACATGGAATCCGATACAAATTCACCGCTCCTTACTCACCTCAACAAAATGGAATTGCTGAAAGAAAGAACCGAACCTTGAAAGAAATGGTGAATGCCATGTTAATTAGTTCGGGAATGAGCCAAGAAATGTGGGGGGAAGCTATCCTCTCGGCTACTTATCTTTTGAGTAAGATACTGTAACAACCTAGTCTTTAACCAAACATGTAATTTCAGATTTTTGATTCAATAATGTAATTTAATTACATTATTTGTATTGTAATTTAATTAAGTAATGGAATTATTTATATAAGTTAAATAATTGTTATAAATTATTTAGAATATCAAACTTAAAAAGAGGTGTAATATACATAAGTGTAGGGTTAAATGGAACATTTACTAAAGTTGAATATATAAAAACTCAAATTTGAGTTAAATGCTCGTTATCACCAATTAAAGAAAACTAAATTCTCTCTTTCTCTCTCATAATCACCTACGGCATTCTTCATATTTTCACCAAGAATTCATAAATTTTGCAACAAATTCAGATTTAATCAAGAAGAATCAACAAACAAACATCAAATATCAAGAATCTACTAGATATGAATGTAATATTTACTTAAAATTTTGAATTTATAAGGGTTTAGTGTTCGGTTATGAGAAAAAACCGAATTTGAGATTCGAAGCTTGAATGTTGTTGCATGTTAAATATTCTCATGGATTAGTGTAAATCGAGTATCATAGAAGTGATATACCAAATTCAGCCTCTGATTCGAAATAAAAATATGATTTTCGAAATTTCTATGTGTTATTGTGCGTGAGTGTGTTCGATGGACTGTTAAAAATAATCAAAAAGGAGGCTAATTTGGTATGTTTTATGTTTATTTTTATGCTAAAAGTATTAAAAGGGTGCATTTAAACTGATATTAAAAACTTTCAGTCACAAAATATGTGTAAAGTGTTAAAAACAAAATCTGGAAAATTGCTAAGTTAAGGATCCGAATTCGGATGATCAATCTCGGATGAGCAGATCCGAACTCGGATGGGTCTCGATCCGAACTCGGATGATCCGGGATCGGATGATCAAGTTCGGATTGTCCGAATCCGGATGCCCAATTTCGGATGGCCCAATTTCGGATAGTTTTATAATGATAAATAAAAGCCTTATCATTTTCAAGAAAGGGTGTAATGTACTTATGTTTATTAAAATATAATTGTGTAAATGAAAGTTTAATGATTTGATAAAAGTCACACATATCCATGAAAAATGATATAAATATTGATGAGTTATCAGAATCATGACCAATTAAAGTTTAAAGCTAATGCTCTTGCAATTGAAAAAATTTTGGACAGCTTCAGTAAATTCTGAACAAAGTATTTAAAGTTTAAAGTTATCAAAAATGGGACAAAGATTGTAAAGCCAAGCTAAACTCCAGAAAGACAAAGATTAAAGATTAAATCCTGAGAAAACTCAGGTGCTGGAGAAATCTGCTTGATAAGACAACAGTTCAGCATAAACCAGAACCTGTAAGTTATAGATATTCAGTTTTACATGGTTGATTCTGGTTGAGACATATTATTGATGATACTTTATTTTGGCATTCATTAATGCTCAGCTGGGTTGTGACCTGTGCTCACCATGGTTCGGTGATGCCCTGTGGATCATGATGGCTATTTGACTTATCATTTTGCATACATTGTACTTACAGTTCAATTCAGATATTGTTATAAGTTGGTATTGCTATCATGACCATGATTATTTATGCTTCCATCATTGCTCGTATCTTTGATGTATTGATTCAGCTTAGCATGATTAGCCTTGTCGGTCTATTGTTCTAGACCTAGCTATGTCACCAGTTCTTTTGAACTTGGTATTGATTACTCTGATGCTCCCCCCACGATGTTTACTGGTAGCTAGCTCAGTATTGAGTGGATAGCTTCCACTAAAAGCGTGAGCGTGGCCTGGACATCATCCAATTCTGATTTACTATGTCTCAATCATGTGTGGCTGTAGCGGCAGTCCAGATATATCACGCTAGATACCCACTATCCGCTTGTTGAAATGCATGTAATCTGAAAATCTATATTCTCACTAAGCATTGCTTATAGTTGTTGTTTACCCTTTTTACAGGAAAGGATAAAGGGAAAGAACCTGCTGGACCTAGTTGTTAGGTCTCCCAAGGTCAAGTTGAAGTTTTCATAGACCACTACTCAAACGACCGTTTTGGTACAACTTTGAAGATGATAAATTGCGGTGGTCTAGGTAGATTTGATTTGATTGCATGATGAAATGAATTAGACAAGTTCATACCATTTATAAGTTTAATTTGAATATTGTAACTCTGTACTAAAATTTTATTAAACATTATCCTAAAATGTTTGTACTGTAATTCATAATTCCGCACTTAATTACTCTATCTTAGGTATGATTGATATCGTATTGCAATTTGTGGGACCTAGTCCTCAAAGGATGGTATCAGAGCCCATAATTTGAGTGAATGAAGTATTATGTGGGTAATACTTGGTCTCAAACTGAAGCAATACATATGTATCAATCATTTAGGTGGTTTGAACTCAGATAGGATGTACAGTCTGTTAGGATAGGAATATGGGTACATAGCTCTAAGTCTAATAAACTGATAGTTACATGATTTTAATTGTCAGTAAAGATGTCAGGATTAGGATCAGGATCAGGTGATTTCCCCAACAATATGACTCCCCAACAGATGTTTGAAATGGTACAACAACTATTAGCCCAAGCATCCGAACAACAAAATAAGAATATACAAGAATAGTTTCAGGCCAGAGATGAGGCCGAAGCTAAAAGACGTGCTGATAAGAAGAATAAGCGAAAAGAAAAACAAGCCCAATGATGAGTCTGATTCTGATAACTCTAATCCTGATACCCAGATTGAACTGCCGAAAGGCTGTAAGTTTAAAGATTTTAAAGCAAGCGGTGCCCTGAACTTTGAGGGTACAGTAAATCCAATCCAGGCTTCGGATTAGATCAGTCACATTGAATAAATCTTCAGAATCTTCGATTGCCTAGATTCAAAGAAAGTAAGTTTCGCATTTGCTCTGTTCGTCAGTGCTGCCCGTGTTGGTGGTAGACAAAGAGAAGTAAATATGGTGAGGAAGGCATTCAGACATTAGAGTGGGATCAATTTCTTGACATGTTTCACGCGAAGTACTGTCCTGCTGACTAGCAAGACAAAATGGGGGTCCAACTGATGCAACTAACTCAGGGAACCAAGACTGTTGACGAGTATGAGCACGAATTCTCGCGGCTTCGTGGCTATTCTTCGTATCAAGTAGCCATCGAGGAAAGAAAAATGAACAGATTTCGTGGATGTCTTGACCCGAGGTACAGACAGCCGATGAGCGCCATGAAGTATAAATCTTATCTGGAGATGGTTGAAGCTGCAAGGTAGATAGAGAGGGAATCTTTAGAGTATGGTGATCAACTTTATGCTCCACAGACAAACCCGACATGTGCTTCTCCCCCAAAGAAGCAAAGATTCGACAAGTTCTTCAAGCCCAACAAATCCCAGTCCCAGCATCCTCAATAGTATAGCTCGCCTCAAGAAGCTCAAGCATATTCTCTCACGAATGAACCGCGATTCTACAAAAGATGCAGGAAATCACACATGAAGCTGTGTAATCCTGATGACATAACCTGCTACGTATGTAGCAAGATCGACCACAGTAGTGAGGAGTGTCCTCAGCGGGGTCTTGGATGTGCAAAATGTGGGAAGCGTGGACACTTTATGTATCAGTGTCAGAGTGGACGCCGAAGCAAATCACAGTCGTCAGCCGAAGGTTCTACAATGAAAAGCTCAGCCGCAACTCCAACTGCAAGGACCCGTGCATTTCAGATTATAGCGGAGGAAGCAAGGGAAACCCCAGATGTGGTTACCGGTATGTTCCTGTAGAATTCTATGCCTGCTCGCGTGTTATTTGATTCCGATGCAAGTCATTCATACATATCGACTTCTTTTGCTCAAAGACTGTCTAAATCTCCATCCAAGCTTCATGTCATACTTGATATAGACACGGCCAGTAACAATTACGTTATGGCTGATTCTGTGTACAGAAATTGCACTGTACTTGTCAATAACGTCGTATTTAATCTCGATCTCATTCCTATTCCATTAAAAGAGTCTGACGTCATTATCGGCATGGACTGGTTAATGAACAATGAAGCTACAATCGTCTGCAACCGCCAGATCATTAGAATCAAGTCTCCAGATGGCCGAGTGTGGGAAATCAAAGGCGACAAGCGAAAAGGTGCACATTGTTTCATATCTGTTGAGAAAGCACGTAAATACTTGTCTAAGGGTCACCAATCATATTTGTGTTGTGTTTTATCTGAATCCATCTCTAAAGTCAACAAGAATTCCATTTATGATATTCCGATCGTCTGTGAGTTCAGATGATATCTCTCGAGTGCCACCAGAACGACAAGTTGAGTTCGGAATCGACTTAGTTCCTGGTGCGGCTCCAGTCGCTAAAGCTCCTTACAGACTTGCGCCTGCAGAAATGCAGGAAATGTCAAAGCAATTGCAGCATCTGTTAGAGAAAAGGATTTATCCGACCTAGTTCATCTCCGTGGGGTGCACCTGTCTTGTTCGTTAAAAAGAAAGACGGAACTCTCCGTATGTGCATCGACTATCGTGAGTTGAATAAAGTCAATATCAAGACTAAGTATTCTCTACCCAGAATCGATGATTTATTTGATCAGCTACAAGAAGTAAGTTACTTTGCCAAAATTGATCTTCGTTTTGGGTATCATCAGCTGAAAGTCAAAGAAGAGGATATCCCGAAAACAGCTTTCCGAACGAGATATGGTCAAATTTCTTGTAATGCCTTTCGGTCTAACGAATGCACTAGTGGCGTTCATGGATCTCATAAATTGCGTGTGCAGACCTATGTTGGATAAATCAGTTATTGTGTTCATTGGCGATATCCTGATATACTCCAAAATGGAGGCTGATCATGTTCTTCATTTGCGTCAACTGCTAGAGTTATTGAGAAAAAAGAGAGACTCTCTGCAAAATTCTCTAAATGCGAATTTTGGCTCGGATACGTATAACTTTATATTGTCTCGAGCTATTTCCTAAGCATTCTTTGTATCAATGAAAACTTGAAAGTCTACTTGGTTGTTTTTATAGATCCAATTCCTTGGCAATGTTGTATCTGGCGAAGGTATTTCAGTTGATCCTTCCAAAGTTGAGGTTGTTCAAAAGTGGCAAACGCCTCGCAATGCCTCTGAAATTCGAAGTTTCCTTGGATTGGCAGGTTACTATCGGCGATTCATTAAAGACTTCTCGAAGATTGCTGTACCACTTACAATGCTAACATGCAAGAATACTCCTTTCGTATGGTCTGATAAACAGCAAAAGGCATTTGAAACTCTAAAGCAAAATCTCATTCAAGCGCTAATCCTAGCCTTACTAGAGGGCAATGATGACTTCGTTGTCTATAGCGATGCATCTGATACAGGTTTAGGTTGTGTCCTCATGCAAAGGGGAAAAGTCATTGCCTATACTACAAGGCAATTGAAAGATTACGAGAAAAATGCACCAACTCATGATCTTGAGTTGGCTGCCGTTACCTTTGTACTGAAAATCTGGCGTCACTACATCTATGGAACTCGATGTCAGCTTTATACCAACCATAAAAGCCTTAAACACATCTTTACTCAAAAGGATCTGAATATGAAACAGCGACGGTCCTTGGAGCTCATCAAGGACTATGATTGTGAGATCCTATATCATCCCGGCAAAGCCAACGTGGTCGCGGATGCTTTGAGTATAAAAGTGTATCCCGTTGTGTTCTCTTCTGACCTCATTGAAGATATCAAATCTGCTCAAGCTGAAGCACTGAAAGAAGAGAAATTATGTTCTGAAAATTTTAAAGGGAAATTGCAATTTCTGTCTATGAATCATTTTAGACTCCAATGTCTCAAAGAAAACCGAATCTGGATTCTTAAGTATGGTTCTATTCGCAACACTCTTTTATCTGAAGCCCATAAGTCCAAGTTATCTATTCATCCTGGCAGCTCAAAGATGTACTTCGATCTGATAGCTTATTATTGGTGGCTAGGAATGAAGATAGACATTGGTCAATACGTTGAAAGCTGCAGAGTCTGTCAAATGGTTAATGCAGAACACCAAAAACCTTTTGGAGATATGCAACCACTATCAATTCCTGAGTGGAAGTGGGAGCATTTACCTTTGGTCGAATTCTCATACAATAATAGTTATCTGTCACACCCTGCTACCCCGGTTGGCAGCGAGGCGTGACGAGTGCGGAAGCGTAACCATAATCATAATGAACGACCACTATATGGACGTTTTCGAAAATACATCGATATGACTTTAAAAGGTAGAAATGTTTTACATAAACCGTAAATGATAAAGAGTAGTTCGCAAAGTACAGAGATTTAAATACATAATTAAATTACCCAAAATAATGCAAATAAATCTCCGACGGTTTGAAAAGAATGCGACTCCTTAAGTGCGGAAGCTTGAAAGTAGTTACTTCTGAAGGCATACTTGCTTTAATCTCCTGAAAATACATGCTAAAATACGTCAACAAAAATTGTTGGTGAGCTCATAGGTTTACGCGAAAAGACCAGTTGTATGGACATTATCAGATGAGTTGAATTTATAAAATCATAAATTCTGTGTATGTATTACATAAACCATCATGCAACCGAAGCTTAATTAGAATGAGTTTGCCCTGTGCAGTATTCCCATACGTAATACCGTGCGTTGAATATATATGCACTCGCTGTTAGCCGAACCGAGCTAACACGAATGGGGGACATGACTCCCAATAGATCTATCCACAATATACTCGCGCTTACAAATAAATGCAATTAACGGTTCATGATATAAGGGCTGATGGAATCCGAACATGTAATACATATAAGAAATAAACAGTTTTGATGTCCATATGAAAACAGTGCATGTATTTCCACCCCAATAGATAGTGAAAAATAGGGGCTATGAAGACTCACCGAACTTGTGATGGCAAAATATGCGCAAAATGCAAGTTTGCGTAGTTTGATGGGTGATGAAACCGGAGATGTTTAACCGAGTCCTAAATGATAATAAGGACTTAATATTACTAATATATGATAATATGTATATTTATAGATTTTTATGTTTTAAATCACCCAACATTACAAGTTTATAAATAAGATTTGCTTAAAACGTCAAGTTTACATATATATAATTTTCCAGTTTTTTCGGAGGTTTTTCGGCCTACTTTGAGGCTGTTTTTGACCAAGCTCCAAAATGTTTTAGACTTTGGTTTTCTAGGACATTAAACTACTATATACAAAGGATTTTTAGAATCAAGAACGGCCATTTTTCGAGTTGTTTAGGTTGGTGAAAAAGCTCGTTAAAAACGCTATGTTAGCCATTTTTGAGCTGTCAAACTTTCGGTTTCTCAAATAATTTCTGGAGGTCTTAAACTTCAAAATAAATTGTGAAAAATTGCAGATCTATAGTTAAGACATAGATCTAACTTTTGAGACAAGAATCAACTCATTTCGTTGAGTTATGAATTAGTTATGATTTTTCAAAGTCGATATAAATTTTCTGCCGAAAATCCGTAGTTTATAAACTTAAAACAACTTATGATTCTTGTTGTTTATTCAAAGACTACATGTATGAAAGTCATAATAGTTATAAAAACACATATATTTCACATGTTTTCATAATATTAACACTTTTATAATGTGTTCATATATTCATAAACACATTCAAAGAAACAACTTAAAAATAAAAACTAGAAACTTATAAACTTGAGTTTTTATGAAACTTGTTGTTGTTGGTGATTATATATATTATGCAAGACTTATATAAACATGAATATAAGATGTAATAAGCTAGTATTTACTTACTTTGAAGTATTAGAAAGATGCAAACTAGTAGAAGTTGAAATCTTGAATTTTGTTGCACCAAAAATGCTTGATATATTGCAAGAACACAAGGTTGGAATTTTGGTGTTCTTGAGCCTCATGGAGGCCGGATTTCATGAGAGGAGAGAAGAGAGATTTATGTTTTGATGTTGTGGAAATGAAGAGTGAAAAGTGGTCTTATTTATAGATGAAAATAACTCTTGCAATGATGGTGAATTTTGGAGGTTGAGTGAAGATCTCCAAAGATGGAGACACTTGATGTAGATGGTGTATGGGATATGTAATAAAGAAATGAAAGTCAAGGTGGTGGTTGTACCATGTGGTGGCCGGCCACATGGTCATAAATATGGGGTATTTTCAATTTATTTTTTTTTGTATAAATGTATTTAAAATGTATTCTTGTATTTTCCTTTTCTTGTAAATTCAAAAATACTTTTTGAATGCATTGTTTTAATGAATTGTTTTAGTCTTGCATAATTAAGGTTAAGTAATTGTATTAGTGTATGATTAGTGTCACTAATCATAATTTAATTTCGTACTTAGTTGAATTAATCCTTCATATCGTAAATTGATCGGATTAATTGATTTCCCGATTCATCGCACCGATGAATTTGATTCTAATTGAGTTGAGTCTTCTAATAAGCCTTGTTAATCATTTGATTAAGTTCTAATGACTATTGATTAGGCTATAATTTGACTATTAAATGCTAATTAGGTCGTTGTTGCTAACCTGGTTCAATGCCGGATGTTACATTATCATTCAACGATCAAGATGGCTCCTTTTGAAACTTTGTACGGAAGAAAGTGCAAAACTCCCACCTGTTGGCGCAAAATAGGTGAATCGCCTTTAGCAGGTCGTGCCCTTCTACAGTTGACTTATGAGAAGATTCAACTTGTCAGAAGGAATATTCTTGAAGCTCAAAGCAGGCAGAAGTCTTATTATGATAATCGACATCGATCAATTAGTTTTGCAGTTAATGATTGGGTGATGCTGAAAGTATTTCCAATGAAGAATGTGGTGCGATTCATAAAGAGAAATAAGCTAGCTCCAAGATTCATTGGTCCGTTCAAGATAATTGAAAAGATAGGGAACCAATCCTATCGTCTTGAATTGTCAACAGACTTAGCGGGAATACATCCTGTATTCCATGTTAGTCATCTGCGACAGTGCTTGGCTGATGAAAGAGAGGTTCAAATATCGCATGTTAATATGCAAATTAATGAGAAGCTTCGCGTGGTTGAAGAGCCAGAATGTATTCTGGACTCGAAGACCAAGAAGCTTCGAAATAAAGAGATACAGATGGTGCTCGTTCAGTGGAAACACCACAAAGGTTCGCATCAGTCTTGGGAATCAAGAGATGTGATGAAAGCTACATATCCAAGTCAGTTCGAACATAGCTAACTTCGAGGACGAAGTTTGTGCGTGGTGGAGCCCATTCTGCAACAACCTAGTCTTTAACCAAACATGTAATTTCAGATTTTTGATTCATTAATGTAATTTAATTACATTATTTGTATTGTAATTTAATTAAGTAATTGGATTATTTAATTAAGTTAAATAATAGTTATAAATTATTTAGATGATCAAAGTTAAAAAGAGATGTAGTATACATAAGTGTAGGGGTTAAATGGAACAAGTACCAATGTTGAATATATAAAAACCTAAATGTGAGTTAAATGCTCATTATCACCAATTAAAGAAAACTAAATTCTCTCTTTCTCTCTCATCATCACCTACGGCATCCTTGATATTTTCACCAAGAATTCATAAATTTTGAAACAAATTCAGATTTAATCAAGAAGAATCAACAAACAAACATCACATATCAAGAATCTACAAGATTTGAAGGTGATATTTACTTAAAATTTCGAATTTATAAGGGTTTAGTGTTCGGTTTTGAGAAAAAAAACCGAATTTGAGATTTGAAACTTGAATGTTGTTGCATGTTAAATATTCTCATGGATTAGTGTAAATCGAGTATCATAGAAGTAATATACCAAATTTCAGCCTCTGATTCAACTAAAAATATGATTTTCGAAATTTCTATGTGTTTTTGTGTGTGTGTGTGTGTGTGTGTGAGTGGGTTCGATGGACTTTTAAAAATAATCAAAAAGGAGGCTAATTTGATACGTTTTACGTTTGTTTTTATGCTAAAAGTATTAAAAGAGTGCATTTAAACTAATATTAAAAATTTTCAGTCACAAAATATGTGTAAATTGTTAAAAACAAAACCTGGAAAATTGCTAAGTTAAGGATCCGAATTCGGATGAAACCGGCTTCAAATGACCAATCTCGGATGAGCAGATCCGAACTCGGATGGGTGTGGATCCGAACTCAGATGATCTGCGTTCGGAAGATCAAGTTCGGATGGTCCGAATCCGGATACCCAATTCGGATTGTTATAAAATAATAAATAAAAGCCTTATCATTTTCAAGAAAGGGTGTAATGTACTTATGTTTATTAAAATACAATTATGTAAATGAAAGTTTAATTATTTGTTAAAGTCACACATATCCATGAAAAATGATATAAATATTGATGAGTTATCAGAATCATGACCAATTAAAGTTTAAAGCTAATGTTCTTGCAATTGATAAAAATTCTGAACAAAGTATTTATAGTTTAACGTTATTGAAAGTGGGACAAAGATTGTAAAGCCAATCTAAAGTCCAGAAAGACAAAGATTAAAGATTAAATCCTGAGATAACTCAGGTGGTGGAGAAATCTGCTTGATAAGACAACAGTTCAGCGTAAACCAGGACCTGTGAGTTATAGATATTCAGTTTTACATGCTTGATTCTGGTTGAGACATATTGTTGATGATAGTTTATCTTGGCATTCATTTATGCTCAGCTGGATTGCGACCTGTGCTCACCACGGGTCGGTGATGCCCTGTGGATCATGATGGCTGTAACATCTGACATTAAACCAGGTTAGCAACTACGACTCAATCAGTAATTAATAGCCAATTATAACCTATCAGTGGTCATTATAAATTAATCAAAGTGATTAACAAAGTTCATTAGAAAATTCAACTCAATTAGAATCAAATTTATCGGTGCGATGAATCGGGAAATCAATTAATCCGATCGATTTACGATATGAGGGATTAATTCAGCTAAGTACATAATTAAATTATGATTAGTAACACTAATCACACACTAATACAAGTACTTAACATTAATTATGCAAGATTAAAACAATTCATTAAAACAATGCATCCAAAAGTATTTATGAATTTACAAGAAAAGGGAAATACAAGAATACATTTCTAAATACATTTATACAAAAAAAAATTAAAATACATCATAAATACCGCATAGGGGCCGGCCTTGTTAAGGAGACAAGGACAATTGAAAATTATTTTTTTTACACAACCTCCATAACATTTCACAATCAAATCCTTCTACACCATTCTCCTTTCATTTCAAACAAAATTTTACACTCCACCTCCACTTTGAAAGACCAACTTTTTCTCTATAAATAGAGAGTCTTCTCTTCATTTTTATCACACCCAAAAACTCTCTTATCTCCTCTCTTGAATCCGGCTCCTACACACACACACTACAAACATTTCTCTTTCAAGTGTTCTTCAAGAAATTCAAGTGTTCTTGGTCCAAATCTTGCAAGAGTTTCAACTTCTTCTCAATTTCATACTCCAAATACTTCAAAGTAAGTAAATACTAGCTTATTTCATCTTATATTTATGTTTATATAAGTCTTGCATAATATATATAATCACCAACAACAACAAGTTTCATAAAAACTCAAGTTTATAAATTTCTAGTTTTTGTTTTTAGGTTGATTTCTTCAAATGTGCTTATAAATATATAAACACATCATAAAAGTGTAAATATTATGAAAACAAGTGATATATATATATATATATATATATATATGTGTGTGTGTGTGTGTGTGTGTGTGTGTGTGTTTTATAACTTTTATACAAGTAGTCTTTGAATAAACAACAAGAATCACTAGTTATTTCAAGTTTATAAACTACGGATCTTCGGCAGAAAATTTATATCGACTTTGAAAAATCATAACTAATTCATAACTTAACGAAATGAGTTGATTCTTGTCTCAAAGTCAGATCTATGTCTTAACTATAAATCTGGAAGTTTTCATAATTTATTTTGGAGTTTAAGACCTCCAGAAATTATTTGGGAAACCAAAAGTTTGACAGCTCAAAAATGGCCAACATATTTTTCCCCAACCTAAACATCTCGAAAAATGGCCGTTCTTGACTTTAAAAATTCTTTGTATATAGTAGTTTAATGTCCAAGAAAACCAAACCCTAAAACGTTTTTGAGCTTGGTCAAAAACAGCCTCAAAGTAGGCCGAAAAACCTTCGAAAAAGCGAGAAGTTTATATATATATATATATATATATATATATATATATATATATATATATATATATATATATATATATATATATATATATAAACTTGACGTTTTAAGTGGGTTTTATTTATAAACTTGTAATGTTGGGTGATTTAAGACATAAAAATCTATAAATATACATATTATCATATATATTAGAGATATTAAGTCTCTATTATCATTTAGGCCTCGATTAAACTCACCCGGTGCATCACCCATCAATTTACGCTAAATTTCATTTTTCGCCAATATTTGCCATCACTCCCACGGTGAGTCTTCATAGCCCCTATTTTCACACTGTTATGTTTTGGGGTTGAAATACATGCTACGTTTTCATATGGACACAGAAACAACTTCATTTCTATTATGTATTACACATGTGGTTCCATCAGCCCTTAAATCATGAACCGTGATTTGTAAGCGCGAATATATTGTGGATAGATCTATCGGGAGTCATGTCCCCCCTTTGGGTTAGTTCAGCTCGGCTAACAGTGAGTGCATATGTCACACCCTGCTACCTCGGTTGGCAGCGAGGCGTGACGAGTGCGGAAGCGTAACCATAATTATAACGAACGACCACTATATGGACGTTTTCGAAATATTACATCAAATAAATTTAAACTGTAATAATGTTTTGCAAATGAAAGGAATGAAGTTCGCGTAATACAGAGATTTTAATACATAATTAATGCGTCCAAAAATAATGCAGTCAAATCTCCGTTAGTTTCGAAATATGCATGCGACTCCATGAAATGCGGAAGCTTGAAGTTGATGTTTTCGAAGGCGCACTTGCCTTAATTACCTGAAAATACATGCTAAAATACGTCAACAAAAATTGTTGGTGAGTTCATAGGTTTACACGAAAAGACCAGTTGTATGGACATTATCAGATGCGTTGAATTTATAAAAAAAAAAAATCATAAATTCCATGAGATGTATTACGTAAACCATCATGTCACCGAAGCTTAATTAGAATAAGTTTTGCCCCGAGCAGTATTCCCAAAATACCGTGTGTTGAATATATATGCACCCGCTGTTAGCTAAACCACTAACCCGAGTGGGGGACATGACTCCCAATAGATCTATCCACAATATATTCGCGCTTGCAAACAAATGCAACTAACGATTTCATGATATAAGGGCGGAAATCACATATGTAATACATAATAGAATCGAGAAGTTTTTGTGTCCATATAAAAACGAAGCATGTATTTCATCCCAAAACATAATAATGGAAAAATGGGACTATGAAGACTCACCTTGTTGGTTTTTGATGATGTTTTTGGATCTGAGTTAAGCACTTGTTCGGATGGTCGAGACTTGTCCTAATATTTTTATGAGTTCGGGTCAATATTATGATAATACGTGTTTGAGTACTTCGTAATCGTTTGTATATATCTGTGATGTATGAATAATTTTGTTGGGGTTTTACACGTGAATATTGATTTATGGATATTTATTTTCAAAAAAAAAATGTTTGCATGCATGCATACTTACGTATATATGTATAAATGCGTTTTATATATATATATATATATATATATATATATATATATATATATATATATATATATATATATATATATATATTCACGAAAAAGCATACGTATATATGTGAGCATGTGCATGAAGATAAAGTGTATATATAAAATTTTTGGCATGATGATTTTACAAGTATTATGAAAAGTATCATATTTTAGTAAATGTATTTAATTTCTCATGTTTTTATAAATTTCTAAGGTGGAAAAATAAAGTGAATAAGTAAAACTTACAAAAATTGAAGAACACTTGAAATCTTTTAAAGTTGGCCGATTTTCTTTCTTGAGAGAATATGTATGTTGGTGTGATTTTTGAGAATGGTTTTGTCTTCTATTTATAGAAGAAAAAGGTTATTTAAAAATAATGATAAAGTAATTAGATTTTTCAATGAAATGATGAAAAGAAAAAGTAATCGGTTGAGTGTTGGACAAAAAAAAGGTGTGGCCGATTTAATGAGTGTATGTTGCATGGTGTTTAATATTAAAATAATACCAAAGTACAAGCTAGTTGTCCTTTAAAGGACAACTTACTTTTTAGAGTGATAAGTAGTATGGCTTTTCATGTATTTTATTAATAAAGTACAAAAAGCGTGCATGACAAAGGTGGCAGCATTTATTATTACTGCATATGTATATACGTACTTAGAAAAATTTTCTGGATTTAAACTCGATTCAAGTGTGAATCGAGTTTGTTGCAGTGTCAATCGAGTTTTATATGATTATACCCGAGTTTTATCATACTTTGATCGAGTTTTCTGCCTTTGGCATTCGAGTTTCTTTGTTTAATTGTTCGAGTTTTGTGTTTCTTTCTTCGAGTTTCATCCCTTAGAAATCGAGATTTGTATCTTAATCATTCGAGTTTTATGCAGCATCATTCGAGATTAATCCTTTCTTTATTCGAGTTTCATCAAAGTACTATTCGAGTTTATGCCTTTACTAATCGAGTTTCATCACATCATTATTCGAGTTTCTGCTTACATGATTCGAGTTTCATGTAATATCATTCGAGTTTATTGCTATATAATTCGAGATTCATAAAAACTTCATTCGAGTTTATTACTTCATTATTCGAGTTTCATATTAGTTTAATTTTCGAGTTTCATACCTTATATTTTTAGGCCAGGTGTTACAGTCTCCCCCCGTTGAAGGAATTTCGTCCCGAAATTAGCTCGTGTTCTCCTCTGCTTGGACTTTTGAGAACAGCTGGGGGTACTTCTCTCGGAATTGATCTTCGCGTTCCCAAGTAAACTCAGGACCTCGTTTAGAATTCCACCGGACCTTTATTATTGGAATTCGACTGTGCTTGAGCTTCTTGACTTCTCGGTCCATTATTTCCACCGGTTGCTCAATGAAATTCAATTTATCGTCTATCTCCAGTTCGTCCATGGGTATCACGAGTGATTCATCCGCCAGACATTTCTTAAGGTTGGAGACGTGGAAGGTATTATGAACGTTACTAAGCTCTGGGGGTAGATCGAGTCGGTAAGCTACCGGGCCAATTCTTTTGGTGATTTTGAATGGTCCGATATAACGAGGATTGAGTTTTCCTCGTTTTCCAAAACGAATTACGCCTTTCCAAGGCGAGACTTTCAGCATTACTTGATCTCCCTCTTGGAATTCCAAATCCTTCCGTCGGATGTCTGCATAACTCTTTTGTCGATCCCGCGCAATTTTCAATCGGTTCCGAATCTGGGCTATCTTCTCTGTAGTTTCCTGGATGATTTCAGGTCCAGTAATCTGACTATCTCCTACTTCAGCCCAACAAAGAGGTGATCGACACTTTCGTCCATTGAGTGCTTCGAATGGGGCGGTCTTAATGCTCGAGTGATAACTGTTGTTATAAGAAAACTCAACTAATGGCAGGTGTCTGTCCCAACTTTTTCCAAAGTCGATGACACATGCCCTTAGCATATCTTCTAATGTCTGAATCGTTCTTTCACTCTGACCGTCCGTTTGCGGGTGATAGGCTGTACTCATATCCAGACGCGTTCCTAGAGCTTCTTGCAATGATTGCCAAAACCGTGACGTAAATCTGTTGTCTCTGTCTGATATAATGGATACTGGCACCCCATGCCTTGAGACGACCTCCTTAAGATAGATTAGTGTTAGCTTATCCATCTTGTCAGTCTCCTTGATTGGCAGGAAGTGCGCGGTCTTGGTCAGCCGATCCACGATCACCCAGATGGTGTCATAACCTCCAGAAGTCTTTGGCAACTTAGTGATGAAATCCATGGTGATGTTTTCCCACTTCCATTGGGGTATCTCTGGCTGGACTAGCAATCCTGATGGCCTTTGATGCTCAGCCTTAACTTTTAAACATGTTAAGCACTTGCTGACCTAAGTAGCAATGTCAGCCTTCATGTTTGGCCACCAGTATGAACCCTTCAAATCGTGATACATCTTGTCCGACCCTGGATGAACAGCATATCTTGTTTTGTGCCCTTCATCCATGACCAGTTTCCTTATGCCTCCAAACTTTGGTAACCAAACTCTGCCCATGAAGTATCGGCATCCGTCTGACTTAACTTCAAACTGCTTATCCATGCCTCTCAATGCTTCATTCAGGAGATTATCCTCCTTGACTGCCTCTTCTTGTGCCTCTCGGACTTGAGAGTTTAGGTTTGACTGTATGGTCATTACCAAAGCTCGGACTCTCAATGGCTTAACCCGTTCCTTTCGGCTTAGGGCGTCAGCTACGACATTTGCTTTTCCTGGATGGTAGCGAATCTCGCAGTCATAATCGCTAAGAAGTTCCACCCAACGTCGTTGCCTCATATTTAATTCTTTCTGATTCAGAATATGCTGGAGGCTTTTATGGTCCGTGAACACCGTGCACTTGGTTCCATACAAATAGTGCCTCCATATTTTGAGAGCAAACACCACTGCTCCCAGTTCTAGGTCATGAGTCGTGTAGTTTACCTCGTGAATCTTGAGCTGTCGGGATGCATAAGCGATGACCTTGTCTCTTTGCATGAGCACACAACCTAATCCGTTGTGCGAGGCATCACAGTAGACTACAAAATTTTCAGTCCCTTCGGGTAGGGACAGAATTGGTGCACTACACAACCTCTGCTTAAGCAGCTGAAACGCCTTTTCCTGCTCTTCACCCCAGACGTATTTCACATCCTTACGGGTCAACTCCGTTAAGGAACCCGCTATCTTCGAGAAGTTCTCAATGAATCGCCTATAATAACCGGCAAGTCCTAGAAATTGGCGGACTTCTGTGGGGGTTCTAGGGATTGCCCAGTTCTTTATGGCCTCGATCTTTGATGGGTCGACCTGAATTCCCTGACTGTTGATCACATGCCCAAGGAATTTTACTTCTCGCAACCAAAATTCACATTTTGAAAATTTGGCGTATAGCTGCTCTTTCTCTAACAACTCCAAGATCAACTTGAGATGTTGTTCATGCTCTTCTTTACTTCGGGAATAGATGAGGATATCGTCTATGAACACTATTACAAATTTATCCAGATATGGTTTACATACCCGATTCATGAGGTCCATAAATACGGCTGGTGCGTTGGTTAAACCGAATGGCATCACCTGGAATTCGTAATGTCCATAACGAGTTCTAAATGCCGTCTTGGGGATATCTTCTTCCCGAACTTTTACTTGATGATAACCGGAGCGCAGATCAATCTTTGAGTAGAAGCTAGATCCCTGAAGCTGGTCGAACAGGTCATCAATCCTAGGGAGGGGGTAGCGGTTCTTTACCGTTAACTTGTTTAGTTCTCGGTAGTCTATGCACATTCGGAAGGATCTGTCTTTCTTTTTAACGAACAAAACAGGAGCTCCCCAAGGTGAGGAACTTGGTCGAATGAATCCTTTATCCATCAATTCCTGTAATTAACTGGATAATTCTTGCATTTCAGAAGGTGCGAGTCTATATGGGGCTCTTGCGATCGGTGCAGCTCCTGGCACTAAGTCGATTTGAAATTCTACTTGCCTAGCCGGGGGAAGCCCAGGCAAGTCTTCCGGAAATACCTTCGGGTGGTCACGTACTACTGGAATATCCTCAAGTCGTTTTTCCTTCGACTCTTTTTCTACGATCTGGACCAACACTGCATGGCAACCCTTCCTAAGACATTTTAATGTTCTTAGGCCGGATATGACATTCAATTGTCGGTTCTTCTTTTCCCCTTGGACCGTGAGGAATTTCTTCTTACTGAGCGGTATTCGCACCACTTTCTTACCACACAAAATCTCAGCCTGGTTATGTGACAACCAGTCCATACCAATCACCACATCAAAACTTCCAAGTTCTATAGGCATTAAGTCTATCTTAAAGGAGTGATCTGCTAGCTTTAATGTGCATTCCTTAATGATACTATTTGCCTTTATTATTTTGCCATCTGCTAGTTCTATTGTATAGGAGTTGTCTAAGGGAAAAGTAGAAACATTCAACTGCTGGCTAAACTTATCAGATATAAAGCTCCTATCAGCCCCAGTATCAAAGAGTACGTAAGCGTAAATATCGTTTAGGAGATACGTACCAGATACCACGTGAGGGTCCTGACGAGCGTCTCCTGCTCCCAACACAAATGCTCTCCCCTGAGCTCTCCCTTCGTTCCTCAATTTTGGACACTCATTCCTGAGGTGTCCTGTTGCACCACATTCGAAACAGCCTCTCGGGTTGCTACCACTGGCACCCGGGGCTCCGAATCTACAGTCTTTGGCCATATGGCCCAAACGTTTACAGTTCCCGCATTGGGTTGGACAGGGGCCAGGGTTGTGGTGGAAGGTGCATTTGGTGCAAAAAGGCTTAGTACCGGTATAGCTTCTCCTTGACTCAACTCCTGCTACATAGGCTTTAACGGTCTCGGGTTTCTTGGACTGTGAACCCGTGTTCTTCCCGGTCTTTTCTTCCCACTTTCTCTTGTGTTCCCCGGCTCTGGCTTCGTTCCTCCGGGATACTTGGTCCATAAGATTGTTGGCCATTCTGATGGCGTCCTGTATGGTGGATGGGTTGGAGGCGGTAACGTTCCCTTGTATTTGAGGAGCGAGTCCCCAAATATAGCGTTCAACCTTCTTGTATTCCGGAGTTAACATCTGCGGACATAGGATACTTAGTTCATGGAATCGGTTGGTATATCCTGCAACGTCCGTTCCTTTCATTGATAGATTCCAGAATTCTGATTCCATTTTCTGGAGTTCGTTTCTTGGACAGTACTCATCCGTCATCATCTGTTTCAGTGTGGACCACGTAAGCTGGTAGGCTTCGTCAATGCCTACAGACTGGACGTAGGAATTCCACCATGTGAGCGCGCTATCTTGCAAGGTGTGAGTAGCAAATTTCACCTTGTCTCCTTCCGCGCATCCGCTGACACGATATACGGATTCTAGCTTTTCAAACCAACGGATCAAACCGACTGCTCCTTCAGTTCCATTAAAATACCGGGGTTTGCAACTTAAAAACCCTTTGATCCCACAACCTTTCTCGTGAGTTTCGGTTCCTCCTGTGGTGCGACTGGCACCACCATCCCCATTGGTTGTGCTATTTCGGTTTGCCTCGTAGGTAGCTATGGCGGCAGCCACCCTTTGGGCAACAAGCTTTTCAATGTCAGCTGCATTCATGGCTCGTTTTGGCGGCATTATCTTGAAGTTTAAAGAAAATCATAGTGTAAGAAGTTGAATCTTAAAGATGCGGCACAATACTATAATCATCAAGCACAATTACATAAATATCTGGGAATTTTCATTAATCATTCGAAATTTTTCTTACATGCGGGGCGGGTTATTACCCGAAAATTTTATCCTATGCTATTACATAATATTTTCCTACTAATACAAAGGGAATGGAAAAGTACTAGGTGTGGGAGTGATCAGGGGTCTCTCCCTTTTCCATCGTACTGAGGCGCTGCGTCAACTCCTCGATCCGGGCTTGGCTCTCGGCTAGTTGCTGCCGGAGCTCATTCAGTCCGTCCTGCTGTATAGCAAGGGCGTGCTG
>JAANYP010002132.1:0-29473 GCA_020465985.1 Centrapalus pauciflorus | reverse complement strand
GTTGCAATCAGCCACACACACATAAAAATATAGTGGCCATTGCATGGACAATAGTCACACAAAATAAAAGTTTACCTCACTTAAAAGAGCATATGGTCACACTTTTTAACACCTACAGCCACATTTGGCATAATTTTATGTGACCAAAGCCCTCAACAACACACTCGTTGTCTGACCAAATGGTTGCAATCAGCCACACACACATAAAAATAAAGTGGCCATTGCATGGACAATAGTCACACAAAATACAAGTTTACCTCACTTAAAAGAGCATATGATCACACTTTTTAACACCTACGCCCACATTTGGCATATTTTTATGTGACCAAAGCCCAAAAATAGACACTCGTTGTGTGACCAAATGGTTGCAACCAGCCACACACACATAAAAATAAAGTGGCCTTTGCATGGACAATAGGTACACAAAATACAAGTTTACCTCACGTAAAAGAGAATACGGTCACACTTTTAAGTACCTACGGCCACATTTGGCATAATTTTACTAGACCAAATCTCACAACAAGACACTCGTTGTGTGACCAAATAGTTGCAATAAACCACACACAAATTAAAATAAAGAGGCCATTGTATGGACAATAGTCACACAAAATACAAGTTTACCTTACTTAAAAGAGCATATGGTCACACTTTTTAACACCTACAGCCACATTTGGCATAATTTTATGTGACCAAAGCCCTCAACAACACACTCGTTGTCTGACCAAATGGTTGCAATCAGCCACACACACATAAAAATAAAGTGGCCATTGCATGGACAATAGTCACACAAAATACAAGTTTACCTCACTTAAAAGAGCATATGATCACACTTTTTAACACCTACAACCACATTTGGCATATTTTTATGTGACCAAAGCCCACAAATAGACACTAGTTGTGTGACCAAATGGTTGCAATCAGCCACACACACATAAAAATAAAGTGGCCATTGCATAGACAATAGGTACACAAAATACAAGTTTACCTTACGTAAAATAGAATACGGTCACACTTTTAAACACCTACGGCCACATTTGGCATAAATTTATGTGACCAAATCCCACAAGACACTCGTTGTGTGACCAAATGGTTGCAATCAACCACACACAAATTAAAATAAAGAGGTTATTGTATGGACAATAGTCACACAAAATACAAGTTTACCTCGCTTAAAAGAGCATATGGTCACCCTTTTTAACATCTACGGCCACATTTAGAATAATTTTATGTGACCAAAGCCCACAACAACACACTCGTTGTCTGACCAAATGGTTGCAATCAGCCACACACACATAAAAATAAAGTGGACATTGCATGGACAATAGTCACACAAAATACAAGTTTACCTCACTAAAAAGAGCATACGATCACACTTTTTAACACCTACGCCCACATTTGGCATAATTTTATGTGACCAAAGTCCACAACAAGACACTCGTTGTGTGACCTACTGGTTGCAATAAGCCACACACAAAAAAATAAAGTGACCATTGCATGGACAATAGTCACACAAAATACAAGTTTACCACTCTTAAAAGAGCATATGATCACACTTTTTAACACCTACGACCACATTTGGTGTAATTTTATGTGACCAAAGCCCACAACAACACACTCGTTGTGTGACCAAATGGTTGCAACCAGCCACACACACATAAAAATAAAGTGGCCATTGCATGGACAATAGGTACACAAAATACAAGTTTACCTCACGTAAAAGAGAATACGGTCACACTTTTAAACACCTACGGCCACATTTGGCATAATTTTACGTGGCTAAATCTCACAACAAGACACTCGTTGTGTGACCGAATGGTTGCAATCAGCCACACACACATAAAAATAAAGTAGCCATTGCATGGACAATAGGTACACAAAATACAAGTTTACCTCACGTAAAAGAGAATACGGTCACACTTTTAAACACCTACGGCCACATTTGGCATAATTTTACGTGACCAAATCCCATAACAAGACACTCGTTGTGTGACCAAATAGTTGCAATCAACCACAAACAAATTAAAATGAAGAGGACATTGTATGGACAACAGTCACATAAAATACAAGTTTACCTCACTTAAAAGAGCATATGGTCACACTTTTTAACACCTACGGCCACATTTGGCATAATTTTATGTGACCAAAGCCCTCAACAACACACTCGTTGTCTGACCAAATGGTTGCAATCAGCCACACACACATAAAAATAAAGTGGCCATTGCATGGACAATAGTCACACAAAATACAAGTTTACCTCACTTAAAAGAGCATATGATCACACTTTTTAACACCTACGGCCACATTTGGCATATTTTTATGTGACCAAAGCCCACAAATAGACACTCGTTGTGTGACCAAATGGTTGCAATCAGCCACACACATAAAAATAAAGTGGCCATTGCATGGACATTAGGTACACAAAATACAAGTTTACCTCACATAAAAGAGAATACGGTCATACTTTTAAACACCTACGACCATATTTGGCATAATTTTATGTGACCAAATCCCACAAGAAACTCGTTTTGTGACCAAATGGTTGCAATCAACCACACACAAATTAAAATAAAGAGGCCATTGTATGGACAATAGTCACAAAAAATACAAGTTTACCTCACTTAAAAGAGCATATGGTCACACTTTTTAACATCTACGGCCACATTTAGAATAAATTTATGTGACCAAAGCCCACAACAACACACTCGTTGTCTGACCAAATGGTTGCAATCAGCCACACACACATAAAAATAAAGTGGTCATTGCATGGACAATAGTCACACAAAATACAAGTTTACCTCACTTAAAAGAGCATATGATCACACTTTTTAACACCTACGACCACATTTGGCATAATTTTATGTGACCAAAGCCAACAACAAGACACTCGTTGTGTGACCAAATGGTTGCAATCAGCCACACATAAAAAAATAAAGTGGCCATTGCATGGACAATAGTCACACAAAATACAAGTTTACCACTCTTAAAAGAACATATGATCACACTTTTTAACACCTACGACCACATTTGGAATAATTTTATGTGACCAAAGCCCACAACAACACACTCGTTGTGTGATCAAATGGTTGCAATCAGCCACACACACATAAAAATAAAGTGGTCATTGCATGGACAATAGACACACAAAATACAAGTTTACCACTCTTAAAAGAGCATATGATCACACTTTTTAACACCTACGACCACAATTGGCATAATTTTATGTAACTAAAGCGCACAACAAGACACTCGTTGTGTGACCAAATGGTTTTAATCAGCCACACACACATAAAAATAAAGTGGCCATTGCATGGACAATAGTTACACAAAATACAAGTTTACCTCACGTAAGAGTGCATACGGTCACACTTTTAAACACCAACGGCCACATTTGGCATAATTTTATGTGACCAAATCCCACAACAAGACACTCGTTGTGTGACCAAATGGTTGCAATCAACCACACACAAATTAAAATAAAGTGGACATTGTATGGACAATAGTCACACAAAATACAAGTTTACCTCACTTAAAAGAGCATATGGTCACACTTTTTAACATCTACGGCCACATTTAGAATAATTTTATGTGACCAAAGCCCACAACAACACACTCGTTGTCTAACCAAATGGTTGCATTCAGCCACACACAAATAAAAATAAAGTGGCCATTGCATGGACAATAGTCACGCAAAATACAAGTTTACCTCACTTAAAAGAGCATATGATCACACTTTTTAACACCTACGGCCACATTTGGCATATTTTTATGTGACCAAAGCCAAGAAATAGACACTCGTTGTGTGACCAAATGGTTGCAATCAGCCACACACACATAAAAGTAAAGTGGCCATTGCATGGACAATAGGTACACAAAATACAAGTTTACCTCACGTAAAAGAGAATACGGTCACACTTTTAAACACCTACGGCCACATTTGGCATAATTTTACGTGACCAAATCCCACAACAAGACACTCGTTGTGTGAGCAAATAGTTGCAATCAACCACACACAAATTAAAATAAAGAGGCCGTTGTATGGACAATAGTCACATAAAATACAAGTTTACCTCACTTAAAAGAGCATATAGTCACACTTTTTAACACCTACGTCCACATTTGGCATAATTTTATGTGACCAAAGCCCACAACAACACACTCGTTGTCTGACCAAATGGTTGCAATCAGTCACACACACATAAAAATAAAGTGGCCATTGCATGGACATAGTTACAGAAAATACAAGTTTACCTCACTTAAAAGAGCATATGATCACACTTTTTAACACCTACAACCACATTTGGCATATTTTTTTGTGACCAAAGCCCAGAAATAGACACTAGTTGTGTGACCAAATGGTTGCAATCAGCCACACACACATAAAAATAAAGTGACCATTGCATAGACTATAGGTACACAAAATACAAGTTTACCTCACGTAAAAGAGAATACGGTCACACTTTTAAACACCTACGACCACATTTGGCATAATTCTATGTGACCAAATCCCACAAGACACTCGTTGTGTGACCAAATGGTTGCAATCTACCGCACACAAATTAAAATAAAGAGGCCATTGTATGGACAAGAGTCACACAACATACAAGTTTACCTCACTTTAAAGAGCATATGGTCACACTTTTTAACAACTACGACCACATTTAGAATAATTTTATGTGACCAAATCCCAAAACAACACACTCGTTGTGTGACCAAATGGTTGCAATCAGCCACACACACATAAAAATAAAGTGTCCATTTCATGGACAATAGGTACACAAAATACAAGTTTACCTCACTTAAAAGAGCATATGATCACACTTTTTAACACCTACGCCCACATTTGGCATAATTTTATATGACCAAAGTCCACAACAAGACACTCGTTGTGTGACCTACTGGTTGCAATAAGCCACACGCAAAAAAATAAAGTGGCCATTGCATGGACAATAGTCACACAAAATACAAGTTTACCTCACTTAAAAGAGCATATGATCACACTTTTTAACACCTACGGCCACATTTGGCATATTTTTATGTGACCAAAGCCCAGAAATAGACACTCGTTGTGTGACCAAATGGTTACAACCAGCCACACACACATAAAAATAAAGTGGCCACTGCATGGACAATAGGTACACAAAATACAAGTTTACCTCAAGTAAAAGAGAATACGGTCACATTTTTAACACCAACGGCCACATTTGGCATAATTTTACGTGACCAAATCCCACAACAAGACACTCGTTGTGTGACCGAATGGTTGCAATCAGCCACACACACATAAAAATAAAGTGGCCATTGCATGGACAATAGGTACACAAAATACAAGTTTACCTCACGTAAAAGAGAATACGGTCACACTTTTAAACACCTACGGCCACATTTGGCATAATTTTACGTGACCAAATCCCACAACAAGACACTCGTTGTGTGACCAGATAGTTGCAATCACCCACACACAAATTAAAATAAAGAGGCCATTGTATGGACAATAGTCACATAAAATACAAGTTTACCTCACTTAAAAGAGCATATGGTCACACTTTTTAACACCTACGACCACATTTGGCATAAATTTATGTGACCAAAGCCCTCAACAACACACTCGTTGTCTGACCAAATGGTTGCAATCAGCCACACACACATAAAAATAAAGTGGCCATTGCATAGACAATAGGTACACAAAATACAAGTTTACCTTACGTAAAATAGAATACGGTCACACTTTTAAACACCTACGACCACATTTGGCATAATTTTATGTGACCAAAACCCACAACAACACACTCGTTGTCTAACCAAATGGTTGCATTCAGCCACACACAAATAAAAATAAAGTGGCCATTGCATAGACAATAGTCACACAAAATACAAATTTACCTCACTTAAAAGAGCATATGATCACACTTTTTAACACCTACGGCCACGTTTGGCAAATTTTTATGTGACCAAAGCCCACAAATAGACACTAGTTGTGTGACCAAATGGTTGCAATCAGCCACACACACATAAAAATAAAGTGACCATTGCATAGACTATAGGTACACAAAATACAAGTTTACCTTACGTAAAATAGAATACGGTCACACTTTTAAACACCTACGGCCACATTTGGCATAAATTTATGTGACCAAATCCCACATGACACTCGTTGTGTGACCAAATGGTTGCAATCAACCACACACAAATTAAAATAAAGAGGCTATTGTATGGACAATAGTCACACAAAATACAAGTTTACCTCGCTTAAAAGAGCATATGGTCACACTTTTTAACATCTACGGCCACATTTAGAATAATTTTATGTGACCAAAGCCCACAACAACACACTCGCTGTCTGACCAAATGGTTGCAATCAGCCACACACACATAAAAATAAAGTGGACATTGCATGGACAATAGTCACACAAAATACAAGTTTACCTCACTAAAAAGAGCATATGATCACACTTTTTAACACCTACGCCCACATTTGGCATAATTTTATGTGACCAAAGTCCACAACAAGACACTCGTTGTGTGACCTACTGGTTGCAATAAGCCACACACAAAAAAATAAAGTGGCCATTGCATGGACAATAGTCACACAAAATACAAGTTTACCACTCTTAAAAGAGCATATGATCACACTTTTTAACACCTACGACCACATTTGGCGTAATTTTATGTTACCAAAGCCCACAACAACACACTCGTTGTGTGATCAAATGGTTGCAATCAGCCACACACACATAAAAATAAAGTGGACATTGCATGGACAATAGTCACACAAAATACAAGTTTACCTCACTTAAAAGAGCATATGATCACACTTTTTAACACCTACGCCCACATTTGGCATATTTTTATGTGACCAAAGCCCAGAAATAGACACTCTTTGTGTGACCAAATGGTTGCAACCAGCCACACACACATAAAAATAAAGTGGCCTTTGCATGGACAATAGGTACACAAAATACAAGTTTAGCTCACGTAAAAGAGAATACGGTCACACTTTTAAACACCTACGGCCACATTTGGCATAATTTTACGTGACCAAATCCCACAACAAGACACTCGTTGTGTGACCGAATGGTGGCAATCAGCCACACACACATAAAAATAAAGTGGCCATTGCATGGACAATAGGTACACAAAATACAAGTTTACCTCAAGTAAAAGAGAATACGGTCACACTTTTAAACACCTACGGCCACATTTGGCATAATTTTACGTGACCAAATCTCACAACAAGACACTCGTTGTGTGACCAAATAGTTGCAATCAACCACACACAAATTAAAATAAAGAGGCCATTGTATGGATAATAGTCACACAAAATACAAGTTTACCTCTTTCAAAAGAGCATATGGTCACACTTTTTAACACCTACGGCCACATTTGGCATAATTTTATATGACCAAAGCCCTCAACAACACACTCGTTGTCTGACCAAATGGTTGCAATCAGCCACACACACATAAAAATAAAGTGGCCATTGCATGGACAATAGTCACACAACATACAAGTTTTACCTCACTTAAAAGAGCATATGATCACACTTTTTAACACCTACAACCACATTTGGCATATTTTTTTGTGACCAAAGCCCAGAAATAGACACTAGTTGTGTGACCAAATGGTTGCAATCAGCCACACACACATAAAAATAAAGTGACCATTGCATAGACTATAGGTACACAAAATACAAGTTTACCTCACGTAAAAGAGAATACGGTCACACTTTTAAACACCTACGACCACATTTGGCATAATTCTATGTGACCAAATCCCACAAGACACTCGTTGTGTGACCAAATGGTTGCAATCTACCGCACACAAATTAAAATAAAGAGGCCATTGTATGGACAAGAGTCACACAACATACAAGTTTACCTCACTTTAAAGAGCATATGGTCACACTTTTTAACAACTACGACCACATTTAGAATAATTTTATGTGACCAAATCCCAAAACAACACACTCGTTGTGTGACCAAATGGTTGCAATCAGCCACACACACATAAAAATAAAGTGTCCATTTCATGGACAATAGGTACACAAAATACAAGTTTACCTCACTTAAAAGAGCATATGATCACACTTTTTAACACCTACGCCCACATTTGGCATAATTTTATATGACCAAAGTCCACAACAAGACACTCGTTGTGTGACCTACTGGTTGCAATAAGCCACACTCAAAAAAATAA
Source organism: Centrapalus pauciflorus (assembly GCA_020465985.1). Classification (NCBI taxonomy): domain Eukaryota; kingdom Viridiplantae; phylum Streptophyta; class Magnoliopsida; order Asterales; family Asteraceae; genus Centrapalus; species Centrapalus pauciflorus. The sequence goes on along the minus strand of JAANYP010002132.1, from coordinate 21,280 downwards.
AGTGGCCATTGCATGGACAATAGTCACAGAAAATACAAGTTTACCTCACTTAAAAGAGCATATGATCACACTTTTTAACACCTACGGCCACATTTGGCATATTTTTATGTGACCAAAGCCCAGAAATAGACACTCGTTGTGTGACCAAATGGTTGCAACCAGCCACACACACATAAAAATAAAGTGGCCACTGCATGGACAATAGGTACACAAAATACAAGTTTACCTCAAATAAAAGAGAATACGGTCACATTTTTAACACCAACGGCCACATTTGGCATAATTTTACGTGACCAAATCCCACAACAAGACACTCGTTGTGTGACCGAATGGTTGCAATCAGCCACACACACATAAAAATAAAGTGGCCATTGCATGGACAATAGGTACACAAAATACAAGTTTACCTCACGTAAAAGAGAATACGGTCACACTTTTAAACACCTACGGCCACATTTGGCATAATTTTACGTGACCAAATCCCACAACAAGACACTCGTTGTGTGACCAAATAGTTGCAATCACCCACACACAAATTAAAATAAAGAGGCCATTGTATGGACAATAGTCACATAAAATACAAGTTTACCTCACTTAAAAGAGCATATGGTCACACTTTTTAACACCTACGACCACATTTGGCATAATTTTATGTGACCAAAGCCCTCAACAACACACTCGTTGTCTGACCAAATGGTTGCAATCAGCCACACACACATAAAAATAAAGTGGCCATTGCATAGACAATAGGTACACAAAATACAAGTTTACCTTACGTAAAATAGAATACGGTCACACTTTTAAACACCTACGACCACATTTGGCATAATTTTATGTGACCAAAACCCACAACAACACACTCGTTGTCTAACCAAATGGTTGCATTCAGCCACACACAAATAAAAATAAAGTGGCCATTGCATAGACAATAGTCACACAAAATACAAATTTACCTCACTTAAAAGAGCATATGATCACACTTTTTAACACCTACGGCCACGTTTGGCAAATTTTTATGTGACCAAAGCCCACAAATAGACACTAGTTGTGTGACCAAATGGTTGCAATCAGCCACACACACATAAAAATAAAGTGGCCATTGCATAGACAATAGGTACACAAAATACAAGTTTACCTTACGTAAAATAGAATACGGTCACACTTTTAAACACCTACGGCCACATTTGGCATAAATTTATGTGACCAAATCCCACAAGACACTCGTTGTGTGACCAACTGGTTGCAATCAACCACACACAAATTAAAATAAAGAGGCTATTGTATGGACAATTGTCAAACAAAATACAAGTTTACCTCGCTTAAAAGAGCATATGGTCACACTTTTTAACATCTACGGCAATAATTTTATGTGACCAAGCCCACACCAACACACTCGTTGTCTGACCAAATGGTTGCAATCAGCCACACACACATAAAAATAAAGTGGACATTGCATGGACAATAGTCACACAAAATACAAGTTTACCTCACTTAAAAGAGCATATGATCACACTTTTTAACACCTACGCCCACATTTGGCATAATTTTATGTGACCAAAGTCCACAACAAGACACTCGTTGTGTGACCCACAGGTTGCAATAAGCCACACACAAAAAAATAAAGTGGCCATTGCATGGACAATAGTCACACAAAATACAAGTTTACCACTCTTAAAAGAGCATATGATCACACTTTTTAACACCTACGACCACATTTGGCGTAATTTTATGTTACCAAAGCCCACAACAACACACTCGTTGTGTGATCAAATGGTTGCAATCAGCCACACACACATAAAAATAAAGTGGACATTGCATGGACAATAGTCACACAAAATACAAGTTTACCTCACTTAAAAAAGCATATGATCACACTTTTTAACACCTACGCCCACATTTGGCATATTTTTATGTGACCAAAGCCCAGAAATAGACACTCGTTGTGTGACCAAATGGTTGCAACCAGCCACACACACATAAAAATAAAGTGGCCATTGCATGGACAATAGGTACACAAAATACAAGTTTACCTCACATAAAAGAGAATACGGTCACACTTTTAAACACCTACGGCCACATTTGGCATAATTTTACGTGACCAAATCTCACAACAAGACCCTCGTTGTGTGACCGAATGGTTGCAATCAGCCACACACACATAAAAATAAAGTGGCCATTGCATGGACAATAGGTACACAAAATACAAGTTTACCTCACGTAAAAGAGAATACGGTCACACTTTTAAACACCTACGGCCACATTTGGCATAATTTTACGTGACCAAATGCCACAACAAGACACTCGTTGTGTGACCAAATAGTTGCAATCAACCACACACAAAGTAAAATAAAGAGGCCATTGTATGGACAATAGTCACATAAAATACAACAAGTTTACCTCACTTAAAAGAGCATATGGTCACACTTTTTAACACCTACGGCCACATTTGGCATAATTTTATGTGACCAAAGCCCTCAACAACACACTCATTGTCTGACCAAATGGTTGCAATCAGCCACACAAACATAAAATAAAGTGGCCATTGCATGGACAATAGTCACACAAAATACAAGTTTACCTCACTTAAAAGAGCATATGATCACACTTTTTAACACCTACGGCCACATTTGGCATATTTTTATGTGACCATAGCCCACAAATAGACACTAGTTGTGTGACCAAATGGTTGCAATCAGCCACACACACATAAAAATAAAGTGATCATTGCATAGACAATAGGTACACAAAATACAAGTTTACCTTACGTAAAATAGAATACGGTCACACTTTTAAACACCTACGGCCACATTTGGCACAAATTTATGTGACCAAATCCCACAAGACACTCGTTGTGTGACCAAATGGTTGCAATCAACCACACACAAATTAAAATAAAGAGGCCATTGTATGGACAATAGTCACACAAAATACAAGTTTACCTCGCTTAAAAGAGCATATGGTCACACTTTTTAACATCTACGGCCACAGTTAGAATAATTTTATGTGACCAAAGCCCACAACAACACACTCGTTGTCTGACCAAATGGTTGCAATCAGCCACACACACATAAAAATAAAGTGGACATTGCATGGACAATAGTCACACAAAATACAAGTTTACCTCACTTAAAAGAGCATATGGTCACACTTTTTAACATCTATGGCCACATTTTGCATAATTTTATGTGACCAAAGCCCACAACAACACACTCGTTGTCTGACATAATGGTTGCAATCAGCCACACACACATAAAAATAAAGTCGTCATTGCATGGACAATAGTCACACAAAATACAAGTTAACTCACTTAAAAGAGTATATGGTCACACTTTTTAACACCTACGGCCACATTTGGCATAATTTTAGGTTACCAAAGCCCACAACAAGACACTCGTTGTGTGACCAAATGGTTGCAATCAGCCACACACAAAAAAAAGTGGCCATTGCATGGAAAATAGTCACACAAAATACAAGTTAACTCACTTAAAAGAGAATATGGTCACACTTTTTAACATCTATGACCACATTTGGTATAATATTACGTGACCAAAGCACACAACAAGACACTCATTGTGTGACCAAATGGTTGAAATCAACCACACACAAATAAAAATAAAGTGGCCATTGCATGGACAATAGTCACACAAAATACAAGTTTACCTCACTTAAAAGAGCATATGGTCACACTTTTTAACACCTATGGCCACATTTGGCATAATTTTATGTGACCAAAGCCCACAACAACACACTCGTTGTGTGATCAAATGGTTGCAATCAGCCACACACACATAAAAATATAGTGGTCGTTGCATGGACAATAGACAAACTAAATACAAGTTTACCACTCTTAAAAGAGCATATGATCACACTTTTTAACACCTATGGCCACATTTGGCATAATTTTATGTAACCAAAGCCCACAACAAGACACTCCTTGTGTGACCGAAGGGTTGCAATCAGCCACACACACATAAAAATAAAGTGGCCATTGCATGGACAATAGTTACACAAAATACAAGTTTACCTCACGTAAAAGAGCATACGGTCACACTTTTACACACCAACGGCCACATTTGGCATAATTTTGTGTGACCAAATTCCACAACAAGACACTCGTTGTGTGACCAAATGGTTGCAATCAACCAAACACAAATTAAAATAAAGTTGACATTGTACGGAGAATAGTCACACAAAATACAAGTTTACCTCACTTAAAAGAGCATATGGTCGCAGTTTTTAACATCTACGACCACATTTAGAATAATTTTATGTGACCAAAGCCCACAACAACACACTCGTTGTCCGACCAAATGGTTGCAATCAGCCACACACACATAAAAATAAAGTGGCCATTGCATGGACAATAGTCACACAAAATACAAGTTTACCTCATTTAAAAGAGCATATGATCACACTTTTTAACACCTACGGCCACATTTGGCATAATTTTATGTGACCAAAGCCCACAAATAGACACTCGTTGTGTGAACAAATGGTTGCAATCAGCCACACACACATAAAAATGAAGTGGTCATTGCATGGACAATAGGTACACAAAATAAAAGTTTACCTCACGTAAAAGAGAATATGGTCACACTTTTTAACACCTACGACCACATGTGGCATAATTTTATGTGACCAAATCCCACAACAAGACACTCGTTGTGTGACCAAATGGTTGCAATCAACCACACACAAATTGAAATATAGAGGCCATTGTATGGACAATAGTCACACAAAATACAAGTTTACCTCACTTAAAAGAGCATATGGTCACACTTTTTAACATCTACGACCACATTTAGAATAATTTTATGTGACCAAAGCCCACAACAACACACTCGTTGTCCGACCAAATGGTTGCAATCAGCCACACACACATAAAAATAAAGTGGCCATTGCATGGACAATAGTCACACAAAATACAAGTTTACCTCACTTAAAAGAGCATATGGTCACACTTTTTAACATCTATGGCCACATTTTGCATAATTTTATGTGACCAAAGCCCACAACAACACACTCGTTGTCTGACATAATGGTTGCAATCAGCCACACACACATAAAAATAAAGTCGTCATTGCATGGACAATAGTCACACAAAATACAAGTTAACTCACTTAAAAGAGTATATGGTCACACTTTTTAACACCTACGGCCACATTTGGCATAATTTTAGGTTACCAAAGCCCACAACAAGACACTCGTTGTGTGACCAAATGGTTGCAATCAGCCACACACAAAAAAAAGTGGCCATTGCATGGAAAATAGTCACACAAAATACAAGTTAACTCACTTAAAAGAGAATATGGTCACACTTTTTAACATCTATGACCACATTTGGTATAATATTACGTGACCAAAGCACACAACAAGACACTCATTGTGTGACCAAATGGTTGAAATCAACCACACACAAATAAAAATAAAGTGGCCATTGCATGGACAATAGTCACACAAAATACAAGTTTACCTCACTTAAAAGAGCATATGGTCACACTTTTTAACACCTATGGCCACATTTGGCATAATTTTATGTGACCAAAGCCCACAACAACACACTCGTTGTGTGATCAAATGGTTGCAATCAGCCACACACACATAAAAATATAGTGGTCGTTGCATGGACAATAGACAAACTAAATACAAGTTTACCACTCTTAAAAGAGCATATGATCACACTTTTTAACACCTATGGCCACATTTGGCATAATTTTATGTAACCAAAGCCCACAACAAGACACTCCTTGTGTGACCGAAGGGTTGCAATCAGCCACACACACATAAAAATAAAGTGGCCATTGCATGGACAATAGTTACACAAAATACAAGTTTACCTCACGTAAAAGAGCATACGGTCACACTTTTACACACCAACGGCCACATTTGGCATAATTTTGTGTGACCAAATTCCACAACAAGACACTCGTTGTGTGACCAAATGGTTGCAATCAACCAAACACAAATTAAAATAAAGTTGACATTGTACGGAGAATAGTCACACAAAATACAAGTTTACCTCACTTAAAAGAGCATATGGTCGCAGTTTTTAACATCTACGACCACATTTAGAATAATTTTATGTGACCAAAGCCCACAACAACACAATCGTTGTCCGACCAAATGGTTGCAATCAGCCACACACACATAAAAATAAAGTGGCCATTGCATGGACAATAGTCACACAAAATACAAGTTTACCTCATTTAAAAGAGCATATGATCACACTTTTTAACACCTACGGCCACATTTGGCATAATTTTATGTGACCAAAGCCCACAAATAGACACTCGTTGTGTGAACAAATGGTTGCAATCAGCCACACACACATAAAAATGAAGTGGTCATTGCATGGACAATAGGTACACAAAATAAAAGTTTACCTCACGTAAAAGAGAATATGGTCACACTTTTTAACACCTACGACCACATTTGGCATAATTTTATGTGACCAAATCCCACAACAAGACACTCGTTGTGTGACCAAATGGTTGCAATCAACCACACACAAATTGAAATATAGAGGCCATTGTATGGACAATAGTCACACAAAATACAAGTTTACCTCACTTAAAAGAGCATATGGTCACACTTTTTAACATCTACGACCACATTTAGAATAATTTTATGTGACCAAAGCCCACAACAACACACTCGTTGTCCGACCAAATGGTTGCAATCAGCCACACACACATAAAAATAAAGTGGCCATTGCATGGACAATAGTCACACAAAATACAAGTTTACCTCATTTAAAAGAGCATATGATCACACTTTTTAACACCTACGGCCACATTTGGCATAATTTTATGTGACCAAAGCCCACAAATAGACACTCGTTGTGTGACCAAATGGTTACAATCAGCCACACACACATAAAAATAAAGTGGTCATTGCATGGACAATAGGTACACAAAATACAAGTTTACCTCCCGTAAAAGAGAACACGGTCACCCTTTTAAACACCTACGGCCACATTTGGCATAATTTTATGTGACCAAATCCCACAACAAGACACTCCTTGTGTGACCAAATGGTTGCAATCAACCACACACAAATTGAAATAAAGAGGCCTTTGTATGGACAATAGTCACACAAAATACAAGTTTACCTCACTTAAAAGAACATATGGTCACACTTTTTAACATCTACGGCCACATTTAGAATCGTTTTATGTGACCAAAGCCCACAACAACACACTCGTTGTCTGACCAAATGGTTGCAATCAGCCACACACACATAAAAATAAAGTGGACATTGCATGGACAATAGTCACACAAAATACAAGTTTACCTCACTTAAAAAAGCATATCATCACACTTTTTAACACCTACGGCCACATTTGGCATAATTTTATGTGACCAAAGCCCACAACAAGACACTCGTTGTGTGACCAAAAGGTTGCGATCAGCCAGACACACAAAAATAAAATGGCCATTGCATGGACAATAGTCACACAAAATACAAGTTTACCTCACATAAAAGAGCATATGATCACACTTTTTAACACCTACGGCCACATTTGGCATTATTTTATGTGACCAAAGTCCACAACAAGACACTGGTTGTGTGACCAAATGGTTGCAATCAGCCACACACAAAAAAATAAAGTGGCCATTGCATGGACAATAGCCACACAATATACAAGTTTACCACTCTTAAAAGAGCATATGATCACACTTTTTAACACCTACGGCCACATCTGGCGTAATTTTATGTGACCAAAGCCCACAACAACACACTCGTTGTGTGATCAAATGGTTGCAATCAGCCACACACACATAAAAATAAAGTGGTCAATGCATGGACAATAGACACACAAAATACAAGTTTACCACTCTTAAAAGAGCATATGATCACACTTTTAACACCTACGACCACAATTGGCATAATTTTATGTAACTAAAGCCCACAACAAGACACTCGTTGTGTGACCGAATGGTTGCAATCAGCCACACACACATAAAAATAATGTGGCCATTGCATGTACAATAGTTACATAAAATACAAGTTTACCTCACGTAAAAGTGCATAATGTAACACTTTTAAACACCAATGGCCACATTTGGCATAATTTTATGTGACCAAATCCCACAACAAGACACTCGTTGTGTGACCAAATGGTTGCATTCAACCACACACAAATTAAAATAAAGTGGCCATTGAATGGACAATAGTCACACAAAATACAAGTTTACCTCACTTAAAAGAGCATATGGTCTCACTTTTTAACACCTACGACCACATTTGGCATAATTTTATGTGACCAAAGCCCACAACAACACACTCGTTGTCTGACCAAATTGTTGCAATCAGCCACACACACATAAAAATAAAGTGGCCATTGCATGGACGATAGTCACACAAAATACAAGTTTACCTCACTTAAAAAAGCATATGATCACACTTTTTAACACCTACGGCCACATTTGGCATAATTTTATGTGACTAAAGCCCACAACAAGACACTCGTTGTGTGACCGAATGGTTGCAATCAGCCACACACACATAAAAATAAAGTGGCCGTTGCATGGACAATAGTTACACAAAATACAAGTTTACCTCACGTAAAAGTGCATAATGTCACTCTTTTAAACACCAACGGCCACATTTGGCATAATTTTATGTGACCAAATCCCACAACAAGACACTCGTTGTGTGACCAAATGGTTGCAATCAACCACACACAAATTAAAATAAAGTGGCCATTGAATGGACAATAGTCACACAAAATACAAGTGTACCTCACTTAAAAGAGCATATGGTCACACTTTTTAACACCTACGACCACATTTGGCATAATTTTATGTGACCAAAGCCCACAACAACACACTCGTTGTCTGACCAAATGCTTGCAATCAGCCACACACACATAAAAATAAAGTGGCTGTAAGGTCTACCACTACGAGATCTATCTAGACGCGGAGCCGTCAACGAGTGCGGAATCCTCGTTAACGGGTAGACGGAAACAACTCTCAACTACGAAACACGGAGACTATCAGAGGCTGAACGAACGACACACGAACGATCCTACGAACTGATTCTCTCCGAAAGAACACTCACCAAGCTGATAAACTCGAGATCGCTTATTGCTTAATCCCTCACGAATTCTGCAAAAAGTCTGATAATATCTCGAGTCTATCCCTAATTATAGACCCTGATTCGAGTCTGATGTGGGCTAAACTCGAATCTGGCCCAAGGCCCATTCGAGTCTGTCCACAAAGACACTCTCGAATATGGTCTCATTCGAATCTATGGCTACATTCGAATCTATCACAGATTCGAATGCCAAGCCTTAAGTAATTCGAATCTAGTATTTCACATAAACAACTAAGTGTTGAAACTTATGTTATGAATTAATCTTTGAACATTGTGTTTGAATTTCTTGTAATATGTTACATCAAGTTCAAACACACAATCAATAACTGACAAACATACATAAACATATATATCAAAACACTAGTTAATTCCCAATACCTTGAATATTACTTAAACCAAAATGTTAGATCGTTTAGACTGCTATCGTCACACAGGGTGTACCAACAGTGGCCATTGCATGGACAATAGTCACACAAAATACAAGTTTCCCTCATTTAAAAGAGCATATGATCACACTTTTTAACACCTACGGCCACATTTGGCATAATTTTATGTGACCAAAGTCCACAACAGGGTGTACCAACAGACTCCCCCTTGACGATAGCTTCTAACTATTTACATCAAGTTTAAGTACTAGAACTATATATACTACTGCCTGCATATAAACCAGCATCTATACAAACATTACTACCTTCTGGAACTTCCTGGCTTCAGATCTCCTTGCTTCAATAAAGAAGATAGGCTGATCATGTAGCTTCTTCAGGTCGTCCTTTGATAGATTTATCAAATGCAGTGGATCATATACCTTCAAAATGACCTTCGCGTCTTGATCCTCCATGATGGCTTCAGCAGTGTCATTATCGACGTACCACCATTTCATGTTGCTCAAAATATTCTGTGGCATCGATTTCATAGGCACCTTTTTCAAGCATTTTACTAGCTTATAAACCATTCTGGCCCAAGGCCTTCCAGTATGAGGATGTATCCTTGATCCATCCTCTAATCCTTTGCCTGATCTCGGCTTAAGCCTTTCAAACTTTCCCGAACGACCCTTTTTTCTGATTATTTTTGCCATAACTTCAGCGCACGGGTCCTCGCCGATGTTGATCAGTTCCTTCCATGCTAGTTCCTTTACCTCAATCTTGGGCAGTGAGTTGAACGCTTTCAGTGTTCGCCTCAAGTATTGGAGGCCATCTCTTCTTTTCAAAATAAACAGCTGCAGTTCTCTGTCAAAGAACCAGCTTATGATCCCTCCTGAGAAATTTACAGCACCCGGAACTCTCATCTTCTTTTTCATCTTTAGCTGTTCTTTCTTTTCTTCCTTCTTAAACCAAAGATTTATCAATTCAGCTCTAGATGGTTCTTTCTCTGCCTCTTCAAGTTCTGTGTCTTCAACTGAGGCTACCTTGATGTAGTCTATATCAATCACATTATGATTATTGCCCACATATAGTTCCGTGACAGGTTGTGAGTTTATTATCACCTCGTTGACATGATCGTCCTCGTCATCTAACACTTCATCATCCGATTTCGAGTCAACGACTTCCTCTGGAATGAATTCACCTTCCTCCAACTCTTCGACTTCATCTTCAAAGTCGAATTCCATAAGCTCTTCATCAATATCTTTTAGCGCATCTATCATGTCGCTATCCAAAGTCCTTGAAGAACCTGCTTCTCCTCCTGCTTCTCCTGCTTCTCCTACTTCTAGACTAGGCTCCCCCTGAGATTGAGCAGTCTGAGCAGCAGAAAAATCTACTGGCTCATTCTGACTTTTAGGGCTGGGATCATTGCCTTGATATTTTTCATTAACTGCTCGATTAGGGAGCGCATCGCCCTTATCTCTGTGGCCTGATCGCAGACAAACGTTTTCAGCTCAACATTCTCTTCCTGAATTTGTTCTACAGTCTTCTTCAATTCTGCATTCTCATTATCAAGATTTGCATTATGCGCCTGAATTTCACCCATTGCCTTTGTTAGCCCTAGGATCTGAACATGTTGGAAGTCAACGCGAGCTTTGAGCTGCATAAACCTCTGGTTGTCAGCGTAGGCGGTCGAGGTAGATGGAATGGACTTAACAGGAGTAGGGATGAATGGTGATGGAATATATGGTTCATCTTGAGGTGGTGGTGGTGGTGGAGCGGTGGCCTGAGGTTGAGATTGGGGGATTTCTGGATGGCCTGCTGATGCTGAAGAAGACCCTTGCATGAACCTGTGACGCTTGGCCCTTTGCCGAGTCACTAAGGGAGCAATCTCTTCTTCTTCAAAATCTGATTCATCAGATTCCCTTACTACTCTCCTCCTCGATGCTTCTTCATTAACGACCAATCTTGATCCATACGTTCCAATTTGAACAGTAGGTTCAGTCGAAACTGACTCAGGAGCCTCAACTTCTAACTCCTCCATTTCTTCCGATTCTGTGGCAGATGATGACAAAACATTATCAGCCTGCTCTGGCTCATACTCTTCAACATCTCTTAACACGTCTTTCTCTCCTTCTGGTGGCTCAAGTAATTCGCCCACTAACGCTGCAGCCACATCTTCATTTGCATGAGGCCCTGCCTCCCAAATTTCATTAAGTGTTTGACATAATTGTTCAGCTTCGGTTGGAACATTTGAAGGCCCGGCTTCCTGTTCTTCCGGCTGCTGACTTGTCGAAGGCCTTGACGCCTGAGTTTGACTCGCAGCTGATCTTTGTCTACGCCTTTGAGCACGCTGTGGCTATGGCTGTGGTTGTTGTTGTTGTTGTGGCTGTGGTTGTCTCGGTTGAAATTCAACTACCCCTGCCCAGTTGGCAACATACGGGGCTTGAAAATCCCTATCCAAGATTGCTCCGAATAACGGACGCTCAACAGGAACAGCCAATCTTCCTCTGTGTGAGGAAGAATCAGCGAAAATCCGCTTATCCATTACGGCAACGCTTTGAATGTCATTCGACGGCGGCAGATTTGGCAAGAAGTGCCTGATCAACATCATGATGAACCGCGGATATAACAAGAACTGTTGATTTTCCGGAGCGGTGATCTGGTGAACAAATTCTGAGAAAAACATCTCCGAGAAACTATATGGACGATTATACACCATTGCGACTATCCCAGACTGCATCTTCGCAACCATATAATCGAACCCTGCTTTCTTTGGAGCAAAGCATACCATAAAAACATGAGCAAGAAACCTCCATTGTCCTGTTAACCCGCTCTTCATATATGACACCTTTGTCACATCGAGACTGTAACCCATTCTCTGAAAGGCCGCTTGCCTTATACTCAGAGGAAATTCAATCGGTCCAGACTCTTCTTCTTGAGTGCCCAGCTGCAACACTTGACGCAGCATATCCGCCGAAAATACCAGCGGTTGTCCAGCAATACGAGTGCGTAGAACTGTCGGTGTGACCGAGCAGTCTACCTGCAGATGATCGTAAAATTGACGAATATACGGTAAAACTAGCTGAACATTATGAGACAGTGCAAAGCCAATCCTAGACTCTACTAGGAAATCAAGCACTTGTCTATATCCCTGCGCCTCAGGGAGATTATGATCCGGATGAAGCACCATATTGTGCTTAGGCACAAACGCTCGTACAGCCATTTCTGCACAATAAACAAAACTATTAGATTCATTAAAAATCAATAAACTTGTTTAAATTCAAATCTGTTTTATTTTGAACTTGTTTAAGTACAAAATCCAACACAAGTAAATTTCTACAAGTTTAATAAAATTTAAATTAAATAATGCAAATAAAAAACAGATTCGAATGTAACAGATTCGAATTAGTCCATTTTCGAGTTTGTTGACAGATTCGAAGGTCCTGGTCTTCTCGAGTCTAATGACAGATTCGAGAGGCCTCAGGAACAGATTTGAAGCCCCATCGGCCAAGATTTCAACAAAAACCCAAGATTTTAACCATTTTGAACGCAGTAAATCACATACATTAGTTCAACTAGGTTCTAATCATTGATTTATGAGTTTAATTTAACTGTTTATCGGTCCAAACTTGGTAATTTTGTAAAAACCCTATTTCGACCCTTAAACCTTCAAAACTCGATGATTTTGCCTAAAATTGTGTATAAAACTACATGAAGCTTGTACAATCAAGTTGATTATACCTAGATACAGTAGTAGAATCGAACACACTAGCTTTAAACTCGACGGATTGTCGTTTATGAGGGAAACGACAGACTCGAGAACAGATTCGAAATCGCTGGAATAGATTCGAGAAACTAGATTCGAAAACAGTAAGTATTAAATGTCTTCACTGTTGACCTATATATACTACCAACCTTCGAATCTAAGGCCAGACTCGAATCTAATGACAGATTCGAAGCTTTTCCAATTCGAGTCTGTCCTAAACTCGAAAACACCAAACACTTAGAAAAAATTTCGAAAATATTTGAAATAACTTCAACCTTTTCAACCTTTTTCTACGGTATTGTGTAACAAGATAAACTATGCCGACTCTTTTACCCTAAGCACAGATATTTCACGCAATGTTTATTTTATCCAACTTTGATTGCACCCTCAGTAATTTTTGACCTTTTACCTAAGTAAAAAAATTAAACTAAAGAAAAATAAACTAAGGTAAAATAAAATAAAAATAAAATAAAATTTTGACCAAAAATTTAATCTAGACTTAAGCTATACTTATAAAATTTACAACCTAAGCTCAGTACTAAACAAAATCTTTTTGATGAGTATAGTCTAAGAAAGGTTCAATCAGATAGCGATGTCTGATACTTACTTTCAGTACTTAAACTTTCACACTTAGGAATTTTTGATTCCTTTGATTGTTGGTCGTGACATACCTATTTAGCCGATTGTTGGTATTTTACCCCTCTAAACATTCTACATTTCGGAATATCCCTTGGCATTTTTATTTATCAGGAAATTATCTTACGTGACTCAGACATAGACATACTTTTATGATCAAGGCACACAGACAAAGATTCTAACTTGTTGGTATTTGCAAACTTTCTTTAAAAGACAAACATCGGACACAGGTCTGTATTTTCATACAACAAAGTGTCTTAGTTTGACTTAAGGTTTATTCTTAAAGTTAGCAAGACAGCGGTGACAGGTCTATACTGACGTACAACAAAGCGACATATCTCACTAACCCGAATCTAAATAGAGGCAACAGGTCTGTACTTACGTACAACAGAGTTACATGTTTTCGACTCTTAATTTTGTATGATTTTTCTATTCTTTTCATTTTAAGATGTATTTTATGTTGCCATACATCCCCAGAAAGTTTGCATACCTCATTTAGACTCAAAGTTTGTATGTCTTGTACATAAAAATTAAGACCGATTGGTCATACATCTAAGTTAGTGACACGCTTGACTTTTTCTAGAATATTTTATTAGCCTTGAGATTCCCTATATGTATTATGCCTACCAACACATCAAACTAAAGTAAGTATAACACTTAGAATTTAGTTGCATTATGTGTGAAAGCCTAAAACACTTAGAGTTTGTAACGACTGTGCTAATTTTCGTCACTTTGAACCTATGCTTCTAAGACTTAACTTTTTTTTTTTTTTTGATATTCTCCTTTTTTGTATTTTTATAATTTTCTCTTTTTTCTTTTGTTTTTCATAAGAAATAAGATATCCTACTAACTTACTAAAAATAGAAACTTACTAAAAATAGAAACTTACTAAAAATAGAAACTTTCCTAAATTAGCAGACTACTGTAAAGAAAGAAATATTACGACTATAAAAGAAAATAAGCTACTACTACTAAGGTCAATTTACTCTGGGTTGCGCATTCCATTCAGTTGAATTAAATACTCAAACCGTGACTTATCAAATGCTTTGGTAAATAAATCTGCATTATTATCTTCTGTTGCCACTTTTACCAATTTGATTAAGTTCTTTTCAGCACAATCACGAATAAAATGATGCCTAATGTCTATGTGCTTTGTTTTACTGTGTTTAACTGGATTATTAGTTATAGCAATTGTAGATTGATTGTCTATCCTAATTGGAGTTTGAGTGTAAGCCAAACCGTAATCCCGCAATTGTTGTTGTATCCACAGAACCTGTGAGCAGCAACTACCAGCAGCAACATACTCGGCCTCGCACGTTGACACGGCTACCGATGTTTGTTTCTTGCATTGCCAGGATACTAATCTCCCTCCTAGGAACTGACAGCCTCCAGTTGTAGATTTGCGCGTCAAGCTGCATCCTCCGTAGTCAGAATCCGTGAATGCTTCCAACTCTAGATCTCCTTCCGCGTGATACCAAAGTCCCAGCTTCGGTTTCGACTTGAGGTATCGTAGAATCCGCTTCACAGCTTTCATATGCATCTCCTTCGGATTCGCTTGAAACCTCGCACAAATACACACAGCAAACATTATGTCAGGTCTTGAAGCAGTTAAATACATAAGTGACCCAATCATGGCCCGATATAAAGTCGGATCCACATCGGTATCACTTTCAGTACCCGGCCCGTGTCGGTATGTTTTGTGATTCACTTGAATCGGTGTGCTTAAGTGGGCAGTCACCTTAGTTCCCTCTATACAACCGTTCTCATTATGTCATAGACATCTTGTTTGATGGATTACAACATCCCTTCCTTCTTTTGGTCAACTTGTAACCCTAAAAAGAAAATCAACTCCCCCATCGCACTCATCTCGAACTTAGACTTCAATTTACCTTTTCGAAATCTTTGCACATCTGTTCGTCTGATGATCCAAAAATAATATCATCGACGTACACTTGTACCAAGATAAAGTGATCTCCCTTTCTCTTCACAAATAGAGTACTATCTATCCTACCCCTCTCAAAGCCGTTTTCTAAAAGATGGTTGGATAAAGTCTCATACCACGCCCTAGGTGCCTGATGTAATCCATAAAGAGCCTTATCCAAGCGATATACTCTATCAGGATATTTTGGATCTGTAAATCCGGGCCTGTTCGGGTCTATGTTTACGTATACCAATGCACCATTCGCACTTTCCCAGATAGGATCGATCAGCACTCTGTATAACATTCTAACTGTGTATACCTCTCTAAAGACCCTGAAGATAGGACACAAAGCTCGAACATAGACTAATGTCATACCATGCCTTGCTACTGGTGCACAAAAGACCCCATCAATTTGTTGAGATCGATTCGCCTCACTCTTAGGATTGGACACCCTTGTACCTTCAACTAGGCACCTATGCCTTGTAAGCGCCGCGTGAGTATATCACCCACGACTCTGTTCACCTGTTAATAGCTACTCTAAAACCTATTGGTCCTTTTCATATGGCAACTCGTACCCCTCGAGGTAGGAACTCACTATGACCTCCCACAGCGCTAATGATTTCCTAAATTGCGACAGTTTCGCTTCCCTGACCCGCTACACACCCAGGAGTTAGCCTTAAGGGCCTTTGCCCAGCATTAACCTGCTCTAGGCCCTACGACTTGGCGATATGAAACGGATTGAATAGACGGACATGATGTGATATCACTCGGAGCATTGTTTATCATCGACCGCAACCCGTTTCACCATTCTGCTTCATGATTGCTTTATTTACAGCTACCCATACACTTCCTCACACTCCTTATTAAGGCTGTTCCTACTGACGGCTTTTCTAATGTGATGGTTCTTGTAATCCTAGATGTTGAACTCATATCTCATCAACCCTTAGGATATCTCCTAAGTTAGATCCGTCTTTCACCTAATGGGGAACAGGCCTAAGCTCTATACATACTTTCCTCACTCATGGGACGTTCCTGTCCTCATAGTTGCCCCTTGATGCTTGCCACGTCCTGATTCATCAGTGGTATAGAACCTGCCGTCTCTGGAACATCGTATATCTAGCGCGATCTATTGCTACCAGTCAGCAGTAGGTCGTCAGTATTGTGGATTCTCAAACGTAGTCCTCGGAAAGATATGGCCCTGTCATTCAGATGCAATCGTCGCCATGTCTTTTTCTGATGGTACCTCTAGCTCATCACACAATTGCGAATTAAATGACTGCAAATTCACTTACTCATTAGTCAAATAGATCCCTTCCCGGACTAGTTTGTGTTGATTCATGCCTGTATAACTCTGGACTTCATTATACGCCAATCTCCACTTCCGAGTACCATTTGTTTTGTTAAAAACCCGTTTGTTCTGGTGAGTTTGGCATGCGCTAACCTAATGGAAGTATCCTTCGTCAGCCTTTTCACCAAACTTCAGGTGATTTTTTTGTCGTAAAAGAGTGAATGGTACCCAAACGGTTCGAAGTCTTTTCCCGTAACGTTAGGGGGCCTGGGGCCGGCTTATTTCTGAAAATTTCATAGCATGCTTTTGTGTCACCAATGTGTCAATCTGCTAATGATCGGTTTAAAATATGGCACGCTCGGTATTCACTGCCTCTCCCCCAAACACATGGCAGGTAGGACAGGCCAAGCTTTGATCCGATAAGCATTAGTCCTATGCAGCACTCAATCCATGTTCTACTTATTATCGTATCGGCCACCCCATTTTGTTTGAGGTTCTATGGTGCAACTGCAGTATGCACTATGCCCCTTTGATAAAGGCAATATCCACCAATTACATAGGACTTGATTCAGGCGTCCCATTATTCCACTACGAATATTTTTAACCCTTGTTCCGTAGGGTCAGGAGTTCTGCCCGACTTGTACTATAAGCAACGCGATAAGCTTGTGAAGCCGTCTCGTCCTTTGTACCTCAACACATGAAACCCGGCCTTGAGTAATCGTCACAGTATAACTAAACAAAACCCAATACTTACCCCTATACTCACTTTTGTTGATAGGGCCAGAAAAGGTCATATGACAACAAATCGAACTGTTGAGGGATTATCGCCGTTCTGCTTTTGGAACTTGAAGTGTCTTTTATTGTTGCTTTCCCTTCATTCACGGTCTAGGGAGAACAATTGTCTTCGAACAGAAAGCTCTTCTTAGGCCACAGAACCCTGGCACCAGTCCATTCTCCGTTATGTAATGATTTCCTTCGGTGCTGGTGAGCCAATGCGTCCTAGCATAGTACCGATTCCGTCTCCGTGAAGGCTTTGGATAATAGTACAGATTGGGCTCCCATCGTAAGAGCCATCTCGGTCTGTTCATTACCATAAGTCAGTAGTGACATAGTCATTCTATCCTTGGCCGTCCCGCAGATTCACACACCCATTCTTCAGGAGATCTTGAATCCCGGCTTTAGCACTAACGCCTCAGTAGTCTAGCTAACTATATACACGAGTTCTGCTTATCACACGATTGAGATACACTAATCAGATGTGAACCAGTTATAACGTGATAAAACTTGGTCCAAACTGATTGCCCATTAGTGACCACTCCGGTACCCGTGTGATTATTTCCTACCTTTGTTACCCGCGTATGATACGAATCCCCGACTTCCAACCACATTGAAGATCTTAAGTAGACCTTCTTTCCCCTGTCCTGTGCCTCGAGCTAGCATCGCACCTGTCGACGAACCACTGTGTTGACCTGTGGCTACTCTCCTGCACATGAAAGAATATAGTTATTTCTCACGGTGGTAAGGAACCCAAGCCTATGACTGACTGTTAACTACCATTCTCGTCCGCCACCATTACTTGAACTCTTTCAACACTACCCATCTCCCCTTTCAGGTGATTGGGCGTTTTGAACTGGATTGTTGTGGGTGTTCGCAGTGATTTAAGTTCACTCTTTGCCTTGGGAGAGGCATTTGTGTTAGCTCTAGAATAGTTCCTATTATATGCATTTCGGCTTGTGTCCCTGAGCTCTTACCGGTGCGTACTGTCTAACTGGAGTGAGTATGAGGACCCCTAACTGGAGTGAGTTGCTTGACCCTGCTCGGTGTTGTGCTCTATAGACTTGTCTGTTGGTGACTGACCTAGATTGATTAATGCACCGATACGGTGAATTTGTCCTAATCACTCCTTTGGTCTCAACCTTAAACCGGTTGTGCTTTTTCACAACTTGATTGGAGTGCTGGCTGCAGGGCTTTCTCGGTTTACTTTGAGAAATTACTGGTGCCGCCACACTGCGTTGAGAGCTTAACAGGTGTTGGGTTCAATTGTCTTACGTGTTGTACCATCGGTTTCGCTAAGCTTGGACAGTGAAGAACGCAACATGCCCCTTCTCGTGACATCTGAAGCTAAGATCATATCTATCTATGGGACTCTTATAGTGTGTTCCCTTAGATCCTATGTGTCTCACTAGTGTCATTTCCCTTTTGTACATCTATTGCAGCACAACTGGCTATCCTCCTGTCAAGCCCAAGCCATTTCTGGTTTTCCTGCAGGTGTTTCACTTAGAGGAAGACACAAATTTGACTTTCTAACTTGACAGTTGAGTCAGCCACCTTATGTGTATTTCCATATATGCTCGGTTGTCGGTTTCGGTAGGTCCTCAATGTCTACGATTTGTCAGTTTTATCCTGAGGCTGAGGGCACCTAGTTTGCATGAAGGTGGAGGAATTTCTTGAATCCTAGACCTCCGGGCTTCATTAGATTGTCTTGCGGCTATATACAAACTTCCCTAGGTTAGACTCGAATCCTAAACTGTTCCAACTTGCTATTCGCCCTCTGATACCTTAACCTTTGTTTCAGCTAGCTCTATGTCCTTGTCCTTAAGACTTTCGGTCAAGGCCTCTCCGTGCTCATAACATCAGCTCTATCCTAACACATTGCTCACTCAGTTTGTCTTTTAGAAGCTATTCTCGTCCTATGAGCCTCAGCCTTAAGCTTTCTTTAAGCTATTGCTGCATCTCATAGTAGGCTAGCATTTTCATAGTGTTTTAAGTTCTCATTTAGAAGTTATTTTTTATGTTATTAAGACTAGATTAACCTACGTTAGACGTTAACACACACAAACACACATATTCATGAGAAAAAGAGGAGATTTAAGCAGCACTAACCTTTGCACGTTATCCGATTCCACAGTTGGCCTTGAGCAGCAAACTCCAGCACGTCTGATCTCGACTTCTCTACCTTCACATCGGGACTACTGTCCCTTGTGGTCTGCCTCTTCCCCATCACACCTAGTTTCTGTGTCCTTCAGCCCTGGAGGCTCTAGCAATTCGAGCTCCGGAGTGAACTCCAGTCATATGTTACCAATCTAGCTTTCTGTCTGAAGTGACATGGATAGTAGAACCCGCTAGGTTGGCTTGACCAGATGAGCTGCTGAACTCGGAATTTGGTCTCTTTTGTGGACTAATTTTGGACTGTCCCTGATGCTGACTCTGTCCTTGGGGTTTAATTTATTCTTTTTTTTATTGTTTTTTTTTTATATCTTTTTTATGCTCCCTTCTAATTTATTTTTTTTATCTTTATTTTTTTTCTTTTTCATATATATTTTTAATTTCTTTTACCCCTATTTTTTATTATTATTCAAGCACCTTGGTATTTTTTATTTCTTTCCGTTCATTTTCCTCACTTTGGTAAATCTCTGAACTCTCTGGCATAGTGTCCCTGTCCTTGACAGTTGTCGCATTTTACCGCTGAGACTGATCAAATCCTAGTCTCCCTATTATTCACTCTGCAGTTCCTCAAGTCTGTGTTTAATGAATCTCTTCATACTCCGGTGGGTACCATGGCCAGTTGCCATTTACGGTCTCATTTCCTCATAGAATCGACAGGGTTTTCGACCTGATCTTAGTCCTCGTCCCATGACCGCAGGGATCCTTAATTTTCCCTTCCTTGAACACAAGTTTCCATACGCGGCCGTTACAAATGAATTGAAGCAAGCACGATCAAACTGTTCTCCGTTTATTATGCATGCTCATGGGCATCTCGCGTATAGCTCTGTATGTGAGGTCGCTGCCTGTCGTACTTGAGCTTGCTGCGGCTTCTCACGATCTTACCTACTCCTAAGACGCGTCGATTTAATGTGTCATCAGTCTCGATGGTTGACTGACGTTTCCCCAGTGAAATAAACACTGTCATTGTAGTAGTCCTTGGTTCGGCTGTCACTGAAGGTTTTGATTGTCTTATCCCAAACTACATTGCCTGGATTCTGGACTTGTTTCGTAATCGGTTTCGGCCTTCAAGATAGCTCGACGTGACTATGCCCGCAACGTGTCTCCACAATATCATCCAGAGAATGAGCAATAATACTTGTCCCGTTTTCGCTTGATCATTGCACTAAGCATAGCCGATTTGGTGGATTAAGGCAATCGTAAGAAGCTTTGTCTGTTCTTGTCTTGGGTGTCAGGTAAACCTCCACTCCCGGGCTTTCAAGTTC
>JAANYP010002131.1:23617-42499 GCA_020465985.1 Centrapalus pauciflorus | reverse complement strand
TGGAAAACAGAACTGCTCAGCCTGCCCAAGCTGTTCTGTAACATGAAGACAAAATGTTATTTGAAAAAGGGTGACAGACCTTTTTCTTATATCAAAATAGGCCTTTACAAGGAAGAAAGACGCAAAATTGACATTCCTAAATTAGTTAAAGGCAATGCAACAGTAGACAAAGTAAAAAGACAAAAGTTCTGCACATGTGAAGACAAGTCTGCTTTTCAGAAAAGTGCAGAAAAGGTTATGTTGTCTTTTTCAACAAGACTTCTCCTTTTTCATTCCGTCCAATGAAGATGTTTCTCTTAGATCCTCTGAGTGAGTATAAAAGGAAGCTTCTAAGGACAGAAAGAAGTGTGAAGAAAGCTAAGTGCTGAAACCAAGAGTGAACGTGCAAGTGTGATTTTCATGCATGCAAGCCTTCTGTGTAAATCAGTGTCTGTGTGTCTAAGCTGTTTTACATAAGCTGTTCCCTTAAGTCTTGTAAACACAGTGAGTGCTTCTTAGTGAGTGTATTCATTGTATTCTAGTTTGAGTCTGTCTTAGACTAGTAAACATACTGTTGTATCTGTCATCTCAGCTTGAACTATTCCACATTCAAGCTTGTTTGTAATTAACAAATTGTTGATAATACATACAAACATTGAGAAAATAGTGTGTAGTTTTTAAATAGCTGTTATTCACCCCCCCCCCCCCCTCTACAGCTTAAAGCTATATACTTTGGGAACCTCTCGGGACCTACAATATATATATATATATATATATATATATATATATATATATATATATATATATATATATATATATGAATAGTAATTATTTTATTATATTTTTTAAACTTTTATCATATTAAATTATAATTAATAAGAGTATAGAGTGTTAGATTTTGTTTATGATTTGATTTGAATTTAAAAAATAGATTATATTAGATTTGGATAGATATAATTTAATTTTCTTTATTATTCTTAAAACCTATAAATGTCACGTGTCGATTCATGGTGATAACACGTGGATTCACAAGAAATGAGTATAGTTAATCTTTTATTAGTAACTAGTTTATTACCCGCGTATTACGCGGATATTTTTAATATATATAAAATATAATAAATAAAAAAATAAAGATATAAATATTATTTTTTTAAACAAAAGTATATAAGATGATATTATTATTTATTATGACCTATTAATTTTGTATATACCTAAATATATATATGAAGAGTAATTATTTTCTTATATATTTTTTTAAACTTTTATTATATTATCTTATAATTAATAAGTTAGTAGATTATTAGATTTTATTTGATTTAATTTGATTTAAATTTAAAAGTGGATTATATTAGATTTGGATAGATTTAATTAATAAGTTAATAGAGTATTAGATTTTGTTTGATTTGATTTGAATTTAAAAGTGGATTATATTATACTAGTTTATGTCCCACGTAAATACGTGAATAAAATTTTATTTCTAATTTAATAAATTTTAATTGATAAAAATTGAGATTTCACTTTGTATATAATATACTACTTATATATTTTATTATAAATTAATATTTATAGATTAAAAATTAATAGTGTG
The DNA here is from genome assembly GCA_020465985.1 of Centrapalus pauciflorus. Classification (NCBI taxonomy): domain Eukaryota; kingdom Viridiplantae; phylum Streptophyta; class Magnoliopsida; order Asterales; family Asteraceae; genus Centrapalus; species Centrapalus pauciflorus. The sequence goes on along the minus strand of JAANYP010002131.1, from coordinate 40,932 downwards.
TATTTATTTATAAATCTATTTAGGATTTATCTTTTTTTATAATAATAAGTTGTACTAATAAGTTGTATTTATCTTTTATTTAAAAATAAATCTATTTAGGATTTATCTTTTTTATAATAATAAGTTATATTTATCTTTTATTTAAAAATAAAAGTTGTATTTATCTTTTGTGGTGTAACGTGGAAACAACAGGTATGCGTTTGATGTTCTCTTTTATTATATAATATAAATAGTAGTTATATTTTTATGATTTTTTAAAACTTTTTATTTTTGATTTAATAAATTTTAATTGATAAAAATTTAGATTCAATTTGTATATAGTGTATTTATTTTGATTTAATTAATTTTAATTGATAAAAATTTAGATTCAGTTTGTATATAGTGTATTTATCTTTTTAAAAATAATATTTGTATTTATTTTTTATTATTAAAAAAATAATATAGAGCACTTATCCTTTTAAAATAATAAATTGTATTTATCTTTTTAAAAATAATATTTGTATTTATTTTTTATTATTAAAAAAAATAATATAGAGCATTTATCCTTTTAAAATAATAAATTGTATTTATCTTTTTAAAAATAATATTTGTATTTATTTTTTATTATTAAAAAAATAATATAGAGCATTTATCCTTTTAAAATAATAAATTGTATTTATCTATTATTTTTTATAATAATAAGTGGTATTTATCTTTTATTTTAAAAATAAAAAGTTGTATTTATATTTTGTGGTGTAACGTGGAAGCGCCACGTATGCATTTGATGTTCTCTTTTATTATATACTAGTTTATTACCCATGTAATACATGGGTTAATTTTAGAAATTGATATTTTTATATATGTATAATATAATAATTATATGAATAATAGAGTTTGCTTAATTTTAGTTAGTTAGTTATTAAATTAATCCATATTAGGTTTACATAGATTTGATTTGCTTTAAAATTTAAAAATGAAATCAGTAAATGACGTGGCAAAAGGAGAGAACGACATGTGGCAAATTAAATGAGAGCATGCCATGTGGCATTTAGTTACTCTTTTAATAGTATAGATAGATAGATATATAGATTATAGATTTATTATATGTTTTTGTATAAAAATAAACATTTATCCTAAATCCTAAAATTATCAAATTACACACCATTTACTTATTATAAACTGAGGAAGTAAACAGAAATTTCATCTCACTTTTCAAAAAAATAAAAACTTGTTTATTTAACAAAAATTTTATAAATTTTCATTTCACTTTTTAAAATACCTCTTTTCATATTCTCTCTCTTACATTTCTACGACATACATTTTATTTCTTTATAATACTCTCTTTTTATTTCTTACTTTTCCCATATTATTTTTCTTAAAACTAAACTTTATCATCTAAACAAGTTTCCACTTTTCATTGAAACCTTTGTTTTTTTTTCTAAATACTATCACTTGAAAACTGAAATTAAAAAATGACTAGTTTTCGTTAACTAAACGCAGCATTAAGATAAGAAAAGTTAGATGACTATGATTAGTCCTTGTATTCTCACAACATTTTGCCCCATTCAAGATGAGGGATCGAAAATTGATAGTAAACGATGATGACTTACAGCAATTGTAATGGAATCCTTGTTTAAAAAGATTTAGTGTGAGATAATAATACAACGGAGTTGTAATTTCGGCCCATTAAAGTGAATGGGTCGGTAGACGACTAAACGATAAAATTTTAACATATTTTGATTTTTTTTTTTAAAAATATAGTTTGTTTAATAAATCATTTTCTAGAATTTCACTTTTTAAAAAAGGGCAAATGACCAAAAATGGTAACAAGTTTTTACATTTTTATCATTAATAGTAACATCATTTATGTTTTGTCACTAATACCAATAACTTGTATATATTTATCGTTTATAATAACAACTTTTTATTTTTTTTATCAATAATATTAATTGGTGGCCTGCAAACTTGTTTAGAAGGTCACAAACAACTTTTTAGTTATAAAAAATAATAACAATTTTTTATATTTATCAATAACAGTAGTATATCAAATTAAACCCAACTTTTGTTGTTTTTCAATTTTTTCTAAGATTCTATAAACCCCAAAATAAACCCTATTTATATTAAATATTTTGTTGTAAAATTCAATAATAACATTCTCGGTTTTAATTTCATTTATTATTTATTTATTTAAAGTTTATTTAATTACATTATTTACTATATTTAGTGACTTTTTTTAATTTCATTAAAATTATTTATTTACGATTTTTATTACCATATAAACTTTTAATATATATTCTAAATATTTATTTACGAATAGATATTATTCGATTATATATTCACGATTATACATAATATGAACGAAAAAAATAATACGAATCATTCAAATTTTCACTTTTTCCAAACGAAAAAACTATCAACCATTCTTTTTTTAGTTTTTTTCAAATTAAATAATATGATCCATTTTGGGTTTTTAGTTTTTCGATCTAAATAAGTTGTACTTTTCTTATTTAAAAAAACTAAAAATAAATATGGGTTGCAATATTTTTCATTCAGAAAAACTATAAACTGTAATTAGTCATAGTTTTTTGTTGTTAAAAACTAAAAAATGAATGTATTGCAATTTTTTCGTTAGCAAAAATCAAAAAACCAAAGTTGTTCATAATTTTTTTGTTAAAAAAAAAAAGAACGAGTCTTAGTTTTTGTCATTTAGGAAACCTAAAAACTTTAACGAATCGTAGTACTTTACATTTGTATAGATTAAGAAACTGAATAATTTGTAATTTTTTAATTCCAAAATTAAAATGTGAAGTTGAACCATAAAATTTTTTTAGTTTTTCCAAACAAAAAAATTGAATCATTCTGGTTTTTTAATTTTTCAATCTAAAGTTGTATATATTTATATGAAAAACTAAATCTCAAAATGGTTTGCCATATTTTTAATTCGGAAAAACTAAATCTCAAAATGGTTTGCAATGTTTTTCGTTGTTAAAAACTCAAAAATAAATGGGTTGCAATTATTTTGTTAGCAAAATGAAAAATCATAATGGTTTATAGTTTTTTTGTAAAAAAAATGTTTTTCATTCAGGAAAGCTAAATTTGAATGGATTGTGATCTGTTTCATTTAAAATTTATTAAAAAACCAAACAATTTGTAGTTTTTTAATTCGAAATGAAAAGTATTACGAATGAAAAAGTATTGCGACCCATTCATTTTTTTTAGTTTTTCTCAGAATGAAATAACTATGACTAATTGTGATTTATAGTTTTATGAATGAAAAACGCTGAGACTCATTTTGATTTTTGGTTTTTGAAATATAAAAAACTACGACCCATTTAGATTGAAAAACTAAAAAAACGGAACGTTTCGTATTATTTTGTTTGGAAAAACTAAGAAAATGATGGTTCGTAGTTTTTTCGTTTGGAAAAAGTGAAAATTGGAATGATTCGTAGTATTTTGTCGTTCATATTATATATAATTGTAAATAAATATTCGAATATTATCTAACCATATATTCAAAGTATATATTAAAAAATAAGGTTACGAAAAAATAAAAATTATAATAAATTAATTTAATGAAATTAAAAAAATAGTTGCTAAAGATAGTAATAATATAAATAAGTAAAGTTTAAAAAAAATAAAAAATAAAAAAAATAGTTGAAACATAAATTTGGTTTATTTTGTTGTTTATGAAATCTTAGCAAACTTAATAAAAAAAATTAGGTTTTATGTGATATGTTACTATTATTGATAAAAGTATGAAAAAATGTTAATATTTTTTATAACTGAAAAATTGGTGACCTGCTAACAGGTTTGCTAATCACCAAATACTATTATTGATTAAAAAAACAAAAAGTTGTTACTATAAACGATAAAAAAATATAAAAGTCAATGTTAGTAATGATAAAAATAACTAATGTTAGTGTAAATGATAAAAATGACAAAAGTTGTTACTATTTCTAATCATTTGTTTTTTTTAAAATATATATAAAATATCTTAGTTTTTTACAAATGGTCATTTTGACCATCCCCTGGGTCGATATTGTCATCCTATTAGCAGCTTTAATGAAGGACTAGCGAGTGAGGTTTTTTAGTATTTTGTTGAAAAACAATCAAGTGTGAAAGGAATATAAAACGATCGGTTTTTATAATTATAAATGTTACATAAAAATTTTGGTTATAAATATATGGGAGAATTTCATATATATATCCCTTCAAAACTTCATACTATCATATCTAACCAGCTTAAATTTTTAATATCATATATATTCCTCCTAAATTTCATAATATCATATACCCAACTTAAATTATTAATATCATATATATCCCTCTTAAACATTATTAATATCATATAAACCCATATGCAATAATTTAATTATTTTTATAACTCATAATTAATATTGCTATTAAATAATAACCATTCCATCCTTATTTATTTCACCTTTCAACTAAACTTCAAACTATCATATTTATCAACTTAAATTTGTTCTTAATATCATATCCCTCTTAATAATTTTAAATAATTCATTTTTTTAAACTTTTACAATATAAATTTTTCGTAGTAAACAAAACATCAACAATATTATCATTGAGAAACTTTTGTTCGTTGCACACTCAACCTACAACAACTTACAATACATTAGGTTTTGTGATGCAAACAAAAAAATATACTTCATCTCAATTTAATGGCAAAATAAAAAAGTTGTATAATGTTTTTGCTCTGCTGATTTCAAGTCTTATTATTTTTTTTCTTATTTGTTTTTCCATGCGTATTTTGATATATTATTAATTGATTACATATTATGTTCTCTCTTTTTCTTTCCTTTTAGATTTTAATACCGTATTGTATTTCCTTCTTTTAAAGTTAGGATACATTTTTTGTTTTCTTAATATATTAGTTTCTATTTTTTCTTGTTTCTTTAAGTTTGCTTACTTTTTCATAAATATCACTAGATTATATACCCATATACTACGTGGGTTGAATTTTAATAAAATGAAGAATAAATGTTTATAAAAACACATGAAATAATTATAAAAAATTGAGTTGATTAGATTGAGTTGATTATATATTACATAAGTAAGATTAGATTATAATATATTAAATTGAATTTGATTTTAATTAATATTTAATTTTAGTAATGACATGTGACAGATTGAACTTTTGACACGCAACGAATTAAATGATGGGTCGATACGTGACAAATTAGTTACTCATTTAATAATATTTATATGTATTTTAGTTTAGTTTTTTATTGTTATATGTAATCTAGTATTTGATTTATTACATGTTATTCTTTGTTATTAGTTGTGTATATTTCATGTTCACGATAAGATTATATATTATTTTATCATATATATTTAGAGTCCGGTTTTATAATAATTTTGTGATAATTATTAACGAACAAATATATTAATCATAAATAACTAAATGAAATTTACATGTGATTAGTAATATGTTTTATAAATATATGGTTATTTTGGTTAGTAAAGAAATAATTTTTTTAGACAAACCAAAGTTTCTCAATAATTATATTTTTAATGTAAATTTGTTTCAATACGAAGAATAAATATAGTAAAAGTTAAAAAATAAAGATTAAGAATTAATTTATGTTTGGGTAGATATGATATTATGAAGTTTAGTTAAATAAGTAAATAAATAAGGGTATAATGATCATTAGTTAATAGGTAATATTAATTATGAGTATTAAAAATAATTAATTATTGAATTTGGGTATGTACGATATTAATAATGTTTAAGAGGGATATATGTGATATTAATAACTTAAGTTGGGTATATGCGATATTATGAATTTTAGGAGAGATACATGTGATATTAAAATTTTAAGTTGGGTATATATGATATTATAAGGTTTAGGAAGGGTATATATAAAATTCATCATAAATATATAATCAAACTAGTCATGACGGCCCGTGCGATGCACCGGGCTAAATAATTTTTTAACTAAAATATTATGTAAAGATTAAATCCTTGCGATTGTTATGGTATTACTAAATTAAATAAATAAATGATTTACGTAGCTACTTCTGGTATTAAATAAATTAAATTAATGATTGAATATTAGACATAATATAAATGTAATAAAATATTGCTACCTACTCGGTAACTCATGTTAGTTTTATTTTATCAACTAAAATAAACCAACTAATAAAATAATTTATTTTGATCTAAGTAAACTATCATTATAAGTTATTACATTGAATTTATTGTTATCGGCCTCAATTTATCAAATTAAATTACAATGGAATAATTTATATTGATTTAAACAAATGATCATTATAATTTATTACATGGAATTTATTAATATATGACTCCACTTATCCATTAAATAAACTAAATAATAAAATAATAATTTTATTCTCAAAAATTGAATATTGTAATTTATTATATTTAGTTAAATTACTACAAACATTAAATCATTTAGACTCAAGATTGCCATTGATTCATGAGAATTTGATATCTATGCATTGAAAAGAAATATGAGACAAAAATATGTGTAATTGCTAAAAAATATTTGACTGTTGCATTGTCATTAATATTATAAATTTGTATACACCCTAAAAAATCATATCAAACCAAAGTGAATTTTAAAACCACTATACTTGTCGTGGTTACTTTTTTTTTTTAAATTATTATGCAAGTATAAAAGACTATTTTCAGAATAAACTAAAGATTGGACTCAAAAATACATGTTAACGTATTCAAAAACCTTGCTCCATAATCAATTTTTTAAAACCACTGAAAATAACAAATACATATACGCAAGTATGTAATTGATTGAAATGAATTCTAAATCAATAACAAATATACGTATGAGAAGTAGGAAAACGACATATAATTTTGTATTGAAAAAGGTGGATGATATTAACCTTGACCATGTCAATGCTCGTTCTACTCACATGTTTTTTCATCCTGCAGTGAAAAAAAAATATTAGAAACGTAAGAATACGATCTTTCTTGAAATTGACCGTGCATGAGAAATAAAAACAAAAATGATAATTCAAAATTTTATTACAATTTTAGATTCTCTAGATATTCTAAAAAAATATGAAACAATCAATATGACATTTTTGTGGAATTAGAATATGTACATCATAGGTTACATTTAAAATTTATATAAGAATTTCAAAAGAATTAGGCAATCAATATGACATTTATGCTTAATTAAAATGTGTACATAGGTTACGTTTGAAAACTATGAGAGAATTTCAAAATAATTAATCAATCAATGAGATTTATGTGTAATTATTGTATATGATGCATGTATTAGTTACTTGAACCTATTAAAATTCAAGACTTATGCATTAATGTATTGTTTTCCTATTTTATGAAATTTAAATATATTAATTTTAACTACAATAATACAATTAATTTTAAATTTTAAATTATATATATACATCCTAATTAAATTATTTTTAAAGGCTATTTGATTAGTGATACCATTTCATAAAAATTCTTTAAACAATTTTTTTTAAATTTTCTATATAACGTGTAATTCTATTATAAATATATTTTAATATATTAATGTAAATACATATTATTAAGCTTTCACATTGAATCCATGTAATTAGTATTTATTTGATAAGTAAATATATTATCATCTTATATTTATTTGAGTTCATGTAAAATATATTTATATCAAACATGTTGTAACGAAGTTGAGTTCATTTAATAATAAGTTTTATAGACCAAGATATTTTATGATACATTTTAAATTATTGATTATATATTTTATTAGTTTAATCTGTAGATTAACTTTTTAAGGGGTATTTGAGGAATTATATATTTTCATACATAGTTCCTTTAAAGATAAATTTTTTTTTACAATGTGTAACTATATTAGAAATTTATTATTTTATGTGTTAATTTAAATATATATTAATTATAAAATAATATAGTTAATTATAAAATTCTGAATTATATATTTTGTTTGGTTTAATTTGTTGATATACTTATTTTTAAAGGCTACTTGAGGAATCATAATTTTCATAAGAGTTTTTAAAAGTTAAAAAAAATGTTTCTTAAAATTCAGGTACAACATGTAAGTATAATAAAAATTTTAATACATTAATTAAATATATGTTATTACATGAGATTTATGTTATACAACTTAACTTATCAAACTAAATTAAAAATAAACTAATTTATTTTTATTCTAAAGATATAATAATTGTATTTTATTATATAGAATCATCAATATACGACTCAACTTAACAAATTAAATAAATTAAATAACAAAATTATTTATTATATACAAAAAATGATCATTGTAATATATTACACGAAATTATTTTTTATACATATGAAATCATTACCACTATTATGATTCTATAAAGATTAATGTATATGTTAAAAAATTTAAATCTACAAAGAATGATCATTCATATATTTTTTTTCCAATATAATATATCCAAATAAAAATTATTAGTCTCTGTCATTTAAAGGAGATTTATGAATTAAGGTTTTTGGTAAGATAATTTGGTTATTAAAGATATTTAATTTAAATAAATAGATTAAAATGTAACCCAATATTTTGTTTTTATTTTTGCTAACTTTATTTAGGTATAATATAATAAAAGATGTATCTTAGATATTAGTTTAATAAAATAAATGATTATTATATTCTTAGTATCTCATCTTGTCTATGTGGTGTTTTGAAATTAAATAAATAAATGATGTATATCATATGTAAATAAATGTTAGTTGACACATGTTGTTTTTATGATGCGGTAAGGAGGGTGGAGTTATAAGCGAGAGGTCACAGTTTCGATCCCCGTCGGTGGCAAGTTGAAATTTAGGTGGAGTAAGTAAGTCTGGTGGTAAAGGAGTAGTTTAGGAGTAGGAGTAGGATAGTTTGCCGTTCAAAAAAAAACTAAATTAAATAAATAAATGATTTTCATGATTACTTTTTGGTATTAAACAAGTTAAATCAATGACTTAATATTATATATTGCTATCTAATCGATAACCCATTATACTATTAATTACATGAAAAAACAAATAAGTATTTTGGATCTTAGGTGTAAGAGTGTTGTAAATTTGATAAGAAAGTCTACAATATTCATATTACACATCGGGTTTCTACTCTAAATAATTTTTCATGTTTATTTTCATACAATTCTCGAATGTAATATTTTTTTTTCACACGTGTCAATTTTTGTTTATACAAAACTATACTCATAATTATGAGATTTAACATTTATATATGTAAAAATAAAGACAAAATAATTAAAATATTATGAGATAAATAAAATGTATCACGAATGTTGAGTTTGAAGTGTAGTAAAAGTACCGTAAATTACACGGAAAAAATGCATGCACATAACAAATGGATTTATGTTCTTCATAAGTTCATATTCATATTTGCTCGTTGTCATTTTTTTCCTACAATGCTCAAACACCAATTGAAGAATCTTTCGATATAATGACCTATTTATATATATAATTTTTTATATGTTTGAGACTCTTTATTTTCCAATGAGTCATTCAATAAAAATGTCAATTGAAGGCTTAATTAATTAAAAAATAAATTGAATTCAATGGTCATGTAAGTTATTTTTTTAATTAACTATTGCATTAATTTTGATGGTGAAAAGGTTTAAACGTTACATAGGACTCTATTTTTATATATTAAAAATCTTTTTTAAAAAAAGTAACTAAAACTCTAATTTATTACATAGGACTAAAGTTTTATATAAGCATATTGTTAGGCACAAAAAGGCCTCAGTCAAACCTGCTGTACATCTGAGGGGAAGATTTATAATCAAACCTGTTGATGCATTTGAAGGTTGAATTTAAGGCCTGTTATATGCCTTATTGAAACCTGAAAGTGATTTGCAATATCAACCCAAAGATGTTTACCATGTTGCATTCGTTGCAACAAAGACAGTTTGTCCAAGCTGTTCTGTCTGCTGAACAGGCTGGGCATAAACTGTCTACGCTGCTCTGTTCTCTTGAGCAGCTTGGGCAGTTTTCAAGTGTTCTGTTCTTTGTGAATAGGTTAAAAACTTTATGGAATATGTTTCCAAGTCCTCATGTATTGTTTTTTGCTACAAGATCAGTTTACACATCGAAGACAAAGTGGAAAACAGAACTGACAACCTGCCCACGCTGTTCTGATTACATGAAGACAAACAAATATTTGAAAAAGGGTGACAGACCTTTTCTTATATCAAAATGACATTAGCAAAAGAAGAAAGATGCAAAGTTGACATTCCTCTTTTGGTTAAAGCCGTATGCAACAGTGACAAAAAGGAAAAGACAAAGATTCTGCCATGTGAAGACAAAGATACTTTATTAGAACGTGCAGAAAGGTGTTTTGTCTTTTCGGAAAGACTCTCCACTATCTCATTTGTCCAATGAAGAAGTGTAGGTCCTGAGAGGTTCCCAAAGTATATAGCTTTAAGCTGTAGAGGGGGGGGTGAATACAGCTATTTAAAAACTACACATTATTTTCTCAATGTTTGTATGTATTATCAACAACTTGTTAATTACAAACAAGCTTGAATGCGGAATAGTTCAAGCTGAGATGACAGATACAACAATATGTTTACTAGTCTAAGACAAACTCAAACTAGAATACAATGAATATACTCACTAAGAAGCACTCACTGTGTTTACAAGACTTAAGGGAACAGCTTATGTAAAACAGCTTAGACACACAGATACTGATTTACACAGAAGGCTTGCATGCATGAAAATCACACTTGCACGTTCACTCTTGGTTTCAGCACTTAGCTTTTTTTCACACTTCTTTCTGTCCTTAGAAGCTTCCTTTTATACTCACTCAGAGGATCTAAGAGAAACATCTTCATTGGACGGAATGAAAAAGGAGAAGTCTTGTTGAAAAGACAACATAACCTTTTCTGCACTTTTCTGAAAAGCAGACTTGACTTCATATGTGCAGAACTTTTGTCTTTTTACTTTGTCTACTGTTGCATTGCCTTTAACTAATTTAGGAATGTCAACTTTGCGTCTTTCTTCCTTGTAAAGGCCTATTTTGATATAAGAAAAAGGTCTGTCACCCTTTTTCAAATAACCTTTTGTCTTCACGTTACAGAACAGCTTGGGCAGACTGAGCAGTTCTGTTTTCCACTTTGTCTTCGACTTTGTAAACTGATCTAGCAGTCAAAAACAATACATGATGACTTGGAAACGTATTCCATAAAGTGTTTAGCCTGTTCACAAAGAACAGGTTCTGTTCACAAAGAACAGAACACTTTAAAAGTGCCCAAGCTGCTCACCAGTGTAGAGCAGCGTAGACAGTTTATGTCCAGCCTGTTCAGCAGACAGAGCAGCTTGGACAAACTGTCTTAGTTGCAACACATGCGACACATAGAACAGCTTTAGACTAATATTGCAAATCATCTTTAGGCTTTAATAAGGCATATAACAGGCCTTAAATATAACCTTCAAATGCATCAACAGGTTTGATTATAAATCTCCCCCTCAGATGTAGAACAGGTTTGACTGAGGCCTTTTTGTGCCTAACAATCTCCCCCTATTTGCAATAACCAGTCTAAGCTGGTCTTATCAAAAATCACTATATATTTTTACAGTACATTTGCTGAAATAAAATTACAACATTACAGTAAAGTAAAAGATCAGTTTTTATATACACTGATTCTTGATTACATACAACAACACATGTTTTTACAAGAGTACAACTAATGCACTAATGTATTTTACAACTAATGTAAAAGAGAATTACAACATATGTAACATAGAGTACAACTAATGTACATTGGACTGTTTTTGTTGGGAGCAGAAAACGGTAAGCCTGTCCAACTGATGGACAGCTTCCATTCTTCACCTACCCAGATGGTAGATGGACTTTACTCCATTGGAGGGGGATCCTGGAACATCTTTTCCAGTTCTTCTCTTGTATCCTCAAGTTCCTCAACTTCACTTCTGATGACCATGAACTTGGGATCATTGAGCTCTCCTCTTTCATAGAAGCCTCTGAGCTGATCCCAGATGGCTGCTCTCCATTTGCTAGACTGCCTAAATGAAACTGCAAGTCTGAAGGCGGCAAGTTGTCTCAGATCAACTTTGTACAGCTCTGAGGCTCTTTGGAAGCACTTCTTCTGAGTTAGGGGATCTACAAAAAATGCCCCCAGCTCAGGTTCTTCAATAATTTTGCCATCCTCAAACTCTATTCCACTTGGCAGGCTATGATCAACTCCCTTCATTTCAATGGCATAGTCGCCCTGTTCGATCAGTGTAAGGAGTAGCTCCATCTCTGTGTCCTTCTTTGTTCTCCTGGCCTTTATTTTTGGATGTGTCACAAAGACACCTTCACTAATTTCCTTAGATATCAGGCCAAGATCCTTTACTCTTTCCATCAACTTCTTGACATATGCCCTGATCTGTTTAGCAGTTTCAGACTTTGATTCACTCAGGGCAACTGCCAGCTCAATCCACTCCCTGTATCCCATCTGAGCTACATCAGTGTGGTCATAAGTTTCCAATTCTGGGCCTGTTGCACCCATCCTTGTTATTTTAAGCTTCCACTGACTGCCTTTCCTTGATACAGGGACAACTTTGACAATTGCTTCCTTGGCTAGCCTTCTTTTAGCAACATCATGAAACTTTTTCTTAGCCAAGTTGTCAAAGTGGTATTGAGCTCTTGCATGGGGTACTGTTGATTTGGTCACAGAGACCTGAGTACCTTTCTCTACTTCCTTCTCTTTCTCCCCTGCTGATTGTCTGGCAGCTTCCATTATTTTCTTTTGCACCTCCAAGGTAGACATTTTAATTTTCTTTGCTTCTTGGAGTGTAAAGGATTTAGCAGCTTTAGCAGATTCTTCTTCTTTTCTCAATTCCTCCAGAGCTTGAAGCTGTTCTTCTCTAAACTCAAAGTACTTGTGCATAGGAAGACCCATCTCTTTAGCCCTGGCCTTGTGAAATTGAATTTCTGCCTGTTTCTGCTGTATGGGATCATCAGCTGCCTTTTCTTTTCCTTTAGCTGCTACTGTAGTGACAACAGCCTCAGGAATTTCCTCTTCTTCTTCTTCTTCTTCAGTTAGAATTAAGTGCCTCCTTTTACTGCTAGGCCTATCCTCAGGAATGACTTCCTCGCCCTTAGACTGAGCAGGGTTTGGAGAGACAGCCTGAGTAGGCATAGCAGCTTGAGAGGCGCCTTCAGCTGTACCTGTTCCAAAGACATCTGCTGGCTGACCAGTGTGAGTTGCAGACACTGGTATCTCCTTAGGAGAAGAAGTTTTCTCCCCCTTAGACTTAGTCTTCGAGGCAGATGACTTCTCCCCCTTTGAAGGAGATGAAGCAGCGACTTCAACACCTGGTCTGCCTGAAGACACAAAGTCAGCAGGCTTGCCAGCAGGTTTAGCAGAAGGTTTAGGACCAACAAGGCTAGTCACTAAGTAAGCCAAGTTATCCTTCACCTCAGTAAGCTGGGAAAGACAGGTCTGAAGAGAAGAGAAGTGGGAATCAGCAAGGGATGTAAGCTTAACAATATTTTCCCTGTCAGACGCTGTGAACAGCAGAGTTTGCAGCTGTGCAAGATGAAGTTCTAGAGAATCTTGCACATCAGCAAGATCTGATGACACAGAGTTTGATAGGGAGCCAATTAGAGTTTGTAAGCTAGCCAGAGTGGCTGGAAGGGTAGAGTTGCAAGAAGTGAGAAGTGATGACAGCTGTTGAGAAATAGCTGTCATTGAGGACACAGAGTCCTGCTGAATGGAAAGAATAGAGGAAAGGGAGGTGGACACAGTTTGCAGCTGAGCAGTGAGTGCTAACAGCTGTGGAGATTGATCAGGCTGTGGAGTGGTAGGGAAAGAGGCCTTGAACGAATCAAAGAACCCCTGAAGTTGTGCAGACACAGAGTCTGATATGATGGAGGGTAGAGAGTTCATGGTGTTTTCCAAAGAACCAACTTTGTTGGTCAGCAAAGAAAGCTGATCCTTCAAAGGCAGGTCTTTGGGAGATGGAGGTGTATGGGTAGATTGTTTTGAGTGGGTAGATGGAGAAGATGATGATGAAGCTGGTGTTTGAGGATGTGATGGAGAGGGAAGAGGGACGTTGGACAGAAGCTCCATAGCCTGGGCAAAAGTAAGATGACCCAGGTTGGAGGGATCAAGGGTCCTTCAGCAGCGGCTGTAGCTGCATCACCAGGAGAAGGGGATGATGTTTGGGGCCTTTCAGATGCTGCTTGTGTTGCAACACCCTCATGAAGACCAGTAGTGGTTCCCTCTGCAGTGCCTTGGTCTAAAGGCACCTCATCATTGGGAGATGGGATATGCATTTCAACATCAGCAGTGGTGAAACCTGCTGATGGAATTTGCATGAAGGGAGCAGCCTCACCAGAGGGATGGTGTGATCCCTGAGGTTCATCAGCTTGGGATGTTGGTCCCTCAGCAGCTGTTTGGTGCAAAACAGCTGGATCATGGGGAGCAGAAGTTTGAGGCTGAGCTGCTGATTGGTCTATATCAGCAGCGTGGACACCTCGTGCAGACTCAGGGTGTGAGGAGATATGAGTGGGGGACAGTGTGGACACAGTTTGGAGTGGAGAGGACTCCTGTCTTTCAATATCCTCAGCCTGTTGGGAGGCTGGGATAGTTGATGTGGGTATCTCCGTTTGTACAACTGGTTCCTGTTGGGAGGAACCAGAGGGTCTAGGCTGACTCTGGGTAGACTCAGATTGGAGTGGAGCAGGCTCCAAATGAGCTGAACCTGCTCCCAAAATAGGAGAGGCAGCTGGGGTTGCTTCTTTTTCAACTGAACCCTGTTGAGAGGGAACAGAGGAGGTGGTTTTGTGGGCTGATTTCTTTTTGGAAATTGATTTTCTGTGATAGAGAATGGATGGAGTGGGTGATTGTGGAGAGGGGAGATGATCTGTTTGGACAGGATGTGAGACTGGGTCAGGAACAGTGGGGCTGGCCTGTTCCATAGTCTCTTGTGCCACAGAGGCACCAGCCACAAAGGCTTCAGGCTCAACAAATGAACCAGGGTGAGGAGCCTGCTCCTCCTCAGCCACAGAGGCTAAAGGAACAGACTCAGACTGAGCTGTTTTGGCCTTCTTTTTCACAGGCCCAGCTTCAGTTGCCAGGGTCCTTTTAACAAGCTTGGACCTGGCTTTGGATTTTGTTACGGGAGCAGCAGCTTCTGGATCCACCCTCACATCAGAGGGTCCTTCCACCAAACCTAACAGCCTCCTCATTGGTGTGGATAGAGGAGGCTCATTTTGCAGTACAAGAGTATGAGAAATTCTATTCCCTATGACAGGGAATGCAGCAGATTTAAGTAGGGGCTGAGAGTTGTAAAGTTGCTCACCACAAACATGGCTGAAAATGAGACTCAGAAACCTGGGATAACGGACAGCAGCTGGTCTTGGCTCTTGCTGCACCAGGTTTCTCAGGTTTGAAAAGATCCACTTAGCCATGTCAAGAGTAGTCCCATCCACTAGCTGTAGGACTATTGGAACTTCATCTCTACTGAGTTGGTCGAAGGAACCAACCTTGCTGCTGAAACACATCACCACAGAGGCGAATAAGAAGCTGTAAGTGGGTGACAACTCCTTCCTGTACAATGTTGCTCCAATTTTGGGTTCTGCTACACCACAGAAGCGTAGCAGATTTCCCATTTGCTCGTTCTCAGGCTGGGGCAGATCATAAGACTCAGCAACAGGCAGATGAAGAGCCTCCCTCAGAAGATCAACTGTTATCTCAATGGATTGAGTTCCATTAAGAATAGTTCCTTTGATGACCTTAGTGTTGGGATTGTAGGAGCATGTGTACCAGAATTCATACACCATCTCCTGGTACAGGACACCAGGAGATGCAGTCATGGCGTAGTTCAACGGATGAACTTTCAGAAACGCCACCATTTGGTCATAGCCCTTCCCCACATGGTTTTTGGGGATTGTGAGGTTGACAATGTAGTTGGTGGGCTTAATGGTCAACATTGTGGTGATTGATGAGTGTTTGACAACATCCTCACCAACGAACACTGGAAGAAAGGGATTAGGTCTGTAAGCCATTTGGGAATTTTTTTTTTTTTTTTTGAGGTTGAAGAAGCAAAAGACACTTAGTCGATTTTAGGGTTCTTGAGGATTTCTGGAAGTGATGAGGAAGACGAAGATGAAACTGTATTTAGGTATTTATAGGATTTGAATGTGAGTGTGTATGAGAGAGAAGATTTTGGGCGGTTTGATTTGAAAAAGTCGTTAACGGAAAACGGAACGGTTGTCCATGTCAGACCGTTTGTCAGACCACTCGATTTCTTTTTAATCACTTACACACGTAATCCACATTATCCGCAGTAATTAAGTTAAATAAAACATTAATTAAGTAACTTAATTGTGAAGAAAGGTAATTAAAATATTTGGTCTAAGCTGTTGGTCAACCCTGTGATGAGCAGAGTCAACACATGTTATTCACTCTTCAAGATGTTCTCCCTTCAAACTGTGCCTTCAGCCTGTTCTCAGTTGTGAGAACAGGTTGGGTTCAATATTTGAACAGGTTACAAGAAAAAGGCTTGTGAGGCAGTGTGAAGGAATGAACAGGTTGAGGATTGAACCATCAGAGCAGGCTGGACTTACAACCTGTTTGTTGTTCAGCCTGTTCTGTGCTCAAGCTGTTCAAGTTTTTCAGAAAAATGGCTAAGTATAGAACATGCATAGCCTGTTCTGTCTAAGCTATTCTGAGAGACTTGAGCAGTGTGAGACATATAACTTTATAGACCTGAGAGAACACTTAGTCACTCTTATTTAACATGCCCAGCTTGCTGACAGGGTAATTAAACCTTGTTTCATCCAGAGGTTTGGTGAAAATGTCTGCAAGCTGTTCATTTGCGGAAATAAAACTTACCTCCACATTGCCTTTCTGAATGTGATCCCTGGTGAAGTGATGTCTGACTTCAATATGCTTTGTTCTAGAATGAAATACTGGATTGTTGGAAATGGCTATGGCACTTGTGTTATCACACAGAATAGGAGTTTTCCTATACACAAGGCCATAGTCTTCAAGTTGATGCTGAATCCACAGAATCTGCCCATAGCAGCTTCCAGCAGCAATGTACTCAGCTTCAGCAGTAGAAGTGGACACTGAGTTCTGCTTCTTGCTACTCCAACTGATCAACTTTCCACCAAGGAGTTGACATCCACCTGTTGTGCTTTTCCTATCTAACCTGCAGCCTGCAAAATCAGAATCTGAATAGCCTGTTAGTTCAAGGCTTGAGTCTTTGGGATACCAAAGACCTAAACCTGGTGTACCCTTCAGGTATCTGAAGATTCTTTTAACAGCAACTAGATGAGATTCCTTTGGATCAGCTTGGAACCTAGCACACAGACAGGTGGCAAACA
>JAANYP010002131.1:0-18132 GCA_020465985.1 Centrapalus pauciflorus | reverse complement strand
TCACTAAGAAGCACTCACTGTATTTACAAGACTTAAGGGAACAGCTTATGTAAAACAACTTAGACACACAGATGCTGGTTTACACAGAAGGCTTGCATGCATGAAAATCACACTTGCACGTTCACTCTTGGTTTCAGCACTTAGCTTTCTTCACACTTTTTTCTGACCTTAGAAGCTTCCTTTTATACTCACTTAGAGGATCTAAGAGAAACATCTTCATTGGACGGAATGAAAAGGAAAAGTCTTGTTGAAAAGACAACATAACCTTTTCTGCACTTTTCTGAAAAGCAGACTTGTCTTCACATGTGCAGAACTTTTGTCTTTTTACTTGTCTACTGTTGCATTGCCTTTAACTAATTTAGGAATGTCAACTTTGCGTCTTTCTTCCTTGTAAAGGCCTATTTTGATATAAGAAAAAGGTTTGTCACCCTTTTTCAAATACCCTTTTGTCTTCATGTTACAGAACAGCTTGGGCAGGCTAAGCAGTTCTGTTTTCCACTTTGTCTTCGACTTTGTAAACTGATCTTGTAGTAAAAAACAATACATGATGACTTGGAAACATATTCCATAAAGTGGTTTAGCCTGTTCACAAAGAACAGGTTCTGTTCACAAAGACAGGAACCTTTAAAATGCCCCAAGCTGCTCACCAGTGTAGAGCAGCGAGACAGTTATGTCCAGCCTGTTCAGCAGACAGAGCAGCTTGGACAAACTGTCTTAGTTGCAACACATGCAACATATAGAACAGCTTTAGACTGATATTGCAAATCATTTTCAGGTTTCAATAAGGCATATAACAGGCCTTAAATTCAACCTTCAAATGCATCAACAGGTTTGATTATAAATCTCCCCCTCAGATGTAGAACAGGTTTGACTGAGGCCTTTTTGTGCCTAACAAGCTTCATAATTTAGTATCTCCAAAAGAAGAGCATTTGTCGAAGATAGATTGGATGAAGTCTTGAGTAGTGAATGGAAGGTGCGCTTCGCTTCATCAAGGGTGAGAGATTGTGGAATAACCGACTGCTGAGTCATGAAGGTGAACATGTCACTTATTTATTATGACATTAGTGCCTTAAACTCAATAAACTCGGTTTTAGACACTGAGTCCGGGTGTAACACGAGGCCACTTAGGCTCTCCGTTCGCATCTCGGGAGACTCCGAAGAGGTCCCTTGATGGCCTGTGCTAATGGTTGGCATTGATGTGGCCATGACAGGGCGTCCACTCATCAACACCGGTGCACTTTCAGTGTACACGAAGTCACCCAAACGTTGTTTGTGAAGCGAAGCAAGTGTCCAAGACAAAGATTTTTAAATAACAACGGGATCTAGATTCGATTGTGTTTGAGTTGATGGCGGCGACTGGGGTTGTTATCGGCCAGGTTCAATATCCGCAAACTCCAAATGAGTCGTGGATAGAGTTTGTGCTTGATCCCCTTGAGAATATGAAACACCGGCTTGTTGAGAAACCGGTGAGTGGCTGTGTGGGGTTTGTGCTCGCGCCACTAGGCTAGTGGTGTCTACTTCAATACCGGCACTTAACACATGAGCACCAGTACCAGATGTGGCGACCCGGCTTATCGGTGGCTGGGAGCTCTCTGCTATGGTCCAAACTCCCCCTCGAGTCTTGATTATTTCTCGCAAAGTTGCAAGAGAACGAGTTGGAATTTGGGCAGGGGGAGTGACATCATCATCATCATCGACATCTTAGTCATTATTATTAGGAGATGGAATGTTTAGGGGTGAAAGATGTGCAGTATGCGTTTCCTCACTTTCCTATCTTCTGCTTCGGCTATCTCAAGCGCTCTACCCTCATCGCCCCTCTCATTTTCATTTTCCCTCTGCTCTCCCCCTACACCTAACATCTCGGGGTTTGCTCCTTGGGCAGGCGCAGCCGGTTCTGGCTGTGCCATTGGAGCATCTCTCTCCCTATAATTCCTAAGAGCCTGAGATTCCTGATTTACATATTGGAGAAGCTCTTTTGGAAGTAGCCTGACTTGGATCCCGGGGGGAGAGATAGGATCGTGAAAGTACATTATCTGAAAGTCTCTCACCCCAGTTTCATGATCTCTGCGACGGATGTCTTGAATGTGTGTCATGCAATGAGATATGATTAGGTGAAGGAATCGTTGGGCTGGGACAAATTTCCTTACTCGGTGAGTCCCTTTGACCTGGATGAGCTCTATTAATTCGGTCCACAAAGTCCAAGCATGGTTATGGTGGCGGTTGTAGGCTAGGCTATGGAAAATTCGTAGAATTCGAAGACTTGCTATGTCAGCTCCGGAGGCTTTGACGGTAAGAAAACGATCAAGAATTGAGTACATGTAGTACCAGTGCCCCAACAACTTTTGTCTGAAAAATTCTGAGGCTTTGCGGATATAGCCATCAGAGCCCAGTTGTTCAATTTCTTGGCAGATTTGTTCCTCAGGCAGTTCTTCGTGATAATCAAATTGGCCAGGGAAATCACGGCGGCGAGGGAGGCGTAGGATGTGGTGAAATTTAGGGAATGAGATCTTGATGGTATTGACCTCAATATCACCAGTAATGTGAATGGGTTCGGGGTGATAGGTGAGGGTGTGCCAGAATTGCTGCACATAGACTTGGGGTGGACGAGGTCTGGGTCGACTGATAAGGGCATATGATATTCGGTGGCCCATTAGGATTTCTTCGACTACTCGGTTAGACAGGTGGATGGTTGGGTCTTCCTCTGATTTATGTAGGAAAACTGGATCAAGGAGGAAATTATTTGGTTTAATGGGTAGCCACATTTGTCTTGGGAAGATCTGCTCTAAGGCTCTGGGCGGTAGGACTACCGATCTGGAGGTGGTTTCCTCATCGGATTGTTGGTTAGGGTTTGAGTGTTGTAACATCCGGCATTAAACCAGGTTATCAACTATGACCTAATCAGTATTTAATATCCAATTATAACCTAATCAATGGTCATTAGAAATAAATCAAGTGATTAACAAGGTTTATTAGAAAATTCAACTCAATTAGAATCAAATTCATCGGTGCGATGAATCGGGAAATCAATTAATCCGATCAATTTACGATATGAGGGATTAATTCAACTAAGTACATAATTAAATTATGATTAGTGACACTAATCATACACTAATACAATTACTTAACATTAATTATGCAAGACTAAAACAATTCATTAAAACAATGCATTCAAAAGTTTTTTATGAATTTACAAGAAAAGGGAAATACAAGAATACATTCTAAATACTTTTATACAAAAATATATATATATAAATACATGAAAATAATCCATAAAAATCTGGTCATAGGGTAGTACTACCCAAGATTTGATTTTAATTTTTTATTTCCCAACTCCATAACCTTTCATAATCAAATCTTTCACACCCCATTCTCCTTTCATTTCAACATGGTCTTACACTCCACCTCCATTTGAAAGACCAAGACTTTGCCTATAAATAGAGGGCTTCCTTTTCATTATTTTCACACCAAAATATCTCTTTCTCTCCTCTCAAAACCGGATCCCATGCACACACACACAATACAAACATTTTCATTCAAGTGTTCTTGGTGAAATTCAAGTGTTCTTGGTTCAAATCTTGCAAAAGTTCCAACTTCTTTTCAATTTCATACTCCTAATACATCAAAGTAAGTAAATACTAACTTATTTTATCATATATTTATGTTTATATAAGTCTTGCATAATATATATTATCACCAACAACAACAATTTTCATAAAAACTCAAGTTTATAAGTTTCTAGTTTCTATTTTTAAGTTGTTTTCTTTAAATGTGTTTATGAATATATGAACACATTACAAAAGTGTTAATATTATGAAAACATGTGATATATATGTGTTTTTATAACTATTATAACTTTTATACAAGTAGTCTTTGAATAAACAACAAGAATCATAAGTTGTTTCAAGTTTATAAACTACAGATTTTCGGCAGAAAATTTATATCGACTTTGAAAAATCATAACTAATTCATAACTCAACGAAATGAGTAGATTCTTGTCTCAAAAGTTAGATCTATGTCTTAGCTATAGATCTGGAATTTTTCATAATTTATTTTGGAGTTTAAGACCTCCAGAAATTATTTGGGAAACCGAAAGTTTGACAGCTCAAAAATGGCCAACATAGGGTTTTTAACGAGCTTTTTCACCAATCTAAACATCTAGAAAAATGGCCGTTCTTGATTCTAAAAATCCTTTGTATATAGTAGTTTAATGTCCTTGAAAACCAAAGTCTAAAACATTTTGGAGCTTGGTCAAAAACAGCCTCAAAGTAGGCCGAAAAACCTCCGAAAAAGCTGGAAAATTATATATATATATATATATATATATAAACTTGACGTTTTAAGCGGTTTTTATTTATAAACTTGTAATGTTGGGTAATTTAAGACATAAAAATCCTTAAATATATATATCATCATATATTAGAGATATTAAGTCCTTATTATCATTTAGGACTCGATTAAACTCACGCGACGCATCATCCCTCCATTCACGTTAAATAGCTTTTTACGCTATATTTGCCATCGCAATCTCGGTGAGTTCTCATAGCCCCTATTTTCACACTGTTATGTTTTGGGGATGAAATACATGCTTCGTTTTTATATGGACACGGAAATATTTTCATTTCTATTATGTATTACACATTGGGTTCCATTAGCTCTGATATCATGAACCGTTAATTGCATTTATTTGTAAGCGCGAATATATTGTGGATAGATCTATTGGGAGTCATGTCCCCCACTCGGGTTAGTTGGATTGGCTAACAGCGGGTGCATATATATTCAACAAACGGTATTACTTATGGGAATACTGCACAGAGCAAACTCATTTTAAATTAAGCTTCGGTTGCATGATGGTTTATATGTAATACATAACAAGGAATTTATGATTTTATAAATTCAATCTCTATTATTGCTGTCCATATAAGTCAGATTTACGTGTAAACCTATGAGCTCACCAACAATTTTTGTTGACGTATTTTTGCGTGTATTTTCAGGAAATTAAGGCAAGTATGCCTCGGACGTATTTTAATTTCAAGCTTCCGCATCCATGGAGTCGCATGCATATTCAATTTAATGGAGATTTAGCTGCATTATTTTGGATATTTTAATTATGTAATTAAATCTCTGTATTTGTGCGAACTTCATTTCTCATGTGAAACATTACTATGCTTTAAAGCTTTAACGATGTATTTTACAAACGTCCATATAGTGGTCGTTCATTATGATTATGGTTACGCTTCCGCACTCGTCACGCCTCGCTGCCAACCGGGGTAGCAGGGTGTGACAGATTGGTATCAGAGCCATAGTTATGGTGAACTAGGTTGCATTAGTACCTAGACTATAACTGTTACAAAACTAAGTTTTCTTCAAGAACTGTGAACACATATATGGACCCTGATGACAATAACATGTCGAACAATATGGTTATTATCCTCTTTGACTCAGAGGATGAATTCTCACCCATGGAACATAGAAGCCAAGGTGACACTGGGTATACTTTGGATCGGGAAACCACCCAGACTAAATCAATGACGATGTAATGGACCCGTCAAAGCACAAGGAGGGCAATTGTGGCCCTGCAACACAAATTGCTCCACCATCACCATCACATATTCCACCATACGCCCTATTCAGAAACCATCCCAATGGACCATTGAAGAAATTCACCCCTAGGGAAAGGGTGTGACTAGCACAACGGGAGTCTATCCCGGTACCTACCTATTAGCCAAGCCCGTCGCAGTAATAACGGGCAAACATAAGAAAGTGGGGATGGATGCCTCACACACTCCAAGAGTGGAGAAACGAGGAAGGGATCCAAGGCCAGTTTGAAGTCGGAACACCATCTTCCTCTCAAGTGCCGACACTTACCCAGAAACCTACGTAACAAACGATGCCTCTGTTGGTGGCAAGGGCCGCCAGACACGTTCTCCAATTTCGACAAAATCCACCAAGAGGTCGGTGAGATCTTTGCAAGGATTAAGTAGGAGACAATACAAACCCTCAATATACCTTGGGACAACCAGAACACCCAAGCGATTCAACAAGACGGAATAGACAAATTGTGACAGCGCCTAGCAGAGCGCAAAGCCCATAATCTAGAACTAACCCAACAACTTAACACTTGGAGTACGAGGAAACCCAGAGGCATCTCATACTTAGTACCGTTCTACCATTTAATAGTATTTATCTAGGCTATACTATCTGATATATCTTAGGGTATATAAGGCTTAAGAATTTATCCGAAAATTCTGACCATATCATATACAAAGATTAAGTATCAAGAACTTTTATGAGGAATTAAGTTTTAACTACAACTCTGCGTAGGAGAAGATAAAGCTGTGACTATCTGCCTAAGAAATTTCAAACCCGTAGACTTATCCTCTTACCCCATTAGATACCACTTATGCATTTCTACTATTTGATACTCCTGCTGATAGGAGCTTTATATCCACTAAGTTCACTAAGCAGATAAATTCCATTAAGTGCTACTTATGCTATTGAGGTTGATGACAGTGAGACGCTTAAGACAAATAATATAAGTCGAGGGTGCTCCTTAGAATTAGTAGGCCGACTCTTTGAAACAGACTTGTTACCCATCAAACTGGGAAGTGTTTACGTGGTCATAGGCATAGACTGGCTACCGAAAATCGTGTGGAAACAGTATGCAACAAGAACACCGTTCATATACCTTTAGCCAATAAGAAGTTCCTTACTGTCCAATGCAAAGCAAGAAATACCAAATTAAGCATCATCTCTAGCATTAGGACCCTGAAGTGTTAATAGAGAGGGAGCCAAAGGGAAAACGACTCGAAAATATTCTTATTATTTATGGTTACGCTAAAGTTTTTCCAGAACACTTACCTGAACTCCCAACATTGAGGCAAGTCAGATTCAAAAAAAAAAATCGGCCTAGTATCAGGTGCGGTACCAGTGGCTCGAGCACCATGCCGATTAGCCCCATCATAGTGTAAGAATAGTCCAACCAACTGTAGTAGCTCTTAGATAAAAGGTTTATCAAACCGAGTTCCTCGCTTTAGAGGAGCTCCAGTTTTGTTCATAAAGAAGAAGAATGGAACCTGCAGAATGTGCATCAATTACTAAGAGTTAGATAAACTAAAAGAACCGACACCCGCTCACAAGGATCAATGACTTGTTTGACCAAACTACAAGAATTAAGCTTCTATTAGAAGATCGACCTAAGGTCTGGTTATCATCAGGTTAGAGTTCGAAATAAAGATGTTCCAAAGACAGCCTTCAGATTCCGTTTCGGTCATCATAAATTCCTATTAATGTCGTTGGGATTAACCAGTGCCCCAACGATACTCATGGACCTCATCGGGTGTGCAAACCTTATCTAGAAAAATTCGTGATTGTATTCTTGAATGACTTCTTAATCTACTCACGAAATAAGGAGGAGCAAGAGCAAACATTTAAGACTGATTCTAGAGTTGTTGAAAAAAAAAAAAGAATAACTACATGCCAAGCTTTCTAAGTTTGACTTTTGACTAAGTTAGGTAAGATTTCTCGGTCACGTGATCAATAGTAAAGGAATCCAAGTTAACCCCGCCAAGATCGAGACTATCAGAAATTGGTTAACTCTTAGAACCCCTATAAAGATACGACGGTCCTTAAGACTTGCCACTTATTATAAGCAATTATCAGAAATTTCTCAAAGTTCACCAGAGCTCTAACAAAACTGACCTGAAAAGACATTAAGTATGATTGGGGCGAGGATCAGAGACATCATATCAGTTATTAAAGCACAACCTGTGTAGCGCGCTTATTTTATCCAAGAGAAGCAAGAAATTTGTAGATTACTGTGATGCTTCACACAATGAGTTGATATAGAAAGATAGGGTCATAACTTATACTTTATGAAAAACTTAAGGTTCTCTAGGTGATTTACACAACGCATGATCTGGATCTTGAAGCAGTATTCTTTATCCTTGGAGACATTAGTTGTACGGTATGAAGTGTATTGTATTCACAGACCATAAGAGCCTCCAACACATCTTGAACCAGAAAGAGTCAAATATGAAGTTGTACCGTTGGATGGAACTAATAAGTAATTGCAACCGTGAAAATTCGTTATCACCTGAGGAAAACTAATGAGCTAAGCCGTTGAGAGTACAAGTGGATAAATAGTTTAGGATAAGGGCTAGTAAAAATCGATACTTCATGAATAGAGTCTGGTTACCCTGTTTTTGATAGAGTAAGAAAGCTGGTTACAGATGACGGACACAAATCAAGATATGTTTTTCACCCAGGATCCAATAAAATGTATCATGACCTTAAGGAGCTATACGGGTGGCCTATCATGAAGGATGACATTGCCACATATGTCAACAAAATCCTAACATGCTCCAAAGTTAAGACCAACATCAGAAAGCATTTGGGTAATAGTCGACCGCCTAACAAAATCCACGCACTCCTACCAATCAAGGAGAACAACAGGATGAATAAGCGAGTCCAAACGTACCTCAAGGAAGTTGTCTCCGGATACGGATAGCAGATTCACATCTAGACTTTTGGCAATCGTTACAATAAGTGTTGGGTACAAACTTGGACATGGATACCACCTATCACCATCAGACCGATGGTCAAAATGAAAGAAAGATTCAAACCCTAGAACCTATGTTAAGAGCCTGTGTAATGGATTTTGGGAAATGTTGAGATACTCATTTGAATTAGTGGAATTATCGTACGAGCATTAAAACTTCTCCATTTGAGGCACTTTATGGGCAAAATTGTCGGTCACCGCTTTGTTGGGTTGAGGTAGGAGATGCCCAGATGAGATCATCCAGGAGACTACAGAAAAGGTAGTCCAGATTAGGAACCGATTAATGATTGCATGGGATCGATGGAAAAGCTATGCAGATGTTCAACGGAAGGATTTTGATTTCCAGGAGGGAGATCAGGTAATGCTGAAAGTCTCGCCTTGGAATGGCATAATCCGTTTTGGGAAACGAGGAAAACTCAATCCTCGTTATATCGGACCATTCAAGATTTCCAAAAGAATTGCCCGGTAGCCTACCGACTCGATCTGCCCCCAGAGCTTAGTAACGTTCATAATACCTTCCATGTATCCAACCTTAAGAAATGCCTGGCTGATGAAACACTCGTTATACCTATGGACGAGCTAGAGCTAGATGATAAGTTGAACTTCATTGAACAACCCGTGGAAATAATGGACCGAGAAGTCAAGAAACTAAAGCACAGCCGGATCCCAATAACAAAAGTCAGATGGAACTCTAAGCGAGGTCCTGAGTTTACGTGGGAACGCGAAGACCAATTCCGAGAAAAATACCCTCATCTGTTCTCAAATACTCAAGCAGTGGAGAACACGAGCTAATTTCGGGACGAAATTCCCTTAACAGGGGGAGACTGTAACATCCGGCATTAAACCAGGTTAGCAACTATGATCTAATCAGTATTTAATAGCCAATTATAACCTAATCAATGGTCATTAGAAATTAATCAAGTGATTAACAAGGTTTATTAGAAAATTCAACTCAATTAGAATCAAATTCATCGGTGCGATGAATCGGGAAATCAATTAATCCGATCAATTTACGATATGAGGGATTATTTCAACTAAGTACATAATTAAATTATGATTAGTGACACTAATCATACACTAATACAATTACTTAACATTAATTATGCAAGACTAAAACAATTCATTAAAACAATGCATTCAAAAGTATTTATGAATTTACAAGAAAAGGGAAATACAAGAATACATTTTAAATACTTTTATACAAAAAAATATATATATAAATACATGAAAATAATCCATAAAAATCTGGTCATAGGGTAGTACTACCCAAGATTTGATTTCAATTTTTTTATTTCCCAACTCCATAACCTTTCATAATCAAATCTTTCACACCCCATTCTCCTTTCATTTCAACATGGTCTTACACTCCACCTCCATTTGAATGACCAAGACTTTGCCTATAAATAGAGGGCTTCCTTTTCATTATTTTCACACCAAAATATCTCTTTCTCTCCTCTCAAAACCGGATCCCACACACACACACACTACAAACGTTTTCATTCAAGTGTTCTTGGTGAAATTCAAGTGTTCTTGGTGAAATTCAAGTGTTCTTGGTTCAAATCATGCAAAAGATCCAACTTCTTTTCAATTTCATACTCCTAATACATCAAAGTAAGTAAATACTAACTCATTTCATCATATATTTATGTTTATATAAGTTTTGCATAATATATATAATCACCAACAACAACAAGTTTCATAAAAACTCAAGTTTATAAGTTTCTAGTTTCTATTTTTAAGTTGTTTTCTTTAAATGTGTTTATGAATATATGAACACATTATAAAAGTGTTAACATTATGAAATCATGTGATATATATGTGTTTTATAACTATTATAACTTTTATACAAGTAGTCTTTGAATAAACAACGAGAATCATAAGTTGTATCAAGTTTATAAACTACAGATTTTCGGCAGAAAATTTATATCGACTTTGGAAAATCATAACTAATTCATAACTCAACGAAATGAGTTGATTCTTGTCTCAAAAGTTAGATCTATGTCTTAGCTATAGATCTGGAATTTTTCATAATTTATTTTGGCGTTTAAAACCTCCAGAAATTATTTGGGAAACCGAAAGTTTGACAGCTCAAAAATGGCCAACATAGGGTTTTTAACGAGCTTTTTCACCAACCTAAACATCTCAAAAAATGGCCGTTCTTGATTCTAAAAATCCTTTGTATATAGTAGTTTAATGTCCGAGAAAACCAAAGTCTAAAACCTTTTGGAGCTTGGTCAAAAACAGCCTCAAAGTAGGCCGAAAAACCTCCGAAAAAGCTGGAAAATTATATATATATATATATATATATATATATATATATATAAACTTGACGTTTTAAGCAGTTTTTATTTATAAACTTGTAATGTTGGGTGATTTAAGACATAAAAATCCATAAACATATATATCATCATATATTATAGATATTAAGTCCTTATTATCATTTAGGACTCGATTAAACTCACGCGACGCATCATCCCTCCATTCACGTTAAATAGCTTTTTACGCTAGTTTTTGTCATCGCAATCTCGGTGAGTTCTCATAGCCCCTATTTCCACACTGTTATGTTTTGGGGATGAAATACATGCTTCGTTTTTATATGGACACAGAAATATTTTCATTTTTATTATGTATTACACATTGGGTTCATTAGCTCTGATATCATGAACCGTTAATTGCATTTATTTGTAAGCGCGAATATATTGTGGATAGATCTATTGGGAGTCATGTCCCCCACTCGGGTTAGTTGGATTGGCTAACAGCGGGTGCATATATATTCAACAAACGGTATTACGTATGGGAATACTGCACAGAGCAAACTCATTTTAAATTAAGCTTCGGTTGTATGGACATTATCAGATGGTTTACTCGAAAAGACCAGTTGTATGGACATTATCAGATGCGTTGAATTTATAAAATCATAAATTCCATGAGATGTATTACATAAACCATCATGTCACCGAAGCTTAATTAGAATGAGTTTTGCCCCGAGCAGTATTCCCATACGTAATACCGTGAGTTGAATATATATGCACCCGCCGTTAGCTAAATCACTAACCCGAGTGGGGGACATGACTCCCAATAGATCTATCCACAATATATTCGCGCTTGCAAACAAATGCAACTAACGATTTCATGATATAAGGGCGGAAATCACATATGTAATACATAATAGAATCGAGAAGTTTTTTGTGTCCATATAAAAACGAAGCATGTATTTCATCCCAAAACATAATAATGTAAAAAATGGGACTATGAAGACTCACCTTGTTGATTTTTGATGATGTTTTTGGATCTGAGTTGAACACTTGTTTGAATGGTTGAGACTCGTCCTAATATTTTTACGAGTTCGGGTCAATATCATCATAATACGTGTTTGAATATTTTATGTACTTGGGGGTGATGTATACATAATTTCGTAGGATTTTATATGTAAGTAATTTATTCAAAAAAAAATATAATTTGTTGTATTAATTCCGATTTACAAAAATGATTTTTAAGTAGTTTATTTCCAAGTATATTTTGATGCATGCATGCATACGTATGTACATATGTATTTATATATATACGAAAATGCATATATATATATATATATATATATATATATATATATATATACGAGCATGTGCATCATTATGAAAGGGTATTCATATATTTTGCATGGAAAATTTCACGAGTATTATGAGAAACCGAATTGTAAATGAAAAATATTATATTTTTTTTTTAAATATATTTAATTTTTCATGTTTTATAAATTTTTAAGGTGGAAAAATAAAGTATATAAGAAAAACTTACAAAAGTGGAAGAACACTTGAAATCAATATGGTTGGCCGATTTTTCTTTCTTTGAGAGAATATGTATGTTGGTGTGTTTTTGTGAAATGGGTTTTGTCTTCTATTTATAGAAGAAAAAAAAGGTTATTAAAAATAATGATAAACTAATTAATATTTAGTGAAATGATGAAAAGAAAAGGTGTTTTCGGTTGAGTGTTGGACAAAAAGGTGTGGCCGATTTCATAATTGTTTGTTGCATGTTGTTTATTAATATAATAATACAAAAGTACAATCTAGTTGTCCTTTAAAGGACAACTTACTTTTTAGAGTGATAAGTAGTATGGCTTTTCAATTTTTTTATTAATAAAAGTACAAAAAGCATGCACGAAAAAGGTGGTAGTAATAAATACTGATATATATATATATATATATATATATATATATATATATATATATATATATATATATATATATATATATATATATATATATATATATATACATACTCAGAAAATTTTTCTGGAATGTTAAACTCGATTCAAGTGTGAATCGAGTTTTATGTAGTTTAGTTCGAGTTTGGTTCAGTTTTGATCGAGTTTTCAGGCTTCATCATTCGAGTTTTCTTGCTTCATCATTCGAGTTTCCTTGCTTCATCAATCGAGATTTTTGCTTAACTATTCGAGTTTTGGGTAGTTTTATTCGAGTTTATCACATCAACATTCGAGTTTATCACTTACTTAATCGAGTTTCATACAACATTATTCGAGTTTACACTTACACGATTCGAGTTTCATGCAACATCCTTCGAGTTTATTGTTTCATCGTCCGAGGTTCATACTGTTCTATTCGAGTTTCATCCCTTAGAAATCGAGATTTGTATCTTCATCTTTCGAGTTTTATACTGCATCATCCGAGAAAATTGTTTCTTTATTCGAGTTTCATCAAAGTGTTATTCGAGTTTAGATCTTTACTTAACCGAGTTTCATTATATCATTATTCGAGTTTATTACTTCTTTCATCGAGATTCATACAACACCATTCGAGTTTATTTGATTTTATGATTCGAGATTCATATCACTTCATTCGAGTTTTATATTTAGTTTACTTTTGAGTTTCATACCTTATTTTTAGACCAGTTGTTACAGTCTCCCCCTGTTGAAGGAATTTCGTCCCGAAATTAGCTCGTGTTCTCCTCGGCTTGGACTTTTGAGAACAGCTGGGGGTACTTCTCTCGGAATTGATCTTCGCGTTCCCAAGTAAACTCAGGACCTCGTTTAGAGTTCCATCGGACATTTATTATTGGCATTCGACTGTGCTTGAGTTTCTTGACTTCTCGGTCCATTATTTCCATCGGTTGCTCAATGAAATTCAACTTATCGTCTATCTCCAGCTCGTCCATGGGTATCACGAGGGATTCATCCGCCAGACATTTCTTAAGATTGGATACGTGGAAGGTATTATGAACGTTACTAAGCTCTGGGGGTAGATCGAGTCGGTAAGCTACCGGGCCAATTCTTCTGGTGATTTTGAATGGTCCGATATAACGAGGATTGAGTTTTCCTCGTTTTCCGAAACGGATTACGCCTTTCCAAGGCGAGACTTTCAGCATCACTTGATCTCCCTCTTGGAATTCCAAATCCTTCCGTCGGATGTCTGCATAACTCTTCTGTCGATCCCGCGCAATCTTCAATCGGTTCCGAATCTGGGCTATCTTCTCTGTAGTTTCCTGGATGATCTCAGGTCCAGTAATCTGACTATCCCCTACTTCAGCCCAACAAAGAGGTGATCGACACTTTCATCCATAGAGTGCTTCGAATGGGGCGGTCTTAATGCTCGAGTGGTAACTGTTGTTATAAGAAAACTCGACTAATGGCAGGTGTCTGTCCCAACTTTTTCCAAAGTCGATGACACATGCCCTTAGCATATCTTCCAATGTTTGAATCGTTCTTTCACTCTGACCGTCCTTTTGCGGGTGATAGGCTATACTCATATCCAGACGCGTTCCAAGTGCTTCTTGCAATGATTGCCAGAACCTTGACGTAAATCGGCTGTCTCTGTCTGATATAATGGATACTGGTACCCCATGCCTTGAGACGACCTCCTTAAGGTAGGTTCGTGTTAACTTATCCATCTTGTCAGTCTCCTTGATTGGCAGGAAGTGTGCGGTCTTGGTCAGCCGATCCACGATCACCCAGATGGTGTCATAACCTCCAGAAGTCTTTGGCAACTTAGTGATAAAATCCATGGTGATGTTTTCCCACTTCCATTGGGGTATCTCTGGCTGGACTAGCAATCCTGACGGCCTTTGATGCTCAGCCTTAACTTTTAAACATGTTAAGCACTTGCTGACATAAGTAGCAATGTCAGCCTTCATGTTTGGCCACCAGTATGATCCCTTCAAATCGTGATACATCTTGTCCGACCCTGGATGAATTGCATATCTAGTTTTGTGCCCTTCATCCATGACTAGTTTCCTTACGCCTCCAAACTTCGGTAACCAAATTTCTGCCCATGAAGTATCGGCATCCATCTGACTTAATTTCAAACTGCTTATCCATGCCTCTCAATGCTTCATTCAGCAGATTATCCTCCTTGACTGCCTCTTCTTGTGCCTCTCGGACTTGAGAGTTTAGGTTTGACTGTATAGTCATTGCCAAAGCTCGGACTCTCAATGGCTTAACCCGTTCCTTTCGGCTTAGGGCGTCAGCTACGACATTTGCTTTTCCTGGATGGTAGCGAATCTCGCAGTCATAGTCGCTAAGAAGTTCCACCCAACGTCGTTGCCTCATATTTAACTCTTTCTGATTCAGAATATGCTGGAGGCTTTTATGGTCGTGAACACCGTGCACTTGGTTCCGTACAAATAGTGCCTCCATATTTTGAGAGCAAACACCACTGCTCCCAGTTCCAGGTCATGAGTCGTATAGTTTATCCCGTGAATCTTGAGCTGTCGTGATGCATAGGCGATGACCTTGTCCCTTTGCATGAGCACACAACCTAGTCCGTTGTGCGAGGCATCACAGTAGACTACAAAATTTTCAGTCCCTTCGGGTAGGGACAGAATTGGTGCACTACACAACCTCTGCTTAAGCAGCTGAAACGCCTTTTCGTGCTCTTCACCCCAGACGTATTTCACATCCTTACGGGTCAACTCCGTTAAGGAACCCGCTTTCTTCGAGAAGTTCTCAATGAATCGCCTATAATAACCGGCAAGTCCTAGAAATTGGCGGACTTCTGTGGGGGTTCTAGGGATTGCCCAGTTCTTTATGGCCTCGATCTTTGATGGGTCAACCTGAATTCCCTGACTGTTGATCACATGCCCAAGGAATTTTACTTCTCGCAACCAAAATTCACATTTTGAAAATTTGGCGTATAGCTGCTCTTTCTCTAACAACTCCAAGATCAATTTGAGGTGTTGTTCATGCTCTTCTTTACTTCTGGAATAGATTAGGATATCGTCTATGAACACTATTACAAATTTATCCAGATATGGTTTACACACCGATTCATGAGGTCCATAAATACGGCTGGTGCGTTGGTTAAACCGAATGGCATCACCTGGAATTCGTAATGTCCATAACGAGTTCTGAATGCCGTCTTGGGGATATCTTCTTCCCGAACTTTTACTTGATGATAAACGGAGCGCAGATCAATCTTTGAGTAGAAGCTAGATCCCTGTAGCTGGTCGAACAGGTCATCAATCCTAGGGAGAGGGTAGCGGTTCTTTACCGTTAACTTGTTTAGCTCTCGGTAGTCTATGCACATTCGGAAGGATCCGTCTTTCTTTTTAACGAACAAAACCGGAGCTCCCCAAGGTGGGGAACTTGGTCGAACGAATCCTTTATCCATCAATTCTTGCAATTGACTGGATAGTTCTTGCATCTCAGAAGGTGCGAGCCTATATGGGGCTCTTGCGACCGGTGCAGCTCCTGGCACTAAGTCGATTTGAAATTCTACTTGCCTAACTGGAGGAAGCCCAGGCAAGTCTTCCAGGAATACCTTCGGGTAGTCACGTACTACTGGAATATCCTCAAGTCGTTTTTCCTTCGACTCTTTTTCTACGATCTGGACCAACACTGCATGACAACCCTTCCTAAGACATTTTTATGTTCTTAGGCCGGATATGACATTCAATTGTCGGTTCTTCTTTTCCCCTTGGACCGTGAGGACTTTCTTCTTACTGAGTGGTATTCGCACCACTTTCTTACCACACAAAATCTCAGCCTGGTTATGTGACAACCAGTCCATACCAATCACCACATCAAAACTTCCGAGTTCTATAGGCATTAAGTCTATCTTAAAGGAGTGATCTGCTAGCTTTAGTGTGCATTCCTTAATGATACTACTTGCCTTTATTATTTTGCCATCCGCCAGTTCTATTGTATATGAGTTGTCTAAGGGAAGAGTAGAAACATTCAACTGCTGGCTAAACTTATCTGATATAAAGCTCCTATCAGCTCCAGTATCAAAGAGTACGTAAGCGTAAATATCGTTTAGGAGAAACGTACCTGATACCACGTGGGGGTCCTGACGAGCGTCTCCTGCTCCCAACACAAATGCTCTCCCTTGAGCTCCTCCTTCGTTCCTCAATTTCGGACACTCACTCTTGACGTGTCCCGTCGCGCCACATTCGAAACAGCCCCTCGGGTTGCTACCACTGGCACCCGGGGCTCCGGATCTACAATCTTTGGCCATATGGCCCAAACGTTTGCATTTTCCGCATTGGGTTGGACAGGGGCCAGGGTTGTGGTGGAAAGTGCATTTGGTGCAAAAAGGCTTGGTACCGGTATAGCCCCTCCTTGGCTCAACTCCTGCTACATAAGCTTTAATGGTCTCGGGCTTCTTGGACTGTGAACCCGCGTTCTTCCCGGTCTTTTCTTCCCACTTTCTCTTGTGTTCCCCGGCTTTGGCTTCGTTCCTCCGGGATACTTGGTCCATAAGATTGTTGGCCATTCTGATGGCGTCCTGTATGGTGGATGGGTTGGAGGCTGCAACGTTTCCTTGTATTTGAGGAGCGAGTCCCCAAATATAGCGTTCAATCTTCTTGTATTCCGGAGTTACCATTTGCGGACATAGGATACTTAGTTCATGGAATCGGTTGGTATATCCTGCAATGTCCGTTCCTTTCATTGATAGATTCCAGAACTCCGATTCCATTTTCTGGAGTTCGTTTCTCGGACAGTACTCATCCGTCATCATCTGTTTCAACGTGGACCACGTGAGCTGGTAGGCTTCGTCAATGCCTACAGACTGGACGTAGGAATTCCACCATGTGAGAGTGCTATCTTGCAAGGTGTGAGTAGCAAATTTCACCTGTTCTCGTTCAGCGCACCCGCTGACACGATATACGGATTCTAACTTTTCAAACCAACGAATCAAACCGACTGCTCCTTCGGTTCCATTGAAATATCGGGGTTTGCAACTTAAAAACCCTTTAATCCCACAACCTTTCGTGTGAGTTTCAGTTCCACCCGTGGTGCGACTGGCACCACCATCCCCATTGGCTGTGCTATTCCGGTTTGCCTCGTAGGTAGCTATGGCAGCAGCCACCCTTTGTGCAACAAGCTCTTCAATGGCAGCGACATTCATTGCTCGTTTTGGCGGCATTAACTTGAAGTTTAAAGAGAATCATAGTGTAAGAAGTTGAATCTTATGCAGCATAATACTATAATCACCAAACACAATCTCATAAATATCTTGGGGATCTTCATTAATCATTCGAATTTTTTCTTACATTGGGGGCGGGTTATTACCCGAAAATTTTATCCTACGCTATTACACGATATTTTTCCTACCAATACAAAG